>OZ025293.1:204924870-205524870 GCA_964019185.1 Maratus speculifer | reverse complement strand
AGGATTAAAGACTGTTTTAATTTTATATTGGTTAATAATTGTTCACTTGTTATGTATCAATTCTCCTTTTTTATTAGTTTTGAACTGTCAAAAAGTGTCTTTAAAAGGTGCCCAAATAAATTTCAAATTTAATGAGTTAATTTATTTATACTATATATGTATATTATATACACTGTTCAAAACAATTAAAGGATATTGCAGTTTTAGGTGGATTTTGTATCTGGGAAACTTTTTAGCTGATTGATACATGGTCGACAGACATAGTAGGTTATATGAGAATAAATTACACATGTTTGGCAGAAAAAAATGCATTTTATTGCACATTTGTGTACAAAAGGGAAAAAACACAATTTGTGCATATGAGAAAAAAAGAATAAGAAAACGTGTTTTCTTCAAAGAAAATCATTTTCAGTAGGGGGTATGGTTTCCACGGGCGGCCAGCAACACTGAACACCTTTGAGGCATGGACTCAATGAGGCTATTAATGACGTGTTGGGGGTATTCTGCCCCACTCTTCCAGAAGAGCTCTTTCCAGTTCTTGGAGAGTTTGTGGGGGTTGTTAGCGGCCAGAAACTCATCTTCCTAGAGCATCCCAAACGTACTCGATTGGATTCATGTCTGGAGAACACGCTGGCCATTCCATTCGAACGATTCCTTCCTCGAAAAGGAAATCTTCCACCAGGTTTGCACGATGTGGCCTGCAGTTATCGTCCATTAAAATGAAGTTATCTCCGATTGCTGCAGTGTAAGGGACTACAATAGGTTTGATGATCTCATCCCTATATCGGCAACCAGTCAGAGCTCAATCTCGAATGATGTAGAGGTCAGTGCGCCCGTCAATGGAGATGCCACCATACACCAACACTCCTCCACCGCCAAATCTGACTCTTTCGTGCACGAACGCAGGATTATTCCTACTGCCACGGTCCCTCCAGATGAAAATACGCCTATTATCCGGATGCACAGAAAAACGGGACTCGTCAGAAAACAGAATATTGCTCCATTCATTTCTCCTCCAGTTGACATGCTCGGTTGCCCACTCCCTGCGGTCGTGATGATGCCTTGATGTTAATCTAACACATACCATCGGTCGGCGAGCATACAGACCTACAGCATGGAGCCGGTTTCGAACAGTCTGAGTTGCAATCGTGGTGACTGTAGCCGAGCGAAGGTGTTGTTGGAGAAGAGTAGCGTTCATGTTTTAGTGTCTCCCAGCTGTTAACACTAAATACCGATCTTCATTGGGTGTTGTTGCCCGTCTACGATCTTGCCCTGGTCTTCGGCCTGCACATCCACTCTCCAAAAAACGGTTTCCAGATCCTGGAAATGACACTTTGTGACACTCCAATGGCTTGCGCTACTTCGGCTTGAGTTTGGCCCCCTTCTAACCTACCAACAATTCTCCAAGCTTCTGAATCTGTCAAATGACTTTGCTGAGACATCGTACTCATCGAAACAAAGCAATCGCTGAATGCCAATCATCCTTGTCTTCATTCTCTTTTATCCAGTTGAAAGTAAAATTTCATTTGCTGCCGCTGAAGCGACATTTTTGACGTCGAACTCAAAATTTGCATACTCCACAGTTTGAAAACCAGAAAAATTTGCATTTGTGATTCTCTTCTTCTATTTTCGGCAAAAAAAAATTTCGTTTATATCTTTATTTTATATAAAACTTCAAATATCCTTTAATTGTTTTGAGCAGTGTATATGTACACACAGGTATATATGTTATATATATGTACACCTAAGCTCACTTTATGCGCATATCAGTGTTTTATTTTCTTATTACACAACTACTCAGCTACTCGGCCAAAGTACTACTCGGTACACCACTACTTCAAAACTTCTCATACCAAATGAGAGAAGTCAGCAGAATATACCAACAAATAACAGTTTTATTTATTTAATTTTATTTATTTATTTAAAAAAACAATGACCAGAAATTTACAAACATTAAATTCCACACAATCTGTGGTTCCAAGCTGCATGGATTTGGGGGAGCTTATTGTATTATATTTTTTATATACAGTTTACTTCTGTTTATGTATAAAAATAGATATAAGCTTATAATTATTGAGATGGAGCTTGGTGCAATATTGTAGAATTGTAAAAGTAGCAATGTTAAAAGCATCAATTACTTTAAATTATGAGCATACAGGTTTCAGTAGCATACAACTAACCATTCTCAATGTGCACTGGGGATAATATTTTGTATACTGTTGTGTATGATATAAAAGTTTTTTTTTTTTTTTTTTTAAATGGAAAGAATTGATACATTTATTTATTATTGTTAAATTATGCATTTTTAATTTAGAATTTTCAATTTATTAAAAGTAGATAAAATGGACAAAATGATATTTTGTCTGGGATGGTTTTTTCCAGGGTGGAAGAAACCAGACCATTCTACAGGAACTGTAGCAAAGTAAAAACATCAATGATAGAATACAAACATAATTGTTATACCATATTTAAGAAGCATTCACTCAACTTAAATATCATACCTAAACTATCCATGACTGCCAAGAGCTTTCAGACGCTCACGTTTCTAGATAAAACTTCCTACTTAAGGAAATGAAAAATGAAGGTTAACTAATCAAAAGATCATGACGCATTTATAAAACAGCTAAATTGGCACATGTATGAACTATCCCCATGAGATTCAAAGGACTGTCGATATTGCTTTTTATATGCAAATATGAAAACGATAAATCAATTGAATTCGATTAAAAAGGTTTCTATGCTGCCATCTCGTGAAGAATAGATCGCTAATTCATTATGCCACTAGCGTCAGTTAATGTTACATGGGTAATTCTATATGTGGGAAAATTGCAATTTTAATGAAGTTTATTTAAAATAAACAAACTGTAAATAAGTTATTTATAATAATTTAAAAGCTAAAAGAAGTTCAGAAAAAATAAGTAACTATTATATTTAAATAATTCAATGTAAATAAAAGTAAACTTTAAATGCTATTGTTATAAACAGGGGTCAGAGTTGTCCTATATTTCCTATATATCCTATATTTATAAAATAATCTTCAAAAATGTCCTATATTTTTCTAACTGTCCTATATTTCTTGTATATTTGGTATTAATATCATCACCTGCCAGAATTTAGCATTGTTTCTACTTTTTTTCTCCCTGTATCCTGTATTTCCATGCCACAGCAATAATTCAATCCTACACATGATTTCATGCTTTCAGTTTATTACAAATGAGAGGGAGCTTTAGCATAGATCACTGAATTTTTAAACATACCTTTGTATCCAGGGACATTAAGCATTGATGTCTGTGGAGACTGCTTAATTTCCTAGTATTTGGTGTCCATTTATTTCTTTTTTGAATATTGTATTAATAAAGAAATGTTTTTGAATGACTTGATTGTTTGACTTGTTTTCACATGCATTGCTTTGCTTGCTGAGTTAGTTCTTACATTCAACACGGTACTGTGGTTCATTGTGACTATTTTAGTTTATCTTATTGTGTATTCAGCTGCTATACAACGCTTTTTATTTATTTAAAATTTTATTTTAATGTAGAAAAGACATATTTATTGCATTACATTAATGCAATGGCACAATGTGGACATAGATTGACGAAATTCTGTGATGCTTGGATAGATCAGATTGATGGGCATGGAAAATTAATCACCGAATGGTATGTGAAGGGTAAAGATGATTACCACATCCAGTTCCCATCTGCAACAATGGTTATTTACAATTAACACAGCATGTCAAAACAGTGAGGTACAAAGATAATTCAGAAAAACAAAGTGACTAGTTTCAATCTTCCTTTGTGGATTCTACTGCCAGAAAAAGTTTGAATATCAAATTAAAAAAAAAAAAAAAAAAAAAAAAAAAAAAAAAAAAAAATTGGATTGAGTACTTGGAGTTTAAATGAGGAATAGAAGATCTATCGTTGCAAGATTCTGTGAATATTTCACATTTCCCTAATTATTTATTAAAGTCATCACCATGGACTACAAAATTGATTTTGCGAAATGTTTGCAGATTTCTCTTTGTCACAAGTTACACAGTTAAGTTCAATATGCCATATCTCATGGCCTTGACTGATATATTTAAAAGCAAATTAGTGATTATTTTAAGCAACAGACCTGCTACTTTTCCGCGGAAACGCGGAATTCCGCTTTTTCGGCGACGAATTTTATTATCCCTGGGATCAATGCAAATATGCATTAAAATTTGATGACATTTATATGTGGGGTAAAGATGTGTTACAACAAAAACGCGAGTCAAAGGGCGCTAAATTAAGAAAATTTCATTAAAGTATTGCAGAAAAAAAGGAGAATTTCTCCAAAGGATCGAAAAAAAACTATAAAATCTTCAAACAATAGCGGAAAAAATACTATTTTCTTCAGAGGATCGCGAGAAAAAACACGATTTTTGTTAAATGATCACGAACAAGACGCGATTTTCGTCAAAAAATTGCTGGGAAAACACGACTTTTGTGAACAGGTTACGGAAAAAACTCTAATATTATCAAATAATCGTATTTTATCGAAAGATCGCGGAAAACGCTCCAATTTTGTAGAAAGATCACAGAAAATACCCAAATGTTGACGAAAAATCGCGGAAAGTACGGAAATTTTAACGAAAGATCGCAGAAAATACACATATGTCGACAAAAGATCGCGGAAACCACACAAATTTTGACGAAAGATCACGAAAAATCGCGGAAAATACGCATATTTTGACGAAAGATCGCGGAAAATATGCAAATTTCGACGTCAGATCGCTGAAAATACGCATATGTTGACGAAAAATCGCGGAAAATACGCATATGTTGACGAAAGATCGCGGAAAATGCGCATATGTTGACGAAAGATCGCGGAAAATGTGCAAATTTTGACGTAAGATTGTAGAAAATACGCAAATTTTGACGAAAGTTCGCGGAAAATATGCAAATTTCGACTTAAGATCGCGGAAAATACGCATATGTTGACGAAAGATCGCGGAAAATACGCATATGTTTGCAAAAGATCGCGGAAAATGCGCATATGTTGACGAAAGATCGCGGAAAATATGCAAATTTTGACGTAAGATCGCGGAAAATACGCATATTTTGACGTTTGATCGTGGAAAATAAGCATATGTTGACGAAAGATCGAGGAAAATGCGCAAATTTTGACGAAAGATCGCGGAAAATATGCAAATTTTGACGAAAAAAATGCGAATCTCGCTAAAGGATTTTTGAGAAATGCAAATTTCATTAAAAAGGCTGTGGGAGAAAAAGTGCGAATTTCGTCAATTGGTCGCGGAAAAACGATAATTTGTGAGCTTTTCTGAAACATCACAGATTTCCTTGAAATGTAACATTGTTGGTTTCGAAAATTTCCATTGTACCAAGAAGACTTAAGAACAACATTGGAAAAATTCATTATATATATATATATATATATATATATATATGGGTGATTCTCAAAATAGGGGACAATTTATGTCTTTCGGCATACAAAAAAAATTGAGAGGTTTTCTGTCATGTTTTTATATTTAGATATGTTTTTCTTAATATTATTCATTATTTGCACTCAAGAATTACTCACTTTTTAGTTAAAAACACCTTAAAATAACAGAATAAAGATTCAAAATGTCATTAGCATGGATGTCCACAGCAGCTGTGCCTTGTGTATACTAGCATTTTTCAAGAGTTAATATCATGTTTATAAAATAAACAAATGTTATTCTTTCTTTATATTAATCAAGGAGAGGATTTATCCAATAAATTTATTTTTAAATTAAAATTATAGTACATAAAAAAATAATTAAAGTTTGTCCTGCATATTCGGTTTTCAAAACAAGATCATACTAAAACAGCTGGTTATTAATGAAAATTTCATTTTCACATATGACAATAGTTTGAAAATATAAAGTTTCTCCATGGCAACAAGTAGCCATTTTATCCCATCCAGAAAATAGAAGCATGTATTGTATTTTTAAGAATAGAAGTTGAATATTAGGGGCGTACATCAATTGTATGTCATTAGAATGGATAATAATTATCATGTTTGTTTTATAGTTAAAATTTTTATTTTATTTATTTGCATAGAACTTTTGTGTTTTAAAAAGCCCCAGAAAGGACTATTGCATTGTGATTATATTATGGCTCATAATCTTATTTAAATTAAAATTTGTCATTAGCATGGACATATATCAGTGTCATTAGCATGGTTTTTCTGTCCATGCTAAAGACTCCTATGTACATATATGTAACCAGTGCTTATATTGTATCCTTTATAAAGTTTAATTTTACGTATAAATTTAGGTATTACATTTATTATCCCTAAAATATGCATTAAATCTGTAGGAAAATCACTAAGACAGCTTCTTACATTGTTAGTGTCAGAATGTTGCTCATGTAACAAAGTTTGCTCTTTGGTAATGTTTTTATTCTCCTTATATGTATATATGTAAAAATGGAAACCATTTGCTGAAAAGGAAGGCTAATAAATATAGAAAAAAAATATTTAAACAGGAAGAAAATAAAAATTTCATAATATATTTATTCCATGCACTTTGTTTTGTCATTAGCATGGCTCAAAAAATAATTATTATTTTTTTAAGTTAATTTTTAAATATTTAGCTCTGCTGACTACATGTAAAGTATACCTAATACTATATTAACAACACCTATTTTTTTCAGAAATTTTGCTAACAGTAATTTTTTTAAGATTTCATTTTTGAAATCGTCCCCTATTTTGAGAATCACCCATATACATATACATATATATTATTGTATCTTGATTTACTGTTGTTAATTAGTAAAAATTTGTAAACTAACATAGACTATATGCTAAAAAGTATTTTACAGTAAAATAGTTCCAATAACGTTATTTTTGAAATGTCCTATGATTTGGTCACTCCTAGACCTGAATAAATACAATGTAAATGAAGATGACAGAGAAATAGAAGTTTAAACTGAAATTAAGTAAGCAATATATAAGATTAAGAGGCAACGAGAACAAGTTTCATGTTCTCATCAAATTTCACAATTTTTTGTCTGTGACTATTTGAAGAATTTCAATGTATTTTCTGACAATTCACTGACAAAATTCACATACTTTTCATGCATGATTGATTGTCCAATTTCATGATATTTTATTTCAACCAATTGTCAAATTTTGGGGATTTTTTCTTAAGACCAATTGGCAAAAATCGTGGAATTCCCCCCCCTCCCCCAGTCTGATCAATAAATGTGGCTTTTTTTAAAGCTCATGACAGATTGGCAAATTTTGTAATATTCTTATTGTACTGGGTGGCAATTTTTTTTGGGTGGGGGGGGGGGGGACAGATTGGAAAAAATCTTGGCATTTTTTTCCATCACAGGCTGACAAATTTTGTAATTTTTTATGACAATCCATTGGCAAATTTAGAGTTTTATTACTGACTATTAGGCAAATTTCGTGATAATTTCTTTCTACCAATTGGCAAATTTTATCACTTTTTTGAGACCAAGTGACAAAAATCACAGAGTTATTTCCATGACTGATCAAATTTTCGATTTTTTGCTAACAGGACTTTAAAAAGTTTTGCATCTTGTTATGCACAACCAAATGGCAAATTTTGTAATATTTTTCTTGTATTGATAGGTAATTTTTTTGGCTTTTCTTGCATTCAATTGGAGAAAATCCTACATTTTTTTTTTTTTTTTTTTTTTTTTTTTTTTTTTTTTTAACTGATTAACAGATTTTGCTTATTTTTACTCGCAATTGATTCGTGAATTTTATAGTATTTTTTTTTTTTTTTTTTTTTTTTTACAGATTGAGAAATTTGCCCTTTTTCCAGCCAATTGTCCAAAAAGTGAAGTTTACTACTACTGACTGACAAATTTTTGGTTATTTCTGACTGTCTGCTGGCAGATTTTTCCTTTTTTTACCTGCAAGTGACTAGTTTTTTACAATATTTTCCTTGCAACAATTAGCAAATTTTGTAGCTTTTCCTTGCAGCAGATTGGAAAAATCCATGTTTTTTTTTTTTTTTTTTTTTTTTTTACAAATTTTGCCATTTTTTATCATAGATTCACTGGCAAATTTTGTGCATACTTACCTGCAACCAATTGCTGAATTTTGTGATATTTTCTTTCTACAGATTGGAAAAAAAATCACAGGGTTTTTCTGCAATTGATCAGCATATTTTGAGGGTTTTTTTTATCTATGATCTTTTGGGGAATTTTAGCATGTTTTCCTTGCATAGAAAGGCAAAATTTGCAGGTTTTTCTTCCAACCATTTAGAAAAAGAATCATTGTCTTTCTGTGCTAGTGATAGACAAATTTGCATGATCCGTTAGCGAGTTTTGTGTATTTTTTTAATGTAACCAATTGGTGAATTTTGATAGATTTTTTTTCTACCAATTGACAGTTTGTAAAAAAATTTCTTGTGATTAATTAGCAAAAATCTCGGATTTTTTTTCAAGTGTTTTATGAATTTTTAAGTTTTTTCACAACTGGCTGAAAAATTTAATACTGATGAATTGCATAAGTTTTCCTTTATAATTGCATTTATATTTTATTGCATAAGTTTTTGCTTTAAGGACTTTCACCATAAGTTAGACTAATTTATTCATTAATTATAGTATAGATAAAATTAGAAACTACTAAAATCTAGTTTTTCATTAAATAAGCTGTGTCCTTCTAGGGATCTGTTTAGGAAGAAACAGGTCTTTTAAAAGACTCTTCATAAAATTTTTCATATCTCAAAACTCAAAACAATATCCTTCACAAAAGTTTTTATCTTAAAACAGGACCCTTCACAAAATTTTTCATCTTAAAAATAGACCTTGACAAAAATTTTCCATCTTCAAACGGAACTTTTCATAAATTTAATCATTTGAAAGTAAAATTTGATCCATCACTTTTATATATAAAAAGAAAATATATGTATTTTGCACACATATATCTTCATTAAAATGTTTAAAACAAGAACCTGAATATCACAATTATTTTAATTTCACAAATTTGACTAGATTTTTATGTAAGAAACTGTTCACAATTTCATGACAACAGGACTAATGGGTGAAAAAAAATCTACATAGACCCCTGCCTTCACCATCTATGTGATTACAGCTGCAAGTTTCTCCTGCGATGAAGGAAATAACACATAGACATAAATTCATAAACACAAGTCAAATTATTGTGGTTTGTGATCTTGTAGACTTTGAAGTACATCTGTAGAGCTGTCAAAGGTAAGTTTGATTTGAGTCTTATAGGATTAATTTAAATACACATAGAGCTGCATATATTTAATAAACACATACTCAGTAATATAAAGTATTCCTTACATATGCAATTTAAATAATATGTTTATAATGAACATATGTTTGTTATAAATGAAGATGATATTTGTGGTTTCGCCATTTTATTAACAAATAAAAGATTTATCAACAGTTTAAGAAGAATTGTATTTTTATTCAGGATATTTAGCCTAAAATCAGTGCTACATAATCAAAGAAGTTCTAAAAATATATTAATTTAATTATATATGTAAGAAAAGCTTTATATTACTGAATATGTGTTTATTAAGAAATATGCAGCTTTGTATAACCATTTATGAAAAACCAAATCAAACTTACCTTTGAGAACAGCTCTACAGATATACTTCAACCACAATAAGTGAATTTGTGACCTTGTAGATTTCTCTGGATTGCAGGGGGAAATAGTAGCTGCTGTAATGACATAAATGGTTAAAGAAGAACACAGTTTATTGGATAAACAAATAGATTCTAGTAGTTTCTATTTCTATTTATGCCACAATCAATGAATAAATTATTCTAAATATCAGTAACTCGCACTAATTTATTGTAGTGAAAGTATATATATATATTTTTCTTTACCTACATTATTTGTGTGCGAATTACAAGTTTTATCCTATTTTGCACATACACACATTTTATATTTTCTTCATGTTCCATAATCATTTAAAACCCATGTAAAGAAGCATAAGATACCTTTTAGAAAAATTAGAGAAACCTTTTTCCATTGGGAAGTAGACTTTTCATCTAAGAAAATTGATTGGGTACTGTGATAGAGAAGAGGTTTAATTTAGCTGATTTTTACAACTGCATGTTACTTTTGGATCAATAATAATTTCTAATCTTATCTTCTGTATCTGTATGTTTTTAGAGACATAGTTCGTAAGGCAGTGAATGCAAGTGAGCAAGATGTTGTAATATTTTCTGGAAGTGGCTGTACTGGTGCGGTTAACAAATTGATTCATGCTTTGAGATTCAAACTGCCAGCTGTAAGTATATAAAAGTTTATGCATTTTTACTGATTGTGTGTAACCAAATAATCTTTAATTATGTGATAATTAACAATTTTTCCATAAATGTTTCATATGAGTTATTCCATATTAATTAGTTGTCCTAGGTTCTTCTGCTTGATCCCTTTCATTTATGTAATCAGTACAGGATATACATAAGTTTGAAATGGACATATGCTCATTATCAAAGTCAGAATTTGTACAGTTGACAACAATTACATTTCTGTTAATTTCACTGCTTCACTCTCACAGGAAAAACAATGAAATTGTCAAATTTGTCTTCTAGCTCTCAGGGTTTAAAAAATCCTAGCCTATTGAGTACACTAGTCAAAATCCTGGGTTTTCTGAGGGGGTGGGGGTGGGTTTGGGTTTTGTTGAGTTTTTCGTGGCAAACTCTTTAAACTTCTAATTAAGTATGAAATTTACAATAAATATATGCAATAGAGGACCTATTATCCGGAATTCCAAAATCTGGAAGAACCTGAAATCCAGAAAAGAAAAATATTACAAGATTTTCTAAGTTTGTAAATTTTTACTAAAATTTTGTAATTTCTGAAAAATTTACAGATTTCTAATATTTTTTCAGTTTATTATTTCAATGTGCAACCACTAAAATATTATATTTTAGAGGTATTATTTGAATAGATGTATAACTGGAGAGTTCTATTTATTTTCTTCTATCCAACCTCCCTTCTCAGACATTCCAAAACGATCTATATGCTCACTGTTTCCAATATTTTTCTAACAAAATTTGCAAAAACAGTTAAAATCGTCATTTAAAAAGATTTCCTGCATAGTCAACAAGCAAAATTATTTAAGAAGTAAGATTTATTAAAAGTAACTTATCAAAACGTTTAATATAAACTATGTAGCAGTAAAGAAAAAAACGTAGAGCTTGTAGATAGAATATTACTTACCAATGTCATTTTTTCATTGTTATCAATGAAAAATGCAGTAATTTTTGTTTACATAATTTAAAAACATTTAAATCATAAGTTTTATTTATATTCTAAATGAGATTGCTTTAATTTTGTTATTTTTATGTTTTTGAAAAACACAGAATTTTGGAAAGGGGGGGGGGGCAGTTCTGAATTTCATACGGACCCGAAATCCGGAAAGTTCTCCATCTGGGAAATTCCAAATAATAGGTCTTCTACAGTGTAAAAAAAAAATCCAGTTAATATAAATGGTAAATTTTTATATCAGTAATTTATGGACTTCACTATGCCTGTATTAAGCAAACTGCAACTGGATGTGTTTATATGATTGTAGTGATGAATCGTCACAACATTGCTAAAATAAATATGTACATATAAAGAATGATTAAGCACAACTAAAGCAAAAATACATAAATATTTGTATATAAAAAAAGAAAAAAAGAATCATTGATTAAAGTAAAGTTTTAAATTTATTTTATTCACTAATATCTATTTTAAGTTCGTTTCATTCTTTCAGGTAGTAATAATAATTTTAGGTTTCAGGAATAGATGAAGGCTATTTTTTTGGTTGTAATTAAAGCCATAAACTTTATGACTCTAGAACGTTCGGTGGGAATGAATGGTAACAAGGAACACCCAAGTCAAATTTCAATTGCTCGCCATAAAAATGTCAGATAATGACAACAGCAGAGTAATAGCAAAGTTGTAAAAAAAACCCAGACTGTCTCCAAAGTTGACATTATGCGCAGGAGCTAACAATAAGAGAATTTACAGCCGGGAAACACCCACAGAAGGGAGGCCTAGGTCGGGGTTCGACGAGTTTCTGCAACCCGTGGAAAGAAAAAATAAAAAGTTTTTTTTTAGTGGCTGAAAGGGGTGTAACTCCTACTTGGACACGGAAAAAATGAGAAGTGAAAGGGCAATTGCCCCAATGAAAACGTTTGCAAATAAACCAATTAGATAAAGAAGAGGGATTGGAAGTAATCAAAGAAAAAAAAAAGAACCACCTCAGAAGAGAAGGTAGAAGTCAACAGATTCGGAAGATTTTATTTTGCTCTCCCAGTATGTTGTCATGAAGCAAGGACTCCGAAAAGAAATTATTCCACTCCGATGCGGATGTCTAAGATTTTTTTTTTTGGAACAATATGGAATAGATGTGTTCATCTTTAATTACTGCTACGCATTATAATGGACAATGCTGACTCGTGAGACTTCAGATGCGATGTATGAAATTGATGTGTTCATCTTTAATTACTGCTATGCATTATGATGGACAATTCTGACTCGTGAGACTTCAGATGCGATGTATGAAATCGCTGTGTTCATCTTTAATTACTGCTACGCATTATGATGGACAATTCTGACTCGTGAGACTTCAGATGCGATGTACAAATTGATGTGAACATTTTAATTACTGCCACGCATCATAATGGACAATTCTGAATTTGTGAGACTTCATTTGCGCCGCGAGAGACTGCTACCAGTTATTTGTTTCGACAGATCTTCAGTGGATTTAGCTGACAGATATTCAACAATGGTGAGCAATTTAATTTTTCTCTTGTGGTGTTACCTTGTTTTAGAAATTATTTTTTTGTCAATTTTACATGTATATATAAAGAGAAATTTCTTTAAGATGAAAATTAAATTTTTTATTTGAAATTTAAATAAAAAATAAAATAAAATAAAATAATATAAAATTAAATTAAAAAAAATAAAGAAGAAAAGTGAATAATAGGGAAAACTTAGGCTATGCCTTTTTAGTTATGCTGTGAAAAATTGTGTAGGTTTATGATAACATAAAACTTTAAAAAAAATATTATTATGAAATGAATACATTTTTGAGTGGTGTTATCTCACTGTGTTGCTAATTATGAAATCAATATTTTGAATGGTATTTTATGATTGTATTTTGAATAATATTTGTTGTTTGAAATAAATGTTGGTGTGTACATAGATATCCTTGTTTTCTTTGAGATTTTCTTTTCTTTATTTCTCTTTAAGTAATTTTATAGATGCAGATTCTAGATTATTAAAATTAATTTTTTTCGGAAGACAGTTATTATTTACATTCATATTATCTCTTTAAAATCCTGATTTGCAAAGTTGAACGTTAAATAAGTGGAATCTGAGCTATTGCGATGTTCCTTTATTTAAATTATCGCTAAGTTTAAAAGAAAACAATTTTCCTTTTGGTAATATACAGAACAATCTTTCACAACGCGGATTGGGATATTATCTTATTAATATTATTTCTTGCGTACTAACCACTGTCTTTCGCGTACCTTGTAATGTGGTGTAATTTTCATCACCACATTATTAAAGTGGCTTTATGACTCTAGAACGTTTGGTGGGAATGAATGGTAACAAGGAACACCCAAGTCAAATTTCAATTGCTCGCCATAAAAATGTCAGATAATGACAACAGCAGAGTAATAGCAAAGTTGTAAAAAAAACCCAGACTGTCTCCAAAGTTGACATTACGCGCAGGAGCTAACAATAAGAGAATTTACAGCCGGGAAACGCCCACAGAAGGGAGGCCTAGGTCAGGGGTCCGACGAGTTTCTGCAACCCATGGAAAGAAAAAATAAAAAGTTTTTTTTAGTGGCTGAAAGGGGTGTAACTCCTACTTGGACACGGAACCAATGAGAAGTGAAAGGGCAATTGCCCCAATGAAAACGTTTGCAAATAAACCAATTAGATAAAGAAGAGGGATTGGAAGTAATCAAAGAAAAAAAAAAAAGAACCACCTCAGAAGAGAAGGTAGAAGTCAACAGATTCGGAAGATTTTATTTTGCTCTCCCAGTATGTTGTCATGAAGCAAGGACTCCAAAAAGAAATTATTCCACTCTGATGTGGATGTCTAAGATTTTTTTTTTGGAACAATATGGAATAGATGTGTTCATCTTTAATTACTGCTACGCATTATAATGGACAATGCTGACTCATGAGACTTCAGATGTGATGTATGAAATCGATGTGAACATTTTAATTACTGCCACGCATCATAATGGACAATTCTGACTTGTGAGACTTCATTTGCGCCGCGAGAGACTGCTACCAGTTATTTGTTTCGACAGATCTTCAGTGGATTTTGCTGACAGATATTCAACAATGGTGAGCAATTTAATTTTTCTCTTGTGGTGTTACCTTGTTTTAGAAATTATTTTTTAGTCAATTTTACATGTATATATAAAGAGAAATTTCTTTAAGATGAAAATTAAATTTTTTATTTGAAATTTAAATAAAAAAAAAATAAAATAAAATAAAATAAAATAATATAAAATAAAATTAAAAAAAATAAAGAAGGAAAGTGAATAATAGGGAAAACTTAGGCTATGCCTTTTTAGTTATGCTGTGAAAAATTGTGTAGGTTTATGATAACATAAAACTTTAAAAAAAAAATATTATTATGAAATGAATACATTTTTGAGTGGTGTTATCTCACTGTGTTGCTAATTATGAAATCAATATTTTGAATGGTATTTTATGATTGTATTTTGAATAATATTTGTTGTTTGAAATAAATGTTGGTGTGTACATAGATATCCTTGTTTTCTTTGAGATTTTCTTTTCTTTATTTCTCTTTAAGTAATTTTATAGATGCAGATTCTAGATTATTAAAATTAATTTTTTTCGGAAGACAGTTATTATTTACATTCATATTATCTCTTTAAAATCCTGATTTGCAAAGTTGAACGTTAAATAAGTGGAATCTGAGCTATTGCGATGTTCCTTTATTTAAATTATTGCTAAGTTTAAAAGAAAACAATTTTCCTTTTGGTAATATCCAGAACAATCTTTCACAATGCGGATTGGGATATTATCTTATTAATATTATTTCTTGCGTACTAACCACTATCTTTCGCGTACCTTGTAATGTGGTGTAATTTTCATCACCACAATGATTTACCTTAAATTCAATTTTTTAAGCCCAGTTTCATTAATATCTTTCTATTCAAAAGTTAAAGAAACCTGTAGTGTTGCTCCATTTGAGTATTTTTTGCATTGATGTGCATAGCTCAAACTAATAAACTTCAAATGTCCTATGGAATTTATATCAGGTGAAACTGATGATCAGTCCATTAAATAAATCCCATGATTCATAAATTATATCCAACTGCTATAGACTCTTTCTGTTTTGAAGCATTATTTTGTGGAAAAATTCAAGTAAACCTTTTTTTAGTTGTCAGAAATCTGCAATAAAATTCCTTCCAAACAATTTTGATACATTATAGTATTCATTCGGCATTGTGAAATATTATGTCTGCTTTTCCATTAAACCAAAACTTGCTCACACCATCAAAGATCTGACATCGCTTTTTCTTTTAGAAGGACATTCACAATATTTCCTTAGATCATGTCAATCAAGATTCCATCTCTCCTCCAAGTTTCTTTTCTTCATAAAACATAACTTACCCAAAAATTCAGCCTTCCAGGACGTGGAATATTGAGCCCATGTCAAGCCTTGAAGATTTTAGTCTATCATTCATTCTCACCTTAACATTTTCTTTTTAAAAAAATTAAAAAAATCATCCCAATAAGGATTCCATCTCTCCAACAAGTTTCTTTTCTTCTCAAAATATAACTTGCCCCGAAATTCAGTCTTCTAGGGCATGTGATATTAAGGGTCCTGTATAAGTCTGCGAAGACGCTCGCGAAAACTTTTTCGCATTTTGACATTTTTAAATATTTTATTTTATTTTTTGCATTGGATAGCTGAAGTTCCTCTCAAGATTGCTCCTTGATTACTTTTTCGATTTTGGTTACAGGTATTTTCTATAAAGTTATTTTCACTTCCAAAACAAACCAATTCAGAAAATGAAAGTAAATTTATAGAAAATACCTGCAACCAAAATCGAAAAAGTAATCAAGGAGCGATCTTGAGCGGGACCTTGACTATCCAATGCAAAAAAAAAAAAAAAAAAAAAAAAAAAAAAATTGTCAAAATGCTAAAGAGTTATTAGATAAATGCCTCCCTATAGGAATAGCATTAGCTCACAAGTGTTTTTGTGGGCAAGGACAGGACTTTTAAGTCCATGTCAAGCTTTGAAGTTTTTAGTCTATCATTCATTCTCACTTTAACATTTTCTTTAAAAAATAAAAAAAATCTGAAAATTCAATAATTAACTTTTTGAATTTCTTGAATTTTTTATTTTTCAATGTTAAGGTGCAGACAAAACTGGTAAATCTGCTTTAAACAATGTTTGTCAAATTGTAGCTTTTTCTTGTGAAATCTACTTTATGACAATTCTTTTCCATTTGAAGCGATTTTTAGATTTCTCTAATGATTTTTAACGGCATATGATTTATCCAGCTTAAGGAAAGGTTCTCCTGAAAAACTTAAAAAAAAATAAAATCTGTATATATATATTTGAAATTTTTTAACCATCAAAACCATACCTTTAAAAAAATATGATTATTTTTATTTATCTATTTATTTATTTTCCCTCTTTCAACATTCGATATGTGTGCATAACAATAAATTCATTTCTTTTCTTTTTCTCTTAAAATTAATCGTCTGCAAAACTATATCGTTTGCTCGGATATTTGAAAATTCTGTGTCGATTATAAATTGGTTAAATAATATTTAAAAAAAAATAAAATTATCTGTGGAATATAGTCTCGGCTCTGGGCATGAGTTATGTTTACATAAAAGAATGATGGTTTGAGAGTAAAGAATGTTCTAGAATTTTCTTTTTAGATTTAAGAGAGGAAGCCTTGAGGTGGTAAGAGAGATTCTTGGGTTTTCTCTTCCATGAGTACGGCTGGTTGAAGTAAAGGATGGATTTTTTTTTTTTCTTTGGATATTTCGGTTAAAGATCGTTTGCAAAAGGAGCTTTTCCCTCTATCATGACTACAGTTTAATAAATCAGCTTACAACAGCCAATGAGTAATTTATTGGATCCTCTACATCTATTTAATTTGTTTTTTGTTCCTCACTAGCCATGACTTCTGTGTGGTGAAAGGGAAACCCGGCGATGATGTCTCTGACTCCTAACTTTAAAATGTCACAGTCATTATTTGAGTCGACAGAATTGCTAATGCCTGTGCTGCCTTTTTCGGATTTTGAAAGAAATTTGCTATGGAACGAAGTGATAATAAAACCTATGGATCGCCGAAGAATTTTTCCTGCCATGGTTGAGAGGATTAAATCACTTTCTGTGTGAAATGGTTTGAAAGACTTCTTCGAAATATCTCGTGAATTTTGAGGCCTGGTGATTTCGAATTGGATTTAATAAGGAAATAGAAGCGCCACAATGACTAACATTCATCTTGCTGCCGCCCAGATATTCGATCAATGACTTTAGGTATTACTAGTAGTGATGACAAGAAAAACAAAAAAAAAACTTTCAGGGACAACGGAATGCCGATTGCTAATTACTTTGATAATTTTCGTTGTTCTTGTCTCCCCTAGGATCATCTTGAGAAATTCTTCTAAGAGTGGGTTATTTTCAAAATTAATTGAATATTACTTGTATCCTTTTTATGTATTTGTGTAGATTATTTATTCTCTGTTTGTGAGATTTATTTATTTATTTGTTTGTTTTTCTTTGAGTCTTATTTATTAATCTATTTATGAGTATTATTATTATCATTATTATATGTTAAAGATTGAAACATTTTTGTTCTTAAGGATTTAATTGAAGAGTATGATGTTCCTAAGAAAATTACTGTTGCATATTAAAGACTTATGATATTTTTATGCACATTTAAAGATAAGTTTGTAATAATAATGAAGTATAAAAGAACTTAGAAGCTCAAGTTTATTTTTAAAAAGTTCATTTTCTAATTCATTGATATTTGTTTGTTATCAAGAACTATTCTCAGAATGCAGTATTTTTATGATGATGTTCCTATTACTAGACATATGAGCTAGAAAACTAAGTTAAGATTTATGTTTTTTCCTTTATTTGTAAAAACGTCTGGTGGTAGTGAGCTTTAGTTCCCGGATTTTTATAATTTATTTAAATTCAGTAAGAAAGATAGAAATGTACAAAGCTGCTGCTAGAATTTTGACTGATAAATATAATTAATTTTTTCAGTAAATTTTGTGATTTTAAGTAAGAATTTACCTATCATTAAAAATTTTGAATCTTTATGATTTATAAAATAATAGAATTAAAAAGTTGGTCCCAATTTAAGATATAACTATGATATTTACAATTTTTATTTTTATTAGATACAATTTCTGGTTAAAGTTAACAGTTAAATATAGTCACAATTTCACGATAATTCTGATTAAGGTTTTTTAAAGGGTGAATAATAGTTTTGTGTGACACAAATAGAATGTAAATATAACCAGTAGAGAAAGCCCTCAAAATTGCAAAAGCGCGAACTCGTGAATTTCACCTTAAAAGTAAAAGACTTTATGATCGAAATTTTGTCGAATCTCCATTAAAATTACAAGACTCTGTAATTTATGAAGAATTTAAATACCCTAACACTCGAAAATTAGAACCTACTTTCTCTGGACCATACAAAATTATAAATAAACTGTCTGATGTAACTTATGAAATAGATAAATTTAATTATGAGACAGGACAGAATTTCGTTATTGTGCATGTTTCTAATTTAAGACCCTATTTTTCACCAGAAGATTTTAAATTGTTTCATAAGCAACCCAAAAAACAAACAAAACATCAGATACAATCACTAGATCAAGCTAAAGTCAAGACAGTAGATTAAATTTTAATTCTTATTCTTTAAATATTTTATCACCATAATTTTCAACATTAGCAGGTATGTTCTTGGTGGCCAACAAGAATATTACTTGTTTTTGGGGTTAAATTGGGCTCCTTATGCAGGCATAAGGTGTACACTTTGATTGTAAAAGCTTTCAAATTGATGTTGATAATTTAATTTTAAGTGTAGTAATTCTAACTATATTTACTCATTTATTTGACATTAGTATTATTCTGTTTATTCAACAGATATTTATGTGATAACAGTTATAAAATTTGATGATTTTACTCAAATCGCATAACTTAATATGCGATTTTCAGTGATTGTGAAAACTACAGATATTAAAAGTTTTTCAAAAAGTAAATTATCTTTATTTCCATTTCTCAATTAAGAATGACACCTGTTATTCCTATTTGTTTTGTTATTAAAGTTTATAAACCATGTGTAGATAAAACATTACTCTACATTTGGCATTTGAAAACTTATAACCAAATTTGACAATTTTGTAAAAGAGTATCAGAGAGGAATTATTGTAAGGAAATACTGGTTGAGAGTATAAGAGTCAAGGAGCTTTGCGGACAAACTCTGCTGCCCTGAACTGACTCTGTTATGAACATGCTCGGCTGAGGACCTCAGCTATTGCCAAGGACTGACCCCATGGCTTTGCGTGAACTGTCATGGACAGAATATTGTGCAAAATTCAAGTTTCTTCGGATTTCGGAAAAAGTGGCAACGGCTAAACGGACGAATGATTTTCTGGAACTTTCGAGGATAAAAAATAAAAAACAATAAATTGTAGTATGAGATATAGATATGTAATAGTGATTTTTTTTGTTAAGATAGTGAATATACTCATTTTTCTTTGTGGTTTTGTGTCACGATAAATAAAGATGGGAAATTATATTGTATTCTTCAGTTCAAGACTTAATATGTATTCATCTTCTACAGATTATTGTGTTTTTAAATTAATTAATCTACAGACCTGTGCCATTTTCTAAATAGTTAGATTTAATTTTATTTGGATTTTGGAATTATTATTATTATTTTTTTATGTATACTTTCGGCTAGCAAAAAATACTTTCTTATGCTATTAGAAGATAAGAAAATTATTTAGTTGCTATGTAATTATTTTTATCCTCAACCAATATTTTCCCTATCAATAATAAATAAACTGTGATATTTTCTTTTGATTATACTCTTGTTTTATTATTATTATTATTATTATGAAGTATAGTATGAATTACATTTTTATTGAGAAAAAATAAGATATGGAGGATTATTATTGTTGTTGCTATAAATTTTGAGTTTTATTATACTAATTATTATTATTATTATTATTATTATTTGAATTTTTCTATATTATTTATTATTAATGTTTTGAAGTGATACTATTTATTATTAGAAATTTGACATATTATTAAAAAATGTTGGAATCCAACAAAAAACTAAACACAATATTAAACTAAAATGGAAAATTATGCCGTTCACTAGTAAACTAGATTGAAGATCTTTTTTTTTTGAAGGACAGTATTTAGTAAACTTTCTGGAAATTCTTATTTAGATTAACTATTGATAGTGAACTACATTGAAGAATTGCATTTTTAAAAACTATGAAAGACTTTTTTCATTTGAAGGACATTTAAAATAAACTATGCATTAAGTTATTGTAAATATTTAAACTTCCATGAGAAAGAGGTTTTATTGTTTTTATTGTATTTTTCATACTTCTTGGTTAATAACCAAGAAGTATGAAAATATATAACTATATATAGTATATATTTATAACTTCTTTTATGTATTATCTCCTATGCACTTACAAATGGTAAGTGATAGTGTAACATTATTGTATTTTCTTTCAGGGAAATGCTCCTACCTAGTCTTAATTCGATTTAATTTGCTCTTAACTATTTTTTTTTTTAATCCCTAATATTTTTTATATTGTGTTAATTTTCTTTTTCTTCCATCTCTTAGTTTTCTGGGTTTGACAGTTTTATTCCAAAATTTAACTTTTCTAAATTATTAGATTTCTGTTGTCTGAACTTGTAGTTTTATTTAACTATCAATTTCATACAAAGTTTTGGGGAGGGGGGATAATATTACATATTTTAATTTTTTTTTCCGCTGAAATTAACCTTTATACTATATTAATTTCCTTATAACAATATTCCGTACTTAATTCAACTTATTAAATTAAAATCTTGTTTCCAGATCTAATCTATTAATATTTATGGAAACGATATAAATTCTTAACTCGCCTTAAAAAACATTTATTACAGTATGTGTAAATTTAAAAAATGGCTCTAAATTAAAAATAGTCTTAATTAAACTTTATTTCTTAATATTCCAAATAAAACTCATTTTTTTCTGTGCTTTTATCAACCCTTTTTAGGAAAATCTTATTAAAATTTATTCCAAAACCATACCTTTCATATTTATTTTCCCTTTTTCAACATTCAATATGTGTGCATAACAATAAATTCATTTCTTTTATTTTTCTCATAAAATTATTCGTCTGCAAAACTATATTGTTTGCATGGATATTTGAAAATTCTGAGTCGATTATAAATTGGTTAAATAATGTTTTAAAAAAAATAAATTATCGTATGTGGAATATAGTCTCGGCTCTGGGCATGAGTTATGTTTACATAAAAGAATGATGGTTTGAGAGTAAAGAATGTTCTAGAATTTTCTTTTTAGATTTAAGAGAGGAAGCCTTGAGGTAGTAAGAGAGATTCTTGGGTTTTCTCTTCCATGAGTATGGCTGGTTGAAGTAAAGGATGGAATTTTTTTTTTTAATATATTTTGGTTAAAGATCGTTTACAAAACGAGCTTTTTCCTCTATCATGGCTACAGTTTAATAAATGAGCTTACAGCAGCCAATGAGTAATTTATTGGATCCTCTACATCTATTTATTTTGTTTTTTTGTTCCTCGCTGGCCATGACTTCTGTGTGATGAAAGGGAAACCCAGCGATGATGTCTCTGGCTCCTAACTTTAAAATGTCACATATATATATATATATCAGGGCTTGAATTTCATGGCGGGATTCGCGCCCAAGATTCTGAAATCCTGCCCAAAAAAATATCGTAGGCGAGAGCCTCCCGCCCCAAAAAAAACCATGAAATTTTCGAAAAATTTTGTATTTTGAAACAACAATTAACTTCCCCTTTTTTTTTTCTAATTTTGAATTTTGTGATACTTTGTGCGACTGAATAACATATTTTGCGAGTTTTTTACTGCAAAAAATTGTTGGGATTCACGCTTTTTTCTGCAACCAATCGTCAAATTTCGCAGTTTTCCCTCCGCGATCGATTGACAAGTTTCGTGCAAGAATGGAGTAATAACGTTTCAAATTTTCCAAAAAATTAACGCATTTGATTCCAAAAGTTATGAAACATTGTTTATCAATCCCGAAATTTGGATAGTTATGTCAGAATTTCCGGGATAATTCCAGATTTTTCATAGCTTTTGAACCGAGCTGAATTGTATATTTTCACAATCAATTTCATCGATCAATCAAAGAAAATTTTGTTAGACTATCGCGATAAAAACGCCAATTTTCTCAAAGAATCACGAAAAAAACTCGACTTTTCTTAAAAGATCTCAATAAAACACAAATTTCTTAGTAAAAATCGTGGAATAAACACTAATTTTGTGAAATAAACGTGAATTTCATGAAATGATTGTAGAATTAATGCAAATTTTGTAAAAGCAATACAGAATAAATATGAATTTCATGAAAGCATCATGGAATAAATGTAAATTTTTTGAAAGGATCACCATATAAACAGCATCGTGTGAAAGGAGGGGGGGGGGCGAAAAGGCGGTTGCACCGGTCGCAGAAACTTAGGGGTGCTGATTTTCTACTACCAACACCGTTTTTGGCCAGTGAAAAGAAAAAATAACACTAAATTGAAACTTCGCCCCGAGCGCAGTTTTTCTCTTTGCACATCCCTGCATATGAACCCAAATTTATGAAAATGCCGCTTAAAAAAACATGAATATCATGTATGAATCTCGAAATAAAAGTAAATTTCAATAAAAAATCATAAAAAATGCTAATTTCATTGAAGGATCGCGGGAAAACGTTAAATTTATCTAAGGGTTCTTCAAGGGTAATTCTGAGTAAAAACTTTTTTGAAATTTGCAGCAAATTTTCTGAATAGTTACAGCAGATTGTGTGAAATGGGCGGGGGGAGGTGGCAGACTGTTTTTTTTCGCAGCCCTTTGACGAAGTTTGTGTTTTTTTTTTTTCCGCGATCTTTGGATGAAATTATCAGACTTTTTAAATTTTAAGTTTACGAATTTTTCACATTTTTTGACGAGGTTTGTGGACTTTTTCACGGTCTTTTGATAAAATTCGTGGATTTTTCGCGATCCTTTGATGAAATTTGTGATTTTTTTCGTGATTTGTATTTTTCTGCAGGTTTGAAGATATTTTCATTTTTTCTGTGATCCCTACCTGAAATTTGCATTTGTTTGCAAATCTTTGAAGAAATTTGTGTTTTTCATTCATTATTGTTTCACGAAATTCATGGTTTTTTTTCCACGATCTTCTTCAATCTATGAAATGGATGTAATAAAAATATACATATAATCTATTGTAATCTATTTGTATTATATCTATTTGTAAACAACCTATATACAGAGGATTAAGTAGATGTTATTTATATAAAAAAAAAAAAAATCATTTTTCTCATTCATCTCATTATCTAATGGTTTTATATATATATTTGAAATTTTTTAACCATCAAAACCATTTTTAGTTCCACCCAGTATTTATGTTGACAACCAGTTTAATGAACTGTCATCATGCTGACAAATA
Source organism: Maratus speculifer (assembly GCA_964019185.1). NCBI lineage: Eukaryota > Metazoa > Arthropoda > Arachnida > Araneae > Salticidae > Maratus > Maratus speculifer. The sequence goes on along the minus strand of OZ025293.1, from coordinate 205,501,151 downwards.
AGCTTTTAAAACTTTAATTTTTTGTAAAACAAGATTTTAAAGGTATAGACTTTGTATAATGACATTAGAGTACAAAAGAGTAATCTTTGCTTTCATTAAAAAAAAATAGATGGGGTTTATTTTTGCTCCTGATTCTTCTTTGATGTGGTAATTCTCTCACCCGCCCTTTTTTTTTCTAAGATGTTTTGTTGTTTAAATATAATTTAGAATTTGTATTTATTGCCTCTTTCATGTTTTTTTTTTCTTTTTAACTGGGGTAAATTGCAACTGTCAAATTTTCCAACTATGGATGAAGTTTATATTTATACCCTTGAGAAAGTGCTAATTTCAGAATATATCCAAAAGATTTAGAAAAAATCAGTTTATCAAGCTTCCGAAAGTTACCAGGAAATTCCTCAAGTTTATTACCCAACTTTGCTTATGTCCCATTATATTGAGTGTGATCAGACAGCATTTTGCAGAGCAGTGTATTTGTCAGTTTCTTCGATGTAGTGAGTCTTCCGCAGTGGTATAGTCCTGGAAAAAAAAGTGGCGGATGCTCATAGGGGGGAGGTCTCAAACCACAACCAAACTCGATTCACCTTATAAGGAAGAAGAAGCATCCCATATAACACACTACCTTACCCAGGATATTGCCAGAAGGATTTACAATAAAACATCATTGTCCCCTAGGCATCCCTGTGGATGCAGAAAATTGTCACCAAGACATCCCCAGGAACAGAAAATGTCTGCTTTACAGCATCCTGGGGAGCTTTCCAGGCCTTCATCAGGGTCCTCCTTGGGAGGTTCTGAGGAAGATTTGAGGAAGTGATATTGGAGGACTTTGGGAAACATCAAAGTCACTAATATGTTCAAAAAATTAAGCTGTGGTTTAATTTAATTATTTTTTTAGAAAAAAACTATCATGATTTTTTTTTTTTTTTTAACCTATTATTTAGGCGATTCGCATATAACAGAGTACATTCGGAAACAAATTTCTTACCTTCATTTTTCCTGCCGGATTTGAACCTGAGTACCTTAGTATTCTGGACCCGTTATGTTATAGAGTCAGTAAGGAAAAGGTTTCTAAGATATACATGCATTTTTTCTCCCCTTTTGAAACTAAAAACTCGGAAATATCTTCATTTTTTGTACCTTTAATTATCTAACTTTTATTGCAGATCAAAATGCATAGCCTTTTGTATACATTCGATATAAATTTAAATTAATAACTCCAAATAAATTATCAATAAATATTTGATGTAACATAAATGTCTTCGAATTTTAAAATTTCTTCATGAAATTGTATTTTTGAATGCTAACAATATCCCTTTTGCTTTTAGTACTTAAAATCCATTAAAATCATTCTGTATTTAGAAAATTGATTGTGCTCTACATTTCGACACACAATAAATGATGCAAAAAGTTTCTGATGATATCTCCCTATAAAATTTAATTTTAGTTAATAAAAAAATTATTTCCAGAAATTAAAAAGGCAAAATAAACATAGCTCCTTTAAAATTATGAATTTTTTTATAATGGACAAATAAAGTCTAAGTGAATCCTTTCAAAAAGGAAACTTTTTTCTTCTCTCTCACTTGTTGTGTCGGTCCCCTAGTTAAGATGGGTAGACACGAACACGTGGTAGAATAAAATATATTCTACCGAACTTCAACATAAATATAACCTAAAATTTAAATAAAACTCCAATCATCATATCAAAAATGGGATCGTATAGTGAAAATTAATAATATCATTTGCATATTCAAAATCATTCTGAAGGAAAAATAAGCTGCTGTGGGAAAAGATAAGTAACGACTTTAAACTTGTATTAAATTTTAATTTACATTTATTTAAATTTTAAATAAGAAAAAAATATTTTCATTAACACAGTCAAAATTAAATTCAATAAATAATGCATGATAGTAAAAATAACGTTATCATACGTCCCCGGGGAAGAATGAAATAACAAGGTACCTTTTTACATTATTAAAATAGTTGACAACTGCCTGCAAACTCTACAAATATGATTACTCTTCGATCAGGATCCTAATGGAGAGACATCTTCATAACATCGGGTTCTGGCCGGCTCCTTCCTTGCTGCGTATCAGGCATATCTTCCGATGATACTCCCGCTCGCAGATTCTCCTACCGAACGACGATTGCTCGCTCACATCTGTCACACCGTACCCTCAGACTTCCGAAGCTGCCCGTCCTCCAGTCACTAGCCGTCGAATTCCTCCAAAAGCTCCCTCAATCTTCCTCCGTTCCGCTTTTTATCTCCGTGCCGCATCACTTCGTTTCCATCGCGTAGTAAAAATAATCCGCTTGATGTCTCACATGTATGTTAGATATTTGGGTTGTTCAACAAAATTTCTCATTATTTTTAAACAAAAGAACGGCATTGCTGTTTACAATTTTTCTTTGTTATAAAAAATTTTCCATGAAAGGAAAACCATGTTGTCCTTCAAAATATCGGACACCTGCCGTGTATGAATACATTATTCGATGTCCGGACCACGTGCGTCTCGAAATATTGAAATATGAAATATAAAAACTTCCAAAACAAACATTCTTTTTTTCTTTAATTATTATTTTAAATTAGAATCTCACCTATATTTTAAATATCTTTCCAGAAAATATCGATGTATCGGCCGACGCCTTGCCGACACAGCAAAACCCTCTCAAAAATATTAAAATATTATTAAACATTAAATATATTTACCAGATATTATATGGAGTAATTTGTAAATTATTTGCTAAAAAGAGATATATCCTATTAGCAAGCAAAACTAGATTATTTAAATAAAATAACCTATTATTATTATTTTAAATTATTTTACATTATTTTAGACCCAAAATAATCAACATAACACACTTACTCTTTTTTTTTTAACAGAAATTTTAGTTGATTCATTTATTTATTTTTTACATTTGGTAAAAAGTTCTCTTAAAATATAAATTTATGAAAAAAAATACATAATTTTCCTTTGGTCAGACTCACTCTCAGTCTTTTCTTAAGTCTTTTCTTCACTAATTTTTACTCTCTGAAAAATTTCATTGTTGCAGTTTCACAGTGGGCCCAAACAGCGGTCAACAGATTCTGCTCTCGAAGCTGGTAAATGGGAGGTGCTGGGTTTAAACCCAATTGCACCCGTCGGCCTAATGGTTTGGAGTTTTCCGTGGTTTTCTTTGAATGTTGGATTTCCTTGCATAAATACGAGTTACTAGGTTCCTTTAGAAAGACACTCATGGAGGGACCCTCCCCCCTCCCTTGAAGGCCTAAGTCCCTCATATTGATAATTGGCCGTTATAAATACAACCACAGTTTAAAAGTGATTTGGCATATTTTGGTGAGTATTTATTAACGCATATTTAAGTCCGTCATTTATGAAAATCTTACATGCCAGTATGAGTTGCAGATATTTGGTGACTTACCACTTTTCGCAAGATTAAAAAAAAAATAGTGTAAAACAACTGAATTATTTTATAACACTGTAAAAATATTAAAATTCTGTATTGTCAGCGAAAACACACCATTGTACACATTTGTATAATTTTGTTGTATCAGGATTTGGTATGAAAATCGATTGTAAAATGCTATCATTACATTGAAACACTGGTTGAGTTACATAAAACAGGGTTCCCAGCGTCATGGAAAGTCAGGGAAAATCTGGAAAGTCATGGAATTTTATAAGAGTCATGGAAAGTCAGGGAAATTTCAAAATATGTATGAAAAATCAGGGAATTTACAAATATTTTCTAAAAAGTCATGGAAAATTCTTGGAGAAAAAAGGTAAAATAATACAAAATTCATCAAATAATCTTGAAAAAAAAAATCACGAAATTCATCAAATAATCAGGGAAAAGAAAATTTAGAAATTTGAAAAACAATTGTGGAAAAAAATCATTAGTTTTGACAGAGAGTTCTGGAAATAAGTAGAAAATTTCATTGTATACCTGCTTGTTCAGGGAATTTTTTGAGATTTGGTCAGGGAAAGTCACGGAATTTTTCGAGATTAGGTCATAGAAAGTCAGGGAATTTGCCATTCATGTTTTGCTTGGAACCCTGTAAAATAGAAACTATTAATAAAATTTGAATCTGTTACAAAACTATTTTACTTTCTTATTGTTATAAATAAAATTAATTTACTGTTAAATCTCCATTTAACAGTCTTTAAAAATTGTATGAAAACTTTCTGTGCATAAGAAATATATTATGCACCATTTTTATTGATTTCTTGAAATGTAATTTTAGTAGCTAACATTTTAGGAAATTTAAAAAGCCTAAAAAAAACTGATATATTTTTTTAAAACATCAGATGTTTTTATCAACGAATTATTGCTTAAAAATAACATACTAATTAATAAATACTTATATGGGTGATTCTCAAAATAGGGGACAATTTATGACTTTCGGCATACAAAAAAAATTGACAGGTTTTCTGTCATGTTTTTATATTTAGATATGTTTGTCTTAATATTATTCATTATTTGCTCTCAAGAATTACTCACTTTTTAGTTAAAAACACCTTAAAATAACAGAATAAATGTTCAAAATGTCATTAGCATGAATGTCCACAGTAGCTGTGCCTTGTATATACTAGCTTTTTCAAGAGTTAATATCATGTTTATAAAATAAAACAAATGTTATTCTTTCTTTAAATTAATCAAGGAGAGGATTGATCTAATAAATTTCTTTTTAAAAATAAAATTATAATATATAAAAAAAGAATTAAAGTTTGTCCTCCATATTCTATTTTCAAAACAAGGTCATACTATAACAGCTGTTATTAATCAAAATTTCATTTTCACATATGACAACAATTTGAAAATATAAAGTTTCTCCATGGCAACAAGTAGCCATTTTATCCCAGCCTGAAAATAGAAGCATGTATTGTATTTTAAGAATAGAAGTTGAATATTAGGGGCGTACATCAATTGTATGTCATTAGAATGGATAATACTTTTCATGTTTATTTTATAATTAAAATTTTTATTTTACTTATTTGCATAGGACTTTTGTGTTTTAAAAAGCCCCAGAAAGGACTATTGCATTGTGATTATATTATGGCTCATAATCGTATTTAAATTAAAATTTGTCATTAGCATGGACAAATATCAATGTCATTAGCATGGTTTTTCTGTCCATGCTAAAGACTCCTATGTGCATAAATGTAACCATTGCTTATACAGTAGACTCCCTCAAATCCGCACAGCTTGGGACCAGAGGTTTTGCGGATTTTAGAATTTTGCGGATTTCTGGTCATTGCTTTGTTTACATTTTTTAAACAGTAACTTGAGTGTAATTAATAGTGCAATCAGTACTTTAATGAATGCTTACAATATAATAAAATATTAAGATAAGTAATAAACTAAAATAATAAAAATTTAGATAATTTTTAAAATGATATTAATAGCAAAGATCAAGTTAATAATCAATAATGTATGATTAAATATTCATTTTGAAAATTAAATGTATTTTTTCCAAAATTATTCAACAAAACTTGCCTCATAAAAGTACATTACTAATTCACATCAAAATCATAAAATAAGGATTTTTTTTTTTCAAGTTTAGCGAAGCTTAATAACCAAAAAACTTTATTAATGCATAAATATATTTGGTAAAAAGGTTGTGATTGTCAGTGATATCAGCAATATCTTGAATTGTTTCCAAAATTTTTTTTTCTTTCTTCATGAAAAAACATGAATAGAGTATTATTAAGAAAGTCACAAATTAAAAAATATATGGAATTGGTATGAAACTTTAAAAAATCAAATTTTGTGCCAATATCTGAATTGAAAGTTTCATTGTTTACATCCATAAAATATGTGCGGATTTTAGAGAGTTGCGGATTTCTGGTTTGCGGATTTGAGGGAGTCTACTGTATTGTATTTTTTATAAAGTTTAATTTTGCATATAAATTTAGGTATTATATTTATTATCCCTAAAATATGCATTAAATCTGTCAGAAAATCACTAAGACAGCTTCTTACATTGTTAGTGTCAGAATGTTGCTCATGTAAACAAAGTTTGCTCTTTGGTAATGTTTTTATTCTCCTTATATTGGTATATATGTAAAAATGGAAACCATTTGCTGAAAAGGAAGGCTAATAAATATCGAAAAAAATATTTAAACAGGAAGAAAATAAAAATTTCTTAATATATTTATTTCATGCCATTTGTTTTGTCATTAGCATGGCTCAAAAAATACTAATTATTTTTTTTAAAGTTAATTTTTAAATATTTAGCTCTGCTAACTAGATGTAAAGTATACCTAATACTATATTAACAACACCTATTTTTTTCAGAAATTTTGCTAACAGTAATTTTTTAAAGATTTCACTTTTGAAATTGTCCCCTATTTTGAGAATCACCCATATATATATATATATTCTTTTACAGAAACCTACAAACAAATTTGCTTGTAACATTTTTTCTTGCTATCTTACAAATAGTCTGACTTCTAATTCTTGGAATAAAAATTTTTTTTCTCATTGGGTCATTTCCGCAAACATTGTACACACATTCTCAGCTGACAAAACTGATTGGGGATGGGATAAGCTCATTGAGATTCTAACTGCTGGAATGGTGACTGCCTATTGAGAGTATTGTATGCAGTTGCTTATGTTACAATATTTTCATTGTCACCTAACTAAGGATATAAGCATGGTAAAAGAGGTATGAAGAATTTCCATCCTTTATAGATATCTATCTGTGCTATCCTCCAAAATCAGTTTTTGACTGCTTCAAATCTTTCTGGGCGAAGAAGATGCCTGAAAGCACTCATTCATGAAACCTTAAGTACCCACTTAACGATAATATTCTTTTTTTCAGCAAGGTCATATCAATAAATCCATCTTGCACCCTTTTAAAAGAAATGCTAACAATAGTGGTACTTGTTATCTTCTATACTCAAATAAGCATTATTTTATAATTACATTTGTATCTTGCATATTTATTTTTTAAACATTAAAGAAAATTTCTCTTAATAATTTAAAAAATATATTAGTTTTAATTTCTTTAATTATTATTAAAATAATTCATGCATTTCATTTTTCTCCCAAATGCATAAGTTCAATTTTTGTGCCTAAATTAAGACTTAATATTACTGGAGACCCACTTTTGTTAAAAAGGGACCCATAATTTTAGAAGTCCTTGGGATCCAAAATGTTTCAAATTTGGTGTCATCACCGATATATATACAAAAAAGTTCCATTGAAATTGAATAAATAAGAAAATCACTTTCATATTAAATTTGCTTTATGGGACTAACAGTTAACCATGTACGATTTCCTTTGTTTATATCCCAAATAAATGAGAAATTTTGGAGAATGGTAGATTATACACATGATGCCAGATATCAATGTATGAACTTATTTCAGTGTTAAAAAAAAAACTTTTGATAAATTATACTTTGTATACATAAATAACACTTTTACAGAGGTGCCAAGTTTCATTAAAAGTTATCAGAAGGGAAGCCAGATGGAGCGGGGGGGGGGGGGAGCAATTTAAAAAAAACAAATTTTCTTTTTTTCTGCAATCTCTTGGCGACTTTTCGTGATGTTTTGACGAAATTTGCGTGTTTTTTTAACGAAATGAGCGCGTTCAAAGTGATTTTTTTTATGGAATGTGCTCTTTTTCGCGATGTTTGGACGAAATTTGCGGGCTTTTCGCAATTTTTGGACGAAACGTGCGCGTTCTTTGACGAAATATGTGCGTTTTTCGAGATCTTTTGACTACATATGCGCATTTTTCGCGATCTTTTGACGAAATGTGCGCATTTTTCGCGATATTTTGACTAAATCTCGCTTTTACGCGAATCTTTGACAAAATTATGCTTCTTTACGCAAGCCATGGATAAAATTCGTGTTTTTATGTGATGTTTGGAGTAATTTCGCGCTTTTCTGCTACCTTTTGATTAAATTTGTGCTTTCTTTGCAATATTTTGACGAAATGCACGTATTTTTACACGATCTTTTGACGAAATTTTGTGGGGTTTTTTTTTTGGGGGGGGGGGGGATCCTCCATTGAAATTTGTGTTTTTTCAAGCGATCTTTGATGAAATTCATGATTTTTTTATCTGTAATTTTTATCCGATGTCCGTAATGCTGTAACTTCTGTTGCGTATCCGTAATAATTACGGACAAATCGTAATACTTGGCACCTCTCCTTGTACTAGCAAAAAATTTTTAATCTTTCTTTTACTAATCATATTTATTGCATAATTATTTCATTATTTATACTAAACAGATGGTGGATTGTGTAGTACAATATAATCATAGTAAAAAAGTAAAAAAAACTTTTAAAAAGACATTAGTTTATTTGTGCAAAATTCAAACATCTCCAACTTTGGGAGACTAGGAATTAGGGATAAATGAGTTAACTATTGTTGGTACTTTTCAGTTAGCCAGGCGCCAGTATTATACATACATATATATGTGTAATACATAATACATGTATCATAGCTGCCAACTTTTATGCATTTTTGCTACCACTAAAATTGTACAGAGATTTTTCATTTGTTTAATCATAAGATTTCGACGATTAAATAAGACAATTTTTACTATAAAATTTTTGTGGTAGGAAAAATGTGTAAAAGTTGGCAGCTATGATATATGTGTATATGTATACATATCATCTTACATATGTGCATATAATACTGGTGCCTGGCTAACTAAAATGTACCAAGCCAGGGGCTAGTTATATACAGTAGACTCCCTCAGATCCGCACAGCTTGGGACCAGAGGTTTTGCGGATTTTAGAATTTTGCGGATTTCTGGTCATTGCTTTGTTTACATTTTTTAAACAGTAACTTGAGTGTAATTAATAGTGCAATCAGTACTTTAATGAATGCTTACAATATAATAAAATATTAAGATAAGTAATAAACTAAAATAATAAAAATTTAGATAATTTTTAAAATGATATTAATAGCAAAGATCAAGTTAATAATCAATAATGTATGATTAAATATTCATTTTGAAAATTAAATGTATTTTTTCCAAAATTATTCAACAAAACTTGCCTCATAAAAGTACATTACTAATTCACATCAAAATCATAAAATAAGGATTTTTTTTTTTCAAGTTTAGCGAAGCTTAATAACCAAAAAACTTTATTAATGCATAAATATATTTGGTAAAAAGGTTGTGATTGTCAGTGATATCAGCAATATCTTGAATTGTTTCCAAAATTTTTTTTTCTTTCTTCATGAAAAAACATGAATAGAGTATTATTAAGAAAGTCACAAATTAAAAAATATATGGAATTGGTATGAAACTTTAAAAAATCAAATTTTGTGCCAATATCTGAATTGAAAGTTTCATTGTTTACATCCATAAAATATGTGCGGATTTTAGAGAGTTGCGGATTTCTGGTTTGCGGATTTGAGGGAGTCTACTGTATATATATATATATATATATATATACATATTTATGTATGTGTATATGGCATTAAGGGATTAAGGCCTGCACTTTCCCAAATCAACCCTAATCACAGCATCTTTTTGTGACAGCTAAGCAGATGTTAGCAAAAACTCAACACAATGAAGTTGATGATTTGGTATGTTCATACTCCAAGCTGGGAATGAAAAGAGAGATTCCTTCTGAAGACAGACACTTTGGCCCGATCCCAAAAGACAACAAGAGCTCTGGGAGGAACCTGAATTTAAGTAGAACATGCCGTGTATCACTCCGACAAAACCTCCCTTTTCCCCTTTACAACAGCCCTATATATAGATTTATTTGTCACGTATATAGTACTATTGATAGCCAAGATTAAAGTTGCATTGTTTTTATACAAAAGAGTCATCTTTGAAGTACTAATTACTACCAGTAATTACACATATATATGTAAATACATATATGTATATGTACACTAGCCTCTACACTAGTAAATTAGCTATGTGAAATTTTACTGATTAAAAAAAAAATGTCTTGAGTCTGCACTTTTGTTCCAAAAGTCGAAATTTTGGGTAAAATTTGACATTTTTATAGAAATATATGCACATATATGATCATGTTATATGTATATACTAGTATATAGCCCCGTCAAAAATGACAGAATTTTCACTTGCATTTCATCTTTTTAATACTTCATACAAACAAACAGAATGCAGATTTTATTTTTGAAGAGTTTGTATTGTAAAAAAGCACATTTTAAAAATAGCAATAAATTTCTACAAATACAAATTATTTCTTTTTTTTTTTACTTGATATTTAGTTTTTGAACAAATTTTAATTTCAAAACAAAGAACAGTATTTATAATAATAATAATTGGCAAAATAAAACTCGATTTCTGAAGATTTCACAAAACATTTAAATTAAATATTGAAGTTTTTAAAATTTTAAAATACATTCTTTATTATGATTCGGCAACGATTTTAGTCATGGGTATATGATAGACTCTTAGTTCGATGATTTTAGGCATCGATTATGAAGTTTTGAGTTTTCTTTTTAAATTTAGATTTGGTGCCATCTATACACAGTTAATATACACAAAACAACTTAAAAAAAAAATCGTAGTTTCTTATAGAAAATACTGCTATTTTCTATAGTAGGAGGCATTGATTTAAATCAAAATCAATTTTTAAAAACTTCAGCTTGCAATTTTAAAAATTCAATCCATAAGTCAGGAAAACTAAAATTATTATTAAAATTTTAAACTAAATCTACCAGTTTTTAAAGCTTAGATTATATCCATTCGAAATTTGCTTACATTGTAAACGAAATTTTTATTTTTTATCAAATGCCGTTTAAATGTAAGGAATATATAATATCATAAACTAAATAAAAAATCATTAAATTTTAATTTAAGAGCAATTTTGATTTATTTGCATGCATTGCATCAAAGCAGATAAAGTTTTAATTTAATACCATGTGAAAAAATAATTTTCAGTTATACTAATGCAGTCATGATGATATCTTATATATCCATAACAACTTGAAGAAAAAAAAAGAGCTTATATATTTAAATAGAAAACAAAATTTAAAAAATTAACTGAATAAATGCTAGTATTTAAAAAAAATAATAATAATAAAACTAAATTTAAATTCATCTAAAACTAAATTTATCTTTTATAATATATTCCCAAAAAGGCTTCTAAAATAGTTCATAGATGGCAGCACTAAAGTTGTGAGAGACGGTGCTAGAGTGATAAATAAAATACGATCGTACTCATATAATAAAAAACTTTTCCACTTCCACTGTTACCTTTATGTATTATAATTGGGTTTGATATACATGTTTTATATGAAAATATGCTGAAAAAACATTATTTCAAGTGGAAGGAATTTTAAAAGCATCATTTTAGCATTTGTTTATAATTAAGTCTAACGTGGCGTCTAGCAACGGTTGAATCCAGATAGGAGTGGCACAACCTGGAACCGTTCTACACATTTCTTCAGACTCATTTTATTATAAGTAGATATAATACTGGCACCCAACTAATGAAAAAGCACCCTAATGTTTTGATAGGTTACTTTTTTCACAAAAATAAAAGTAATTCACAAGAATAGGACCCTGGAAAAAAACCTGGACAGACCTCTGAATCTACTGGTAGAAGTTTTCTCCAATGGCAATAAGAGGCTGTAGGTTTGATTTAAAGAAATAGCTGTCATTTTCTCACAACTGACTGACAATACACTGTATGTCTCCCCCTCTGCAAAAACGCAGAATTCTGCTTTTTCGGCGATGAATTTTATTATCCTTGGGATCAATGCAAATATGCATTAAAATTTTATGACATTTATATGTAGGTGGGTAACGATGAAATACAATAAAAACGTGAGTCAAACGGTGCTAAATTAAGAAAATTTCTTCAAAGGATTGCAGAAAAAACGCAAATTTCTCCAAAGGATCGAAAAAAAAAAACTATAAAATCTTCAAACAATCGCTGAAAAAATACTATTTTCTTCAGAGGTTCGTGAGAAAAAAAACACTATTTTTGTTAAATGATCACGAACAAGACACGATTTTCATCAAAAAATTGCTGGGAAAACACAACTTTTGTGAACAGGTTTCGGAAAAATACTCTAATTTTGTCAAATAATCGTATTTTATCGAAAGATCATGGAAAATGCTCCAATTTTGTAGAAAGATCGCAGAAAAATCCCAAATTTTGACGAAAGATCGCGGAACATATGCAAATTTTGACGTAAGATCGCGGAAAATATGCAAATTTTGACGAAAAAGTTCAAATTTCGCTAAAGGATTTTAAAGAAATGCAAATTTTATTAAAAAGGCTGTGGGAAAAAAAGTGCGAATTTCGTCAATTGGTCGCGGAAAAACGATAATTTCGTTAAAAAAAATTGCTGAAAAATGCAGATTTCGGCAAAAGTATGTGAGGCCATGAAAGTTCAGCTTTTTTCTTGCTGAGCCTGTAGCATGTCTGCCATGTCAAATCAACCAAAAAAATTCAATATTCAACCTGAGCATTTCAGATTTCAACAAAATTGCTAGGGATCATTCTCTGTGATGATATAAATTTGAGCATATTTTTATTTTTGAATTATCGCTTTAAATTTTCATAAAATTAATTATTTAAATTTTGAAAAATTATCATTTTTTGATTTGCATAAATATTTTAAATTTTGAATTTCTCGAGTTCTATCAAACATAGACAATTTTATGACCACTCATTTTAAAGTGGAGTTTATAAGGTTTCATTTGATATGCAAATTGACTATGCATAGTTTAAAAAAATAAATTTTTTTAATTTAAAATTTGAAAATTTTTTAGATAGTCATTTTTAAAAATTTTGAAAAAATTGTATGTTTGTTGTAATAGTATAAGCTTAAAATTCTGACATTTTTATAGTGGGATCTCAATGGGATCAATAGTTATGAAATAAAAGCTGAAAATTACCATACAAATTATAACTAAATAACAAAATAGAAAGAATTAAATTTTTATTTTAATGGTAATTTTCAACTTTTATTTCATAACACCTGATCCCATTGAGATCTCACTATAAAAATTTCAGAATTTTAAGCTTATAATATTACAACAAACATACAATTTTTAAAAATGACTATCTAAAAAATTTTCAAATTTTAAATTAAAAAATTTTAAATTTTATTTTTTTAACTATGCATAGTCAATTTGCATATCAAATTAAACCTTATAAACTCCTCTTTAAAATGAATGGTCATAAAATTTTCTTTGTTTGATAAAACTTGAGAAATTCAAAATTAAAAACATGTAAGCAAGCCAAAAAATGATAATTTTTCAAAATTTAAATAATTAATTGCATAAAAATTTAAAGCGATAAATAAAAAATAAAAATATGCTCAAATTTATATCATCAGCCAGAACGATTCCTGAGAGTTTCATCAAAATCTGAAAGGATCAGGTTGAGTCACCAGTTGATTTGGCATGGAATGACCCTTAAGCCTCTACTTAACATATTTAAACTGACAATAAGAAGAAGGCCTTAGACCTTACCACTTTATTCTGGCATGCAATGAATGGTTGTTTTGTACAGTTCTTACTTAGTTGCAATCAAAACAACCCTGAATATATTTCATAGAGGTGGCTACATTTCATGTTACTCTATCCTGTTCCTCGTTCCAACTGCTTGACCATCTAGGCTCTGTGTTTTAAATGTACAATAAATTATGTTTTTTATTTTGGCATATAAATTTTCTATGTATGAACTTAGTTAATCTTTCAGGTCTTGAATTTCAGGTCAGGATGGCGGGATTCACTCCCAAAATTTCAAAATCCCGCCCAAAAGAATAACGTGGGCAGGACGCTCCTGCCCAAACAATTTTGCATTTTGGAACTACGATCAACTCCCACGACTGTTTTGCAAATTTTGGTGTGACTGCGGGACACATTTTGCGAGTTTTTTGCTGTGAAAGATCGTTGAAATTCATGATTTTTTTCCGTGACTGATCGACAAATTTCATAATATTTTTTCCTGCAATTGATTGACGAATTTTGTATTAATTTCTGCAGCGAAAGAGAATTCTATTTTGTTCCTCATTCCTCTCTCTGCCCCCCCCCCCCCTCAAAAAAAAAAAAATAGCACATTCAATTTCAGAAATTATGAAGAAATGGTTAACAGACTGGAAATTCGGACTGTCAGATTTCGTGAATTTTGACAAATGGTCGCAGAAAAAATCAGTTTAGTAGTAGTTTAGTTTAGTAGTTTGCAGAAAAAATTTTTTTTAACAAAATTAGCGGTTTTATCGCGATTCTTTGTCTTTTTCCACGATTCTTTAAGGATTTTTGTATTTTTTCTGTGATTCTTGAACAATATTCGCGTTTTTTTTTTTTTTTTTCAATCCTCTGATGATATTTACATTTATTCACTATTCTTTGACTAATTTGTGTTTTTTATTTCCATGATCTTCTGACAGAATTTGCGTTTTCCCAGTGATCCTTTGACAAAATCCACATTTTTCCCACGATCCTCTGACGAAATTCGCGATTTTGAAAATTGATATATTTCGGTGACCATTTGTAGAAATTCTCAATATATATATATATATATATATATATATATACACACACACACACATATATATATATACAGTAGACTCCCTCAAATCCGCACAGCTTGGGATCAGAGGTTGTGCGGATATTAGAATTTTGTGGATTTCTGGTCATTACTTTGTTTACATTTTTTAAACAGTAATTTGAGTGCAATTAATAGTGCAATCAGAACTATAGTGAACACTTACAATATAATAAAATATTAAAATAAGTAATAAACTAAAATAATAAAAATTTAGATAATTTTTAAAATGATTAAAGTACTAATACCAAAGGTCAAGTTAATATTTAATAATGCATGATTAAATATTCATTATAAAGATTAAAAGTATTTTTCCAAATTTATTCAACAAAACTAGCCTCATAAAAGTACATTACTAATTCATATCAAAATCATAAAATAAGGATTTTTTTTCAAGTTTAGCCAGAGTTAATAACCAAAAATTCTTAAATTAACCCATGAATATATTTGGTAGGAAGATTGTGATTACCAGTGATATCAGCAATATCTTGAATTTTTTCCAAAATAATTTATTCCTCCTTCATGAAAAATGCATGAATAGAGTATTATTAAGAAAATTACAAATTAAAAAATATATGGAATTGATACAAAACTAAAAATTCAAATTTTGTCCCAATATCCAAACAGAAAGTTTCATTGTTTACATCCATAAAATATGTGCGAATTTTAGAGAGTTGCGAATTTCTGGTTTGTGGATTTGAGGGAGTCTACTGTGTATATATATATATTTAAATTTTTGGAATTGAATACATAAAATTTTTGGAATTTACATTAAATTCCGAACAGAATCACACCTGGGTCGTTTAATGAATGTGAATTTCGTCTCAGTATTGCGCAAAAAACACAAATTTTGACAGAGTATTTCTAAATAAATATGTGAATTTCATCAAAAAGTCACAAAAAACATAAATTAGATCAAAGGGTCGTAGAATAAACATGAATTTAATCAAAGAGCTGCTAACAAATGTTAATTTTGTCAGAGAATTGCAAAAAAGATGCAAATTGTGTCAAAGTGGCGTACAATAAATGCTAATTTTGTAGAAGAGCTGCTAAAACACAAATTTCGTCAAAGACTCTCAAAAAAGACATTAATTTTCTCAGAGGATGCAGAAAGTGCAGCTGTCTTCTTAGAAAACAGCGACACACAAACATACATGTTTATTATTATATGTATAGTTTTTAATTGGATATAATGTTAAACTAACATTCGTAAAATTGGGTTTAACAAGAACCCAGCTTGCAGGAATTTACACTCAATCTAAAATAATCGAGTCGAACCAAGAGAAGAGTTTTCTAGATCTGTAATGAAAATAGTTAGCTCCGGAAGGGAATATCCCCCCCTGTAAAGATTAGTCTGTACAAAAGCTTGGCCTTTAAAATAATTATAATAAATAAATAAATAAATAAAAACATTTTGCATAATTATTCTGAGTTGTTGATAAAAATTGCTTTGATGGTATTTTGTTGTGTCTATATTTTTGTAATTCTTTAAATAGTACATAAAATAATAGCACATTTTAAAGATTTTTTTTCTCCCTCCCAAACAGCTAAACTCCCCTCCATTGATAAATGTTGGGAGGGAGACTCCCCTTCTCGGCAAAATCTAATTTCAAGCCTTGTCTTTCTTTGTATCCACAGACTTTGAATGATGCTGCTGTGACTTCCTTCACATATGTTTTTACAATTTGTGAAGTTCTGCGTCCACAACATTTTTTCAATGAATTATATTTTTTACATAATGATCTGTTTCAAAGATTATTTTAGGTATTTCAGCTTTGAATATTCTATCTTTGAGTATGCTATTAACATTAACTGTACCTTTTTATTTATTATATGTTGAGAAGGGAGCTGTTTAATGTGATAGCAATTGCCAGAGAGCATTGTGACTGCATGTGCAAAGCAAATATTATCATAAATAACTTTTTTTAGTATTTAGTTTTAGGCCATTTTCTGTGTTTAGTAGACAAAAGTTAATTTATTATTAATTTTTATACCTCTTCTATAGAAGTGGATTACATTTGATGGTAAATCAAAACCATTCTGGAGCATAAACTTGGAATACATAGTAAGTTGTGAGTGAATGTACAGACACTGATGGACAATGAGTGCTCATTTAAAATCATCAGAGAATTCTATTTGCCATTGTGAGCCATTTTGCATAGGACAATCTTAGAATAGAGTACTATAACAATGGATCATATGCTACTTCTACTACTGGATATTTCCTCTGTATCATTTATTAGACAAGATCGGCAAGAAAAATTCCAACCTACATGGATTCACTGGACCAATTGGAAATTCTTTGTCCATGTGCCATTCACTTCTATTGCAGTTTTAAACCACAGAGAGTAATTTTGAAAATTTATTTCCTCAAATTGAGAAAAAAGGTACTTAACACAGACCAGAAATGCCTACTGGATAATTGCAAAGTTATTTCATCAAAAAAGCTAATTCTCAGAACTAGCAAATAGAAACCAAGAGAACATGTCCCACAAAAGATAGCTCATAACAGTAAATAGAATTCTCTGCCTTTTAAATAAGCACTCATTGCCCATTAGAGTCTTTACATTTACTCACAAAGTAATATGCATTCCAAGTTTGCATCCCAGGATGGTTTACCATTAAATGTAATCCACTTCTATAGAAGGTATACAAAAATTAATAGGAATTTACTTGGAAATTACTTGAAATTTAACTATCCAATAATAACATCCCAGTACATTATTCCATTTGTCTTCTTTTACACTAACTGCAAAAATATATGTGAAAAAGCTCACAATAGCATCATTTAAATTCTGTGGATACAAAGAAAGATGAATTAGGTTGATACATAGAAAACCATTCTTTGATTTAAAAAAAAAAAAAAATCAGAATTCAATGTACATTTTAAACACTGTGCTTAGATGGTTAGACGGTTGGGACAGATTGGACATGAATTGCAGCTATCTCCAATGTAATTTTGAAAGCAATATGATAAAAGCTGTATTCAAAACAACAATTTGTTGTATATCAAAATAGAATGGTAAGGCCAATTTTTAACGAAAAATTTTCAGTTTTGCTCCAGTAATATATAATGAAGATGTTATTTTATAGTTTAATTATGTTAAGAAGTTAATAGTAAAGGTTTAAATAACATTTTTAAATAATAACCATCTCTATAGGAACATTTTATTTATTTATTTATTTTAATGTTAAATTTTACCCATAATTTCGAGTTTTGGACCAAAAGTAATAACTCAACTCATTTTTTTTTTTTTTCTTCAGGAGTAAAATTTTACACAGTTGATGTACCAGTATAAAAGCCACTTTTGGCACATACCCATTTTTGATTAAAAAAAAATAATAATAATAATTCTTCTTTCCCCCCCCCCTCTCTTACTGTACAGTACTTTTACGGCCATACATAATTATAGACAAAGGCATATGATGCCATCCTTTGAAATTCCTTTTATTTCAGTGCTTTTTAATATCTTTTTGACATCCTATAATATATTTTTATAAAGGTAAATTATCTTAAAAAATTGATCTGAAATTCTCTGAAATGCACCTTAATTATCACAAAAATAAATAGGGAGCCAGTTGAAAGTATACAATGATGTGTTAGTATTTTGTTTACAAAAACTTTTATTGAAATTTCTTTTCTCTTTCTTGCAGGTTATTTTTGTAGGGCCTTATGAACATCATTCAAATTTATTACCATGGCGTGAAATTGGTGCTAAGGTAATTTATTGATACTGTTTTAATCATGTTGATTATTATTGTGTTCAATGCTATATTTTCTTCAATATGTTCTGTTTTAAAAATAGAATTTTTTTTTTAAATTCATTTATTATTCATTTATATTTGATACTTTGGGAAGAGCTTTACTATTTTATAAAATGAACTGAAAAGGTTAAATTGTTAAATACAATTCAGTTTAATATTGTCAAAAAAAAAAAAAAATACTTCTACTGGTAATAAGTCTTTATGAACTATTAATTAGATGATTATCAACTTTTGTTTCTTCTTGTCTTATCAAGATAATTTTTTTTTTTTTTTTTTTTTAATAGCTCCTGTCTTTCTTGCCTTTTTTTAAATTCAGACTCAGGAAAATTTTACCAGTAATTGATCACTGGGACACAGAAATGTAGAAAACAGAAAATGATGTACATCTATATTAACTTTGGTTTATAGAAAATTTATAACATCCAATGAAATGCATTGTTACAAATCTTAGTCTGATCATCAGAGCTGCTGTAAGATATCGCAGTATGTAGTATTGTAGATGTAAGAGGCTTCTGTTATACTTGTTGCTACGTTGTCTCTTGCTGCACCATGATACAGCTTTACCACCTATCAGAAATAACTAACCAGTTGTTGATCTTTGATCTGCAATATCACCACCATAATTAGTATCATGCTAACCAATGATTTTATCATTAATTTGTTTGGAGTACCGTAATTTCCAGCTTATAAGTCTGCAGATCAAACAATTCTTTTTCGACCCAGAAATTTTATTTAGTAATTGAAGCCAAATATTTACTGTGATCTAAAATGCTACATTTTATTTATTTTTAACAGAGACATTCAAAAACTTAAAAGGGGGAATAAACCACACTCTTATGCTACAATATGCCAAAAGGTTAAACACTGTTGACTCCATAAAAAAAGAAAAAAAAATCCAACTCCATCACTTTTTCAATTAAAAGTGGATAATGCCTGCAAATCATCTAAAGTAATTACTTTTCTCAAAAAAAAAAAAAAAAAAAAAAAAAAAGCTGCTGTGAACATATTTAGCTTTAATCATCTTTGCATGCTTTTATGGAGGAAGAGCTCAATTTAAAAGAACATAATGCTATGAAACTTAAACTATCAATGCCATCAGCTACTACCTGTGCTGAAACATTATGTCTGTCAGTTGGTCTGTGTGAAGCTACTAGTACATCATTCATCAATTTACATGTGAATGAAAGCCACCTGACATTGAAAGATGGGAAAAACTGGCTGATTGACAATTTTCAATGTTAAAAGAGTAAGTCCATCATCGTGGTCTGTTCACGGCAAAGCCGTTCAACAGCAGAGATATGAATAGCTGTTAATGACAAGTGATGGAGGGAATTACGTGGTTGTAAAGGATAAATGAAAAAAAGAGGATAAGTTCAGTTAAAAGGAATAAAAGGCATTTATTATTTTTTTTTAATTAAGCAGTAAGAAAGGATCATATAACCCTGAAGTTACATGTCAATAAATACAAATCTGCCTTTGAAGTGATGTGCTACACATGCACAGAAAAGTTTTTTTAGTTGAATTATCACATCACGCACAGATGTAAAATTTGTTTGTTATTTTTCTGTTATTCAATCTTACTATAAACAAGCTTTCCTTTTTTCCACAAAATTAATATTATTTGGCTCCTACAGCATTATTAACAATAGAAAATTTTGTTGTGCCCATATTAAGAGCTAGACACAGTTTATTTTGGGTGTGTCATGTAAGACACACAAGATAAACATGGTGATTTGAGGCTAAAAATTGTGGCTGGTGATCAGTCTTACAATTTGCCAGTTGTTACATACAAAGACTGGGAAACTAGCATGCTAAGTTGTAGCTGCTTTTAAAAAAATAATAATAAGCTGCTTAAGATGTATACTTAAATGCAAAACCGTTTCTGTAAAATCAGAACCCAAATTTGACACAATTGTGCATGTGTCACCTGTTTTGCAAACTTTTTCAGTTTAGAAGGAAGTAGAACAAGTACCTGCTGGTGTGGCTGGCTAAAGCAGCGGTTTAATGTCCTGAATTTTTGCAGGAGATGCAGGTTTGAGCCCAAGTCCGGCAAAATAATTTCTATCGATAATTCATTTCAATATGATGTATTTTATTAGAAAGAGAAGTTATATGATTTTTTAATTATTATTATTTGAATACCTTATAATTAAATAAATTTAACACTCAACAGTATTTAAAAAATATTTAATTTATATTTAAAATATTTATTTAATGTTTAAAATATTTAAGCTAAAATATTTTGCATGTAATTATGAATTATATAAATTTTACTGATTTTCTATTTTTGTTATATTTCCTGACTATTAAAAAGAATATATATGCATCTGTGTCAGAAAGAAATGTTTGCATTCCTTTCCATGTAAAAAAAGTCAGCTTGCAGATCTCTGGTGTGATACATTATGAGATTAAACTATTTTTTCCCTTTGTTTCTATTCATATGTATTAAGTTGCTTTGCGAGATTTATATATATATGCAAAGGTTAGAATTTCTTTATTTTTATGTTTAGCTCTTAATCAACATTTAAAAAAGATATTTCTTCCTAATATTACTTTCCCCTACATTTCTGTATTTATTATAGCATTGAACACAATTTTATATTTGAATGAAAGACTTTTCTCAATTCTAAACTTACTGTATACTTGCTGGCTTTATATATGTGTGTAAAAAAGAATAATGTTGTTAAAGAAGGGAGATAAAATAAGTAAGAACATGAAACAAATATTAATAATGCCTTAATTGCAAAGTGTTCCAATTCTAATCTTGCTTCTTTCTTTTGATATATTCTGAGAAAAAAAACTCTGTTGAAGGTTTTCTCATAGCAGTTGATCTATAGTACTTTCTGATAACTTTGCTTGGGTAAAATACACATTTAATATATAATTTGTATATAATTAAAGGAAATGTTTTTATAAACAATCATATAAACAAATCTTATTTGTGTAGTGTACATAAAGAAAAGAAATTTGTTCTTCAATTTATTTTATTTTATTTTTTATATGTGTATTAGTGATTTTGTTTGTTACATTTTTTTAAAATATAAGTTCTATTATTATTAGGTCATTCGAATTAAAGAAACTTCTGATGGATTAGTTGATACTGAGCATCTTGAAGCAGAGTTGAAGGTTTGTAACTTTTACCTACCATTTCCCTGTTATAAGTGTCATTTCTTTGAAAGATTTTTTTCTTCTTTTGCATAAAATGTTCTAGAATAAAACAGACTTCCATTGTTCTAATTTACATTTTATGTTTGATTGTAAACTGTTAATTTAATTTTATCCAATATAAACTTCTTCTCTTTTTTGCATTTCTATATTTACTTTCAGAAAATAACTCAAGTTAAGTTAATTAATATACAGTTAAATTTGTTTATATTAGCATGGCAAATGCAAGAGTAGGACTTAAAACAAGCAATATGCTTGTTGAAAATGGTTCACTAATCTATATAGATATTTTCATGCTTGTTACAAGCTACTAAATTCTTATCACTCACTGTTTTCTTTTAGTGATATTTCTATATTACAGTTGTCTGTTAAAATGGAGTAAATTTTCAGTTTTAAGCTACACAATTTCAACCTTCAAGAAGATTCCCCTCTCCCCTCACCTAAGAAAAAATGTCCTAAAGAATAAAAGAAAGAAAAGAGATATAAGGACGTTTCAAATACTGCTCCTTTGTAAGATTAACAGCCAAGCAATTGAAATTAACATAAAATAAAGACTTTATTTGTTTAATTTTTTTAATGTGGGCTCTGAGTCATATTAACTAACTTCTTCATGTCTTAGCATACTGGTAAATATAAAAGTATCAGTGATGTTGCTGGATTTGCATTTTTTCTCACGATCCATTTAAAAAATTTGCATTTTCCCCATGACTCTTTGAAGAAACTTGTGCTTTCCCCATGATACTTTGTCAACATTTGAGATTTTTTTGCAATATTTTGATGAAATTTGCATTCTTTCTGTGGTACTTTGATGAAATTGAGTTTTTTATCACGATCTTTTTCATAAAATTTGCCATTTTCCTGTGATATTTCAATAAAATTTGCATTTTTGGGGGGGATATTTTGGCAAAATCTTTTTATCTTTTGACAAAATTCAGTTTTTTTTTTTCTGTGGTTCTGTTATGAAAACTACATTTCTTTTTGCAATGTTTTGGTGAAATTTCATTTTTCCGCAGTATTTTGATGAAATTTGCATTTCTTCCTGTGATCATTTGATGAAATTAATTTTCTTCCCATGATCTTTTGACAAAATTCAGATTTTCTCCATGATATTTTGATGAAATTATGCACTTCTTGGGATGCGTAAAAGCTATTATTTGCATCCCATCTCTGATTTTTTGTGTAATTTGCACACTTTCATGGCATCCCTGAGGATATATGAAATCAATAGATTTTTGTGAAGTGGCTATAACATTGTATGCCAAGTTCTTCCTGGAAAAGAGGGAAATTACCAGTGTCATTGTGCATCACTTTTAGAATTACTTGTTTGCCGGTTTTAACTATAGTATTATGATTTTGTTCAAAGAAAGTTTGTGTATAATGAAAATGGCAATTATAAACTGAGAAATGAATATTTCATATTAACTTTACCAATATTAAATTAATTTCAATATTCATATATTATTAGAGTATTTAACATCAGTAATTAGTTTAATTATGTGTGAGTTTTTAAGTTTTGTATTAACTTCATAAGTACAGTAGACTCCCTCAAATTCTCACTCCTAAAATCCACAACTCTCTAAAATCTGCACATAATTTACAGATGTAAATAATGAAGTATTCAGTTCCGATGTAGGTGCAAAATTTGACTCTTTTTTAGTTTTATATCGATTCCATACATTTTATATATGTAATTTTTGTTAAGGTTATTGAATTCACGTTTTTTCATGAAGAAAAAATTATTTATTTCTGAAAAAAATCAAGATGTTACTGATATCATTGGTAATCACAGTCTTACCAAATATATGTATGCATTAATCAAGCTTTTTTATTTATTAAGTCTGGTTAAATCTGAAATTATCTTCGTTATTTTATGATCCTGATGTGAATTAGTAATGTACCTTTATGAGGCAAGTTTCATTAAATAATTTAGGAAAAACACATTCTATCTTTATAATGAATATTTAATTGCACATTATTGATTATTAATTTGACCTTTGCTTTTAGTATTTTAATTTTATTATTTTAGTTTAATACTTATTTTAATATTATAGTATATTGTAAGCATTCTTATACTTTTGATTTCGTTATTAATTACATTCAAACTACTTTTTAAAAAATATAAACAAAGCAATGATCAGAAATCCACAAAATTCTAAAATCTGCACACCCTCTTGTCCCAAGCTGTGCGGATTTCAGAGAGTCTAGTGTATTACAAATAATGTTTAATACAAGAATGTTTATAATTTCCTTGGTTCTCGTTTTAACCAAGTACAACTGTATATGTGTTGAAATGTGTTTGCTATTCTTTCTAATACTAGTAATGTAGGGTAATTTTATTTCAAGTCTTAACAACATGATGATTTCCATTGATATATTAAGCAACATTATTCTGCAACAAATTAGCCAAATTATTATCACTGTATTGGTGTTATTCTTCAACTTTTACACCAATACATCTAAGTTCTATTGAATTATAATCAAAATTAGACAAATTTATAATATAAATTGAATAACTCATTTTTTTCTGATTGTATACAAATTTATTTAATTATTTCTGAAAAATACTTTTAATTAACCAAAAGAAAAAATTTTCAGTAGCATATAATCTTGGTAAATGTAGTTTTTTATGTTTTTAACCACACTTATTCATAAAAGTACATAAAAAATGAAATTTTCCTTACTTGAATTTATTGTAGATTAGAATCAGATTGCTAAAATCCTTCATTGACTTGTTTCTGATCAGGATTCCTACATTCATGTTTATGTTGTGGTATAAGAAAGTCAATTATGACTATTTATTTTTCTCAGATCTATTATCATGAAAATCTTAAAATATCTTGATTGTGAAATATTTCTCATATGCCAAAAATATGAATTTCTGAAGATTTTTCCAAAATTAATATGTTTTTGCAAATTTTATTATTTATTTGCATTTTTGTTATGTTACTGAATGGTTATGTTACTTTTGTTATGCGCTAATGCAAGCCCTGCAAACAGGAATATTATCTACTCATGAGGTTTCGATTATTCATTTTTTAATTTAACATTTTTTAAGCCTTTAATGTATACAGTAGGGTGCCTCTAATCCGTGAAGGCAATTCATGAACAATTTAGGACTATAAACAAAACAACAGAATTCTTTTTAAAAAATTTCTTGGTAGTGACAGAATTTTTAAATTTGAAATTGTTTTACATTAAATTTAATATTTTCCTTGTCTGTTTATTCAGTATTATATATCATATAATATTCTTTTTTATAGAATAAATAATAGTACATATAATTATTACATTATTTTATTTATTATATTTATTGAAGAAGTACTTGAAAAATCCAGTTTGAACTGTTATGGAAAATTATTTACTTTTAATGAAAGAAAATTTTTTCTTAGACACTGTATTGAATCATTTATTTATTTTTTTTTTTTCATTAGATTGTATTTATAAGATTGCAAAAAATATAAAAGAAATATTAAAATTATTACATTTGAACTCAGATTAATGGCGTATTGCGATATGAAAAAATGAGGAGAGGGCCAGCTTTGATAATTACAGATTTTGATTATTTTAATATATGTTGTAGGGCAGAGACCCCTTAGCCTCAGGTTCAATGGATTTTATTCAACACCCCTTGCTTCTTGAGAAACAGGGGGTCTAATATAATGACACAACTGAAATACTTTGAAAAGAAGAAGGTATGTGATCTTAGCTCAGTAGGATAAGCAGTGGTCAATCGCCCATTGGGCCCGGGTTCAATGCCTGGATGCACTGCAGTTGTTTTTCTCATTCTTTGTTTTTATAAACATACTTGCAATTATAATTTAATAATCTCATATTCAATTAAAAATTATAGTGTATATCAATTCTAATTTCAACCTTTTTACTTTTTTATTTGCAACTAAATAGTTGTATAAAGCATCATAAATAGATGCAAAACTATTAATTCTTTTAAAAATCATTTTTAAAATGTATTTCATACATTCTTTATAACGGAATGATATTAAACAATTGTGTCAATTCATGATTTTGAAGAAACGTCAGTTTTGTATTACTTTAACAAGGAAAGTCAATACCATGATAAAATTACTCAGTTTTTAAAGTAATAAACATAATTATATTAAAAGTAAGCATAAGAAATAAATTACAACGTACTTTTTGCATATTAAAGATTTTTAAATTTTGAAAAACATATAGCTGTGCTATAGAATTATTTTGCTTAAATTTCGCTGCTTTTATTTTTTGCTTCACATTTGTTTTTCGCCTGCTTTTATTTTTGCTTTATTTAAATATGTATTTTATTATAAATAAATGGCACAAAAACAGATTTTGGAATTTTTATTATTTAATAACTGATTGAATTTTTTATTTCCTTAAATGATGAGACATGATGGTTTAAAAATCAAAGACACTAAATTAATGCTTTTGTTAATATGCTAGCATTGTAGTTAAGGTAATACATTAAGATTTCTAACTAAGATTATAAAATTAGACATTATAAAACAAAAAAAATGTGAAAAACAAATATAATGCATTCAGGCATCAAACCCAGGCTCACCGTGCGATTGGCTACTGCTTATCCCCTGAGTTACGATCACGTACTTCCTTCTTTTCAAAGTAAATATTTCAGATGTGTCATTATATTAGACCTCCTGTTTTTTAAGAATTAAGGGGTGTTGTTTAAAATCCATTGAACCTGAGGCTAAGGGGTCTCTGCCCTACAACATGTATAAAAATAATCAAAATCTGTAATTATCAAAGTTGGTCCTCCCCTTGTTAAACATCTCTTGTTTTCTCCAATGGATGGTGCTACCACATATGTATCTACATCAATCTTTTTGAGCAAAGTAATTATGAACTAGCATTGAAATAGTAGCTAAAATTATAAAATCCATATCCATATATATATTTTTACTATCTTCATGGCATTATTATGATTAATGTTTTCTATTTTACTTATTTCTTTTACATTTTTGCTCTTTAGTATTTATTTTTAAAAAATCCTGATTCTTTAATTTAAAATTTACTAAAAATTTTAATTTCTATCCCTAACTCTATTAAATTATAAATAAAAATTAGAAAGCTTTATAAAGACTATTAATATTATTAGGATTATTTTCATAGCATCCTGAAATACTACAAATAAACTTTTAGTATTCATTGTTCATAATAGATGGCAATACCAGACTTCAGCTTCTGGAAGTTCATTCTATAAAGTACCAACATTAAAAATTTTGCTACCTTGCATTGTTTTTAAGCATTATTCTTAAATAGAGTATTTTAAATTACAGTCGAAGTTCTATAATCAACAATTTTTTATAGTAGGTGTAAGTTTATGAATGTAAACAATGAAATAAACAGTTTAAAAAATTTAAAAATTACTAATCCAAAAAGGATTTTTTTAAACAAATAATAAAAAAATAAAAAAAAATCATAATATAGCATTTATTATTTTTTAAATATAACTCTTTTTTTTTTTTATTAACAGTAAAAAAGAAACTGTATTGCAGAACCTTTGTAATTATTTTTATTTAACTGAACATAAATTTTTTAATAAAATAATTTAAAAAAGGCATTTTTTTTAGAATGTCTATTAAATTAATTTTTAGATTTCATGTTTTTTTTTTTTCATATTTTTCCAATTATAGAATTAAAACGCCATCTAGACGCATAATCCATAATGCTCTAAAATCTGCGATATTTCGTAATCCACACAACCTTTGGCCCCAACTTGTGCAGATTATAGAACTTTAACTGTATTCATTTATTGTAACAAAGTAATATTGAATTGAAATTGAAAAAAAATTTGAATTAAAAAAATATATATATATGAAAGTCATTGCTCATTTCATCAGGCCAGAATTATTTAAATTTTTTTAGAGCAATAATGCTTTGTAACTCAAAAAGAACTAATGACTATTTATAGATTTGAAGTTAATGTCTTAAAATAAACAACCATTGATGTCAATTGATGTCATGTTTAAAAAATACCTTATTATTATTTTTAAAATAATTCTTACTTTATTTATGTATTAAAATGTCTAATTTATTTATTTGTAAGCATTAACAGTATATTTTTGTTTGAAACATGATTTTTAAAAAAATGTAAAAAAATAAATAAATAAATAAATAAAATAAAATAAATAGACATGATCTATAATCTGCAAAAAAGCCTCCCATTCGCATAACACTTTGAACAAAGTTTTGTGGATTACAGGCTTTCTATTGTATATTAAAATTTTGTTTAGAGTTTTAAAAAATATCAGTAAAATATTTTGCTTACCACAACTACTTTATATACTGGATTTAAATATCAAATTATTTAGTTAAATCTTAAAATATTTTAGTTTGTTTTAATACAAATTATAATATATAATATTTTCTTCTTTTTTAATAGCATAATTTGTTATTGATGTTGTGAAATTTAAAAAAAAAGTTCTAAAACAAGATCAATCTAAACTGTCAATTTCTTTTGTTCATAGAAATATTATGGTGAAAATCACTTGATTGGAGTGTTTAGTGCTGCATCAAATGTTACTGGCATAATTACAGATGACATTCACATATCTGTCTTGTTGCATAAATATGGAGCTTTGTCATTTTGGGATTATGCTGCAGCTGGACCATATGTTAAAATTGATATGAATCCTCTTAATACAGGGTAAGTAAAGTATAAAATGTATATCTTATGGCTATACATGCTGATTCAAAATTATTTATAATATTCATTCTGATTATTTTAAAATAGAATTTGTTAAAACATTTAATATTATGCAAAGTTTTTCCCTGATAGTTTTAGGAGGATTCTACACCCTACCTAATCTTTGGTTTAAAAATGGTGCTCTTCTTACCCCCATCCAAAAAAAATAGTGCCCTTCTTGAGCCTTATTTTAGAAACTGTGCTCTCACTTCCTTTTTATTGTGATCTTTTTGAATGCATACCTGCTTGTTACCATCTCATTCATATACACAGAATTATGTACTTGACTCCCATCTGCTCATAGCTCTAACTGAGATAGAATAAAATTCCAAGTTGATGATGGAAACATGGCTATAGTAACTAACATAACTGGCTATAGTAGCCAGAATTAAAATATAATTCCTGTAAGTCTAATGTACAATATTTAAATGAGTACAAAATAAAAAGATGGGTATAAGAGAATTAAGGGAGCAAAGTAGCAGCTTTTTTCCAGTAACATTAGTTCAGAAAACTTAATCATGTCTACACAAGATATCTTCTAGTTCAAGAAAAAATGTCATAATGAAAAAGAATTGGCTAAAAGGAGTGCAAAAATGTAAGATAATTAGCTATGGTTGTTAAAATGTTTTCTGCAACTTCTCATATAAAATTTCTTAAAGTTCTCTTTTTTATTAATTTCTAAATCAAATTTTTTTAGTGATTATTTTTTTTTATTTTTCCTAATAATATTATCAAAACATAACATCTTATAGAAAATGATCTGATAATCAAATATTAGCCATAGTTAATTGCAATTAGCAATAAAACATTTCTTTCAGGAGTGAGATCTAGTCAGGACAATAGTCTTTTCAAATGTATTTCTTCTTTTGTTCCCAAAACTCCACTTTTAATATCTCAAGAAAAAAAAAATCATTCTTATCTTCCCATTATTTTCAAAAAATATTCTTGAACAATCTGTATAGTAATGTGCTAAAGTACGCCATTAACCCCAATTTTAACAAGAAGGATCCAAATTTTTTCTGTGCTACTGGCTTGAATAATGGCACTCATCAATGCAAATTCTTTGTTATGTTAAATGTTATTGAGACTATTTTTAACCAACTCCATTTTTTTCCCTTTCACAGAATTATTTTTGAGTATTTAATATTCTTTTTTTAAATGCTGACAAGTATATCTATTTTATCCAGTATTTATTGCACTAAGTTACTCATGTATATGTTTAGCAGTTTTGTCAATCTCATCTCTGAAATTGAAACTTATTGTATATTGAAATAAACAAACATGGCTGTTAAAAATAAAATTATTTATAATGTAAACAAAAAATGTCTTCAAAACACGCTCCAACTTTTCATTTTATAAATCAAGTCACACCAATATATATAATATATATATGTAAGGAACCCGATCTTGGCGTACGTTCGTGGGATATCGTCATCAGCCGAGGAGAGGGAGTGCATATCGTAGTCGAGGAGAG
This sequence comes from Maratus speculifer, assembly GCA_964019185.1. Classification (NCBI taxonomy): domain Eukaryota; kingdom Metazoa; phylum Arthropoda; class Arachnida; order Araneae; family Salticidae; genus Maratus; species Maratus speculifer. Next base: position 205,471,547 of record OZ025293.1, on the reverse strand, counting down.
ATTAGAGAGTTCGGGCGCTGAAACATAGCTCCGTCGCGTCCAGCGTGGAAGTGCCGCGGAGAGAACTTTGGCGATCGCGTCGAATCAATCGTCTGCATGGCCGGGGAACGATTGTGGTGTTCTACCATCGATAAGCCGTTATTTTTGTTGAATCATGAGGTGTGATTGAGAGACAAATAACGACACAGTATTTTCACTTGGGGCCTGGTTTATTAATCCTTTTTGGCAGATCTTCTGGGAGAAACCAGGTCCCTGGAACTTGACGCTTTCTTTTTAAAAGTTCGTTTCTTTGGGCAGCATTTTATTAGGCAAGTGTTAGGTCAAAAAAGCCACTTGTTTTAGGCGCTCCCGCTATTTAAAGGACGTTAATTCGCATTATTTCTACCAGGTCGCGATACTAAATAATGGGTGTTACTCTAATTTAAATTGGTTAAAAAATATCTGGGCAGTCTGACGTTGTTAGGCGCAGTTTTCCAGGGTTGAATGCTGATTCTACAAATTAAGAATTGCGTTTACGTCAGCTTTTTTAATCTTAAAGAACATCCAAAAATGATCTCTGAAAGTAATAAATGTTAGGTTGGGAAAGAACATTAACAGGGGCAAAATAGCTTTAAGTATTAGAATTAAGGTTAAAAGAAGGGGCATTTAACTTTTAGATTAAAGTTAAAAATATTAATTGGGATCTTTAAGTTTTTGAATTTTAATTTTAAATTTTAAAAAGGCTTTAGGTTTTATCCTTTCATATCCCCCCCCCCACTAAAACAAGAGCCACAGATCTTGCTTGCAAGGTCTGTGGGTCTCAGCTCCCCTAAATATTTTACCTGGGTTTCTTCCTTATTACTAAGTGGGTTTTTTTTTTTTTCCTTCAGTTTTACAACGTCAAGCCAGCTGGACCTAGTTTCTATATTATTTACAGGTTACATGAAAAAGGTTATATGAAAACATTATTCTTTACATAAAAAACACTATATTACAACAAAAGATTTGTCAATATTTTGGCATTGAATAACATGAACACTGATAATGTTATGGATAATGGTACTGATAATGCTTCGAATAATGTTATGGATAATGCTATGAATAATGTGACAGATAATGCTGCAGCATTTAAGGGACATTCTCGAGAAGGACAACAAAAAAGAAACATTAACCAAAATCATAATATCAACACTTAAAATAATGAAACACATATTGACTAAAAAACATAACATTTTAAAGATAAACTTTTTTTTTTTTTTTCCACTAAACAGTTTTCTAAATGTCTGATGTTTTCTTTGGTTGAAAGTTTTTATGAAGGAAAGTCCTTTGGAAACATTCTTTATGTAAAATTGAAACACTATATAATATAATAAAATATTCAAAAGTAAAATACTAAAACACACACAAGTTATTGACATTAAACATGGGTAAAAATAGCAAAATACTCAAAAAATATGATATTCAATATTATCAGCAAAATACAATTGTATAATAAATGCACATTTTTTTTTTTTTTTCTGAAAATACTGTATGTTGACACTGAAATATCACCAAAAGTAATTACAACACAACACAATTTTAACACTATATAATATAATCACTATATAATAAAATACTATGTAACATAATACTACTTATAATACTATAAAACTCTATTTTTCCTACTTAATTCTTAGGTTGCACCTTTTCTAGCAATGTACAGTATCCAGTTTTAGGCTTAATTCGAGGCTAACTCAAAAATACAAAAATGTCAGACCTCTGAAAACTATAGCTACTAAGAAAAAATATAAACTTGCTATAATTTTCACCATGACCAGTGTTAGTGGGAGATGGGTTTTAATACTTTGTGGTGAAAGGTCATCCCAAAAAAAACGTGCCACTTGCACTATAGAAAAGGAAAGTGGGAAACTGACATTCACCTACAAAGGGCAAGCGAAGCAGTTTTGCCAGATTCTCCGTTCAACCTGGAAAGAGAATCTGGGAAAACAGTCTGGCTAAAGACGGGTGGTCAAGGAGTGGAGGACCCTTACTGACATAACACATTTCATCATATACTAGTAACATTTAAAAAAAATTTAACAGTGCTTTTAAACTGTAACTTTCATCCTTTACCGCTGGGGGTTGAGGGTTAAACATCCAGCTGGGTCCTCTTCCAAATACTAATGATAGAGGGACAATAGAACAGCAAAAATAAAAAATTGAAAGATGAAAGAGATAGATGGGGTTTTATTCATGGTTGAGTTTGAGATTTTGAGGAGAATGGTAGTATCTTAACTTGGATGAATGGACAATTTCAGAATTTCTCTTAAAATGTGGGCTGGGTTTATCAATTTCAAAAGTGACTTCCGAAAGCTGTTTCAGAATGGTGTATGGTCCAGAATATGGGGAAGTTAATTTACGGGTATTAGGATAATGAAATTCTTCATACATTACAAGGTCACCAACTTTAAACTTTACAGGAAGAAAACGAGCATCATAGCGGACTTTATTTTTCTTATGGTAAGCAATTGTTCTTTCTTTAGCCAATTTTCTAGCTTCATCAACTGGAGGATAATAACTATTATTTGGCAAAGGAGGATCATATGGCAATTTTCCTAACAATAAATAACTAGGGGTAAATTGAGTTACAGAATGAGGAGTATTGTTATATTCAACTAAGACTTCATCTAACAATTTAGTCCAGGGTACTTTCTTAGAAGAAGAATTGACTTTACACTTTAATCTGGTTACAATAGTCTGATTTAGGCGTTCAATTTTTCTGTTCGTTTCGGGGTGGTGACTACTTGTCAATCTGTGTTTAACATTGTAAGTACGAAGAAATCTCTTAAATCTGGAAGCTGTAAATGCTCCATTTCTGTCAGTTAACAATTTTTCTGGTACTTGTAGTTGAAATAATTGTTTCAAAATATTTGTATAAGTTTCAGTAGTTACACTTTTTGAAGGAAAACCCCACACATAGCGAGTTGCATGGTCAACCACCAAATGCAAATATTTTTTTGTAGAATTGTAGTAATTAAATCCGCCAACAGAGTCCAATGCCAAGCATTCAAAAGGTATATCTGTTGGGGGCATCAATTGTAACATGCCAAATCTTTTTTGTTTACACTTTTTTTTATTTGACATGTATGACAATGTTTTACAAAATTTTCAATGTCCTGATTGATATTAGACCAATAATACTGTGGGGAAATTAAATTTATCATTTTATAAATACCAGGATGGCCAAATTGTGTGTGGGTTTTTTCTAAGAGGGGTAACCGTAAACACATGGGGACAACAATCTTATACAAACTTTTCTTTTTAATTACAACAACATCATTTACTTCAGTGTATTTTTTACCATCTGCTGTTACATTTTCCTTTTTCTGGCTGTCTCTTACTTCATTCAAGTCAAGGAGATGTATAACATGGTGTACATTTTCTGAAACAGGTTGTCTTGATAGCATATCAGCTTCAACATTCGTGGAGCCCTTTTGGTATTTGATTTCATAGTCAAACATACTAAGTTTGAGAGACCAGCGGAAAAGACCTCCTCTTAAATTTTTAACATTTTTGAGCCAGGTAAGTGCCGCATGGTCCGTATGGATGACAAATTTTTGACCATGTAAATAATGATAAAATTTATCCAAGGCATCCACAATTGCCAAACATTCTAATTCCGTTATAGCATAATTTTTTTCATAATCTCGAAGATTTCTAGAGTGATATGCTATTGGGTGTAATTTTCCCTTTTCATCTACCTGTTTCACAACACACCCTACTCCAAGACTTGAGGCATCTACAAACAGTTCACAAGGCACTTTGGGATCAAACAATCTTAAGATAGGTTTTTCAATCAAAGCCTGTTTTAGTTTCTCAAAAGAATATTGACAATTTTGGTCCCATACATAGGGGACATTTTTCTTTAACAATTGGTTGAGAGGATATCTAATTTCGGCATACTTAGGAATAAATTTATTATAGACATTAATAGATCCCAAAAAGCGTTGCAACTCTTTTACATTGGTTGGTGGTTTTAATTTCTTAATAACTTCTACATTAGGATTGTCAGGGGTAATACATCCATTAGAAACTTCATAACCAAGGAAATTAATTGTTGATTTAACAAAATTACACTTTGATAACTTTAATTTGAGGTTTTCTTGGACACAAATATTAAATAATGTCTCTAAATGCATCAAATGTTCTTCCTCATTTTGAGAAAATACAATAACATCATCAAAATAACTACAGGCAAAATTAATTTTGTTCTTATTAAAGATTCTTCGGAGTGTGCGGTTGAATATCCCAGATGCGTTTTTTAATCCGAAAGGTAATCGCAACCATTCAAATAAACCGAAAGTGGTCGCAAATGCCAATTTTTCGGTGTCTCGAGGGTGGATAGGTATATGCCAATATCCACTGGCCAAATTGAGAGTGGAAAAGACCTTAGCTTGTGCTAATTTATCCAAAAGGGTATCAATTCGGGGTAGGGGTTCTGTGTCTGTCTTGGTAATAGCGTTTAATTTTCTGAAATCTACACATAAACGAGTTTTCTTCCCTTCTTCGCGCTTGTAAACTAAAGTAACAGGCGACGAATAAGGGGAACAACTCTCTTTAATGATTCCTGCCTGTAACAAATTTTGGACTTGGTTTCAGATTTCTTCCTCTTCTTTGGGTGATGTACGGTAAGCCCTAAGTGAAACGGGAAGGTCAGAGGTTAAATGGATTCTTTGGGGTTCTATATTCACACAGCCTACATCGTACTTATCTTTTGCAAAAATACAGACATATTTGGCAAGAAGAGCAGGTAGTTGTTCTTTAGCCAACTGAACTTTGGGCCCATGGTCAGAAGTTTCAAACAACTCCGGTTCAAAATTTTCTTCAAATATCTCTGCATTTTGGATATCTGCTTTTAGCGGGTGGATATATGGTTCTGACAAATGCAAAGTATGGTGGGATGATTTTTTTGAAATATTACGCATAAGTGATATTTTTTTGTTATTTTGATGGATTTGCATTTTAGAGCAATCAATATTTAATCTAAACAATTCACAATGTGGTAGCCCAATTAAAACATATGGTAAAGAGTTATGAATTATAAACAGTTCAATGGTTTGAGTTATTTGTCCTAATTGCAAACTGACAAGGCATTTTTCTTTCAAAGCTAGAACACCTTGAGTTTGTGCGACTGAGATACTCTTTTGAACTTTAGATAGTTTTAGATTAAATTTATGGGCTAAATGATATGGCATTACACTGATAAAACTACCTGTATCTATCAAACATGGTAATGAGTTTTCACTTTTCACATGAGTAGCTGTTTGACAATTGTTCATTTTTTGTTTGGATCCATTATGTGTTTTGATATACCCGGGTATTATTAATTGTCATTGGCTCTCTTCTGTATTTTGTTGAAACTCACTATCAGTCTGATCTAGATTATGGGTTGAAACACTTGGATTTGGTGCTAGGGCAGTAACATTCAGCGTTTGTTTACGAAAAGGGCAATCTCGCACCCAATGATAAGCATTCGAAATGCCCACATTTAGACAAACCCGGCAAGGTGTTGGTGGCAACGTAGCCTGATAATGTAGGTTTGGGCATTGTTGATCACAGGGTTGGCGAGTTTTTGCCGAAGGCAGAAAAAACCTGGAAAAAACCGTCCCAGCAAAAATAGACTGTCCATTTAATTTTTTTATCCAGAAAGAGAAAAATATTCTACAAACGAAAAAATAAACTGCATACTTAATTAAAAAATCAATATTATTCTAAATTTATTTTAACTTTTAAGTTAAATAAGTATAATTATGCACTTTATGAAAAAATACTAACTTTTATGACAAGATTATAAATGAAAAAAAATACCAATTTTATATAAATAGAAACTTCATTTATTCACGTTTATACAATTATTAATAATTCACATAATAGAATTATTGAGACTGAGTAAAGCATTTATGTTTATAGTTTATATATATTAGAAATTAGAAGAAACAATCATAGTAACCTAAGTTCAATTTAATATAAAATTATATTTAAATTTCAAATATTTCAACAATATCTTCCTCACAACCTAAATTTTGCTGTTTTAGCATGGCATAACAGTAAACAAGTTTCGAAAGAGTAGCTGTTGATAGCTTATTTCGAATCTTGGTTTGTACAAATGAAAAATTTGAAAAATATCTTTCAATAGCAGCACTACTTGCTGGACATATTTGAAGGTGTGCTACTAATGAGCAGAAGTTTTTTGAAATTGCACAAGCTTTTTCAATACTTCTCCACCAATTACACGCACTGACATTATTAATCACTTCTTCTGCAAAATATGAGCTAGGAAAGGGTTTTTCTTTTAACTCAAAGTTAATAATATATGATATAAAATCTGGATTGATTTTAGATAACCATGCTTTACAGCTTTCTTTTTGTTCGAAATTTAGAAGTTCACCTCTGTACTTTGGATGTAACAAATACGCCACAAGATGACATGGCAAAATCGATTGTTCAAATCGCTTTTTTAGTTTTGAAAAATGTGGTTTTAAATCTTCATTTTTCAAAAGATTTAGCCATACATGACAAGCATCTGCTATGGTGGTTGAATTTTTTTGCATCACATCTAAAGCAATTGATATAGGTTTTAATTGTTTTATGAGGTCCTTCACTTGTCGATACAGATTAAAATCACGAATTCGATTTACAATATTTACATCCATCTCATCAAAATGTTCATTAACAATTTTTAAATAGATGGTGTGGTTTCGCTCAAAAGATTCAAGACATGTGAGTTGACTGTTCCATCGAGTAATTCCCGGTAACTGTGGAGAAACATGGCCATCACACTCTTTCAGCCATGATCCTGGAGCATGGTGATTATGGAAATACTTGTGAATTTCCACTACATATTTTAGCACGTTAGTAGGTGTTATGTCTTCACCAAGAAGATTCATCCAATGTGCTCCACATCCATATGTTATAAATACAGAATTTTCATCATCAATTTTTTCGAGTGCATTTCTCATTTTTTCCATATTCCTTGCATTGTCTGTCCCAACACTTTTGATGTAACAATTGTATTTTTCCTTAACATTTGAAATTGTTTCATTACATTTTTTGGTTAAGAATTCTGATGTCTTTTTTGTTGCTCCAGTTGCTTCTACATCCACAATAAATGATGCACCATTAATTTGAATACAAGAAGTTGTGATAGGCGCATTGTGGATATCACTCCATCCATCTACAACTAAAGTTCCTTCTTTTTCCCTCAAAGATTCTTTAACAGCTTCATCTACTGAATTGTATACAGTATCTAACAGTTCACCAGCCAGTTGTCTGCGTGAGGGTGGTTTATAGCTTGGTTTTAGTGCATGGATGAGATTTTTAAATGCTTCACTCTCAACAACTGCAAATGGTATATTGCAAGCATAAAACATCTTAGCAATGAGCAAGTCTAATTTAATTTTATCTTGAGCAGTTGTCTGTGAGATAAACTTGGTTAGATTGCCATCTAATTGTATTTTCTTTTTAGGAGGTGAATCATAAGATTTAAAGTCCAATTCATTTTCTGAATTATTAACAGATTTTTCAGTCATATCTGTTAGCTTGGGTGGCATATCTACACATTCAACTGGTGTATCTCTTATACATTTCAAAGCATGTGCTCTCATCCTTTCTGCCTTATTACTCTGAATATGTCCACAATTTTTGCACTTAGCAGAAATTTTTCCATTAGAAACTATTTTTACAAAAGATTCCCAAATAGGATCTTGCTTTCTGCCTCCTTTGAACATTATTATGTACTTGTATTTTTCCTCCTAAACTATAAATTTCAACTTAACTTTCAAAAGGCTGTAAATAACTTGCTCCTGAGAAAAACAGGTCTGAACTGCTTAGCATTCACTAGAGAAATAATAAAGGAAAACAACCTTGTATATGAATTATCTGATGAAACTACTTGGGTGTCCTGCTTGTTTTTGTACTCAATAGCTTTTACAAAGCCTGTGCAGGCTTACTTTTCTATGACCAATTACAAAAGCAGGGTGCAATACTCTGGTATATTGTTATCAGTCTTGTAACAATGGACTATTTATTGCAATTGGGATTTTCAAAAGAGTATTTAGGGGGAGGAGGAATATAGTACAAAAAGGTAAAGTGACAACAAGCTACTTACTGAAAGTAAATCTAAATAATGTAACATTTTGTTCCTTTCTTGGAGTGTAAAAAGGACAGAAAAAAAAATCTACTTTCCTAATAAGACATAAGTTTTTTCAACATATAATTTTCAATTTAGTTATTTTATCTTTAACAAACTAGTTTCATCAAAAATAAATAGTTATAAAATAGTACCAAAGACATTTCTTAAGTCTTATGAAATAAAACAAAAATAAGAAAGTTGTATAAAATCTTCTGATAATTAAAAACATATTTATTTATATATATATATATATATATTAATCACTGATAAAATACTTTACTTACAGGGGTCTATCCAGACTTTTTTCACAGGGTCTTGCTTGTGTTAAATTGGGAAGTTTTTCTTGTGTTTGTGAAAATTCTAGACATAGTTTTGTGAATTTTAAATTATCAGTGAATTTCAGGTTCTACCCTTCACATATAGAGAAACTAAGTAATATATTTTTTGGTGAGTTTAATTGTTTATTAACAGGCCAGATTTTATTTTTAAATGATTAAATTTGTCATAAGTTCAATTTGAAGGTGAAATGTCTATTTGAGAGACAAATAATTTTGTGAAGGCTTCTGTTTGAGGTTAAAATTTTTTTATCAAGGGTCCTGTTTTAAGATAAATTATTTTATGAAGGGTCCTTTAAAGGACCTAAAATTTTCCTAAACATATCCTTGACTTAAGGTAAAAAAAATTAGGTATGTAATTTTTTATTTTGTTCTTAAATTCCTAAGTAAGACTGAATCCCACATTTTTTTAAGATTTAAAATATTTAAATTTAATTAATTAGCAAATTAAATTAAAATATTAAATAGTACACCATTAAATTTAATTGTTTATTCCATTATTACCCTTATTAGCGTGCAGATTTTATTGCACATTAAAGGCATATAGGTTTTTTCCATTTTTGCCGGTTTTTTCCATTTTTTCCCTGGTTTTTTCCAGTTTTTTGCACTGTCCTGGCAAAAATACCTTTTTGCCGGCAAAAATGCCAACCCTGGTTGATCGGTCTGCATAGATCTTGGGGGAATTGGTTGCATCGGTCTAAATGTATTTCTTTGTGGGTTTGGGTTAAAATGTCGAACTTGAGGTGATTGGTTTGGGACACGATAATTCCATGGTCGGTAGGAATTTTGTCCATGGTCAATATGGGATTTAAAAGGTTTCCATTGTCGATATTGAGGGGGATGCTGAGTGTTGGGCTCAGTCTTCCTGTCTGTTTTATCTTTCTGCTCTAACTGCAATTTACTTAATTTAAATATTAATTCTCTCCATTCATTGACATCCGCAGGCGCATTTGTCACTACCAACTGTTTCATCTCTACTGGCAGTCCATCAGTAAGACCATCCAAAATGAAACACTGATCTAAACCTAAAGTGCGTCCTACTTTAGTTTTTTGGTGGTTATATTCATTTAAGTCACCTCCAAATTTAAATTTGATCTGGGAGAAATCTGTCAATGATAGTGTATCAGGAGTAGTGTAATGTTCGGTGAACAATAACACTCACTCTGACCAATGGAGGACATGAAGACAGTTGTTGATATATAAGGTAAGCGCGGTATCTTTTAGATACTTTTAGATGTTGCGGATTTTCCACAAATCATCCTTGTGTTCCTCTACACAAACTGACTCAAAGTATCGCAGCCAAGGAATCCATAACATCTTCGAGTCCGGAGAGAATGGCACAATTTCGAGATCTTTTCGACATGTGCCTTCACTATTACTTGAGGACTGAGAATTTGCTGCATTAATTTCCTTTCCCGGAGTCTCGGGAACCACATCATCATTTTTTGGGGGGTCGCCTACTTTCTCTGATGGTGGGGTAGTACTCATGATGTTTACAAATAAAATCTCACAAAATCATAATATATTCCAACATAGTAACACATAAAAATAACATTAAATAATTCCAAATAGTAAAATAATAGTAACCTGATACTTAAATCATTTTTTATAACTCACATTATGAATCTTAATTTAAAAGATAAATTTTATTTATCTTTTTCAACTTGAAAGGAGCAGAACTAAACCAATGCAAAACGAACTTTACAGTAAAAATTAAAAATAAAATAAAAATATTTTATCATGTTCATTCTTAGTTCACTCTTCTTTTTCTATGATTAAACTCTTAACTACATACTAAAAATAACATTTAAAATAACACAAAGTACAAACAAAAAAAAATCAACTTTACATTTTTTTTTTTTTCAATAAAATGCCTGAATTTGCTCCTTCTAACTTTTCATATTAAATAAAACATCTTACCTTGAACAATAATCCGCGATTGATACAAAAAAATGGAATGGAAAAAAAATAAATAAAAATACACGTGCACATTCTGTTCTTTCTTTTTTCTCTTTAAATGTTCAAACTATCGGAGTTTGATCCAAGATACTTCTCCTTTCCCTTTGAAACAAAATCTTTGCACAGCGCGGCTCACTCACAGGGGTTCCAGAACGAAAGTCACGTCACACCACACAACCGTAGTTATCGCGTTTTGGCGAAAGATCATGCCGTATTCCGGCACTAGTCTTCGGACTGAGAGGACATCTGGTACCGCTTGTATCCGCCGATTACGTTCCTGGAAGCAGAGCGATTTCTCATCCAGGTTTCGTTTCGCTTGTCAGGTTTTTATCCTCACCGACTCTTTGTAAGGAACCCGATCTTGGCGTACGTTCGTGGGATATCGTCATCAGCCGAGGAGAGGGAGTGCATATCGTAGTCGTGAAGAGATTAGAGAGTTCGGGCGCTGAAACATAGCTCCGTCGCGTCCAGCGTGGAAGTGCCGGGGAGAGAACTTTGGCGATCGCGCCGAATCAATCGTCCGCATGGCCGGGGACGATTGTGGTGTTCTACCATCGATAAGCTGTTATTTTTGTTGAATCATGAGGTGTGATTGAGAGACAAATAACGACACAGTATTTTCACTTGGGGCCTGGTTTATTAATCCTTTTTGGCAGATCTTCTGGGAGAAACCAGGTCCCTGGAACTTGGCGCTTTCTTTTTAAAAGTTCGTTTCTTTGGGCAGCATTTTATTAGGCAAGTGTTAGGTCAAAAAAGCCACTTGTTTTAGGCGCTCCCGCTATTTAAAGGACGTTAATTCGCATTATTTCTACCAGGTCGCAATACTAAATAATGGGTGTTACTCTAATTTTAATTGGTTAAGAAATATCTGGGCAGTCTGACGTTGTTAGGCGCGGTTTTCCAGGGTTGAATGCTGATTCTACAAATTAAGAATTGCGTTTACGTCAGCTTTTTTAATCTTAAAGAACATCCAAAAATGATCTCTGAAAGTAATAAATGTTAGGTTGGGAAAGAACATTAACAGGGGCAAAATAGCTTTAAGTATTAGAATTAAGGTTAAAAGAAGGGGCATTTAACTTTTAGATTAAAGTTAAAAATATTAATTGGGATCTTTAAGTTTTTGAATTTTAATTTTAAATTTTAAAAAGGCTTTAGGTTTTATCCTTTCATATATATACAGGGTGTCCCAAAAGGTCGTTTACAAACTTAACATGCTGGTCTGTCATATCATGATGAACAATATTAAATAGGAAACTAAGGGTCCCAAAGGTCTTCCAAAGGAGATATGCGCCATTAAAGTTTAGGGTCCAAAAATTCAAATGATTATAAAAAACAGAAAAATTGGTCGATTCATTTGCGGTTTTCACTAAAACTATTCTTTATATCAGTATTTTCCTGAAAATAAATTATAAAGATAAATTCCAAAAAAATGTCGATAGAGGGCACTTTAGACTTTGGAGTAACGTACAACTATTTTTTTCCGTTATTTTTTGCATCTCATAAATTTTTTTTAGAAGCTTAGACATAAACTTAAATTTTTAGATGAAAATCTGAATCGTTGGGAGTGGTAAAGTAGCGCAAACTGAACTGTGTTCAATGGGGGTGGGGAGGTTCAAATTTCAAATGATTATAAAAAACAGAAAAATTGGTCGGTTTTCGCTAAAATTATTCTTTATGTCAATATTTCCTTGAAAATAAATTTTAAAGATAAATTTTTAAAAATCCGTTAGAGGGCGCCTTAAACTTTAAAGTAACCAACAATTTTTTTTTAACCGTTTTTTTTTTTTTTTTTTTTTTTTTATCTAATTAAATGCTTACAAAAGTTTAGACTTATATTTTGTGCTCAAAATCTAAATCAATAGGAGGGGTTAAGAAGCGCAAACTGAACTGTGTTCAGGAGTTGAAATGTTACCTTCCCCACCCCTCGAACGCAGTTCAATTTTTTGCCGCTTAATTACTCACAACGATGCTGATTTTGAGCAAAAAATTTAAGTTTGAACTTTTACAAGCATTTTATTAGACACAAAAAATAACGATTAAAAATAGTTGTTGGTTACTATAAAGTTTAAGGCGTGCTCTGACGGTATTTTTTTAAAGATATCTGTAAAATTTATTTTCAATAAAATATGGATATAAAGAATAGTTTTAGCGAAAACCAACCAATTTTTCCGTTTTTTATAATCATTTGAAATTTGAACCTCCCCAACCCCATTGAACACATTTCAGTTTGCGCTACTTAACCACTCCCAACGATTCAGATTTTTATCTCAAAATTTAAGTTTAGGTCTAAGCTTCAAAAAAAATTTTATGAGATGCAAGAAATATTGGAAAAAAATAGTTGTACGTTACTCCAAAGTCTAAAGCACCCTCTATCGGCATTTTTTGAATTTTATCTTTATAAATTATGTTCAAGATAATACTGACATAAAGAATAATTTTAGTGAAAATCGCAAATCAATTGACCAATTTTTCCGTTTTTTATAATCATTTGAAATTTGAACCTTCCCCCGCAATTCAGTTTGCGCTACTTAACCAATTCCAACGATTTAGATTTTGAGCTCAAAATTTAAGTTTATGTCTAAGCTTCTAAAAAAACTTAATGAGATGTAAAATATAATGGTAAAAACTAGTTTATCGTTACTCCAAAGTCTAAAGCGCCCTCTATCGACATTTTTTGAAATTTATCTTTATAATTTATTTTCGAGAAAACACTGACATAAAGAATAGTTTTAGTGAAAACCGCAAACGAATCGACCATTTTTTCTGTTTTTTATAATCATTTCAATTTTTGGACCCTAAACTTTAATGGCGCATATCTCCTTTGGAAGAGGTTTGGGACCCTTAGTTTCTTATTTAATATTGTTCATCATGATATGACAGACCAGCATGTTAAGTTTGTAAACGACCTTTTGGGACACCCTGTATAACTCGAGAAATACATATGAGATTGAAAAACGTAAATATACGTGTTAAATATTTTTAAATAAGCTACTCTGTGATACCAAATTTGACCTTCGAAACCGACCCCCTGGGGGTCAGAGGGGGTCCAACTTTGAAATCTTAAATTATAACCCCCATTTTTTATTGCAGATTCGGATTCTACGGACAAAAATACGTAACTTTTGTATTTGATGTTTATTTCAAATCTTCGTTTATCGCGGTGTAATCGAGCATATTAAATCGATACATATTCCCGTTTTTCCAACGGGATTTTCCCTAATCGAAACTGATTGGGCAGAATTTTTGACGTCAAATTCCTCGTCTTTTGTAGGAATAGCGTTTCCAGAAAATCACTCATGGCGATTATTTCAATAGTGCTACACTGTTAAAAATTTGACCCATTTGCTGCAGCGTCACTCCACAGCTATTATAGAATATCTCTTTTGTGACCAATGAGAATGCTCCATAACACAGTAAAGTAATCGTTTTCTATAAAAGCGGTGGAGTGACGATGCAGCAAAAGGGTCAATTTTTTTACAGTGTACTTTACTGTGTTATGGAACATTCTCATTGGTCATGAAAGAGATATTCTATAAAAGCTGTGGAGTGACGCTACAGCAAATGGATCAAATTTTTAACTGTGTAGCACTACCGAAATAATCGGCACGGGTGATTTTCAGGAAACGCTATTATTGCAAAAGACGAGGAATTTGATGTCATAAATTCTCCTTAATTAGTTTCGATTAGGGAAAATCCCGTTGGAAAAGACGAAATATGTATCGATTTAATATGCTCAATTACACCGTGATAAACAAGGATTCGAAATAAACATCAAATATAAAAGTTACGTATTTTTGTCCGTAGAATCCGAATCTGCAATAAAAAATGGGGGTTATAATTTAAGATTTCAAAGTTGGACCTCGTCTGACCCCCAGGGGGTCGGTTACGAAGGTCAAATTTGGTATCACTGAGTAGCTTATTTAAAAATATTTAACACGTATATTTACGTTTTTCAATCTCATATGTATTTCTCGAGTTATTCGACCGTTTCCAGACTTTTCGGACACCCTGTATATATATATATATATATATTACATTCTCAAATGCTAGAAGATTATAATGTTACATGTATCACTAAGCACTTTCCAAGCATGTAATTTAAGCCTATAGCAGATTTGCCAATTCTCTTGATTTTTGTGTGATTCCTGGTTTTATGTTTTCCCACATTCCTTATTTTTGACTTATTTCTCACATATTTTAAAATGTTCTATTATTTAACCCTCAAATGTATTTTTATTTTAAAATGAAAACTGCAGACATATGTTCTTTAGTGTGATTGATCAGTAGTGTTTTATGTGTGAATCTACACTCTAATTAATTATAAATGATGAAGGTTTAAGACCTTTTACTGTTACTATGGCCATAATTTTTATTGGCACGTTTCTAACAAGCATATATAAATATATATGAGCTTGCATAAGCTTTAAACAAAAACATGAATAATAATACAACTTATATATTTTATTACTTTACTACAACCAGTAATCATAAGCATTTATCAATAATTAATTAGCAATATAATTAAAAAAATGGTGACAAAATTAAATAATGACTATTTAATTTTTGAATATAAATATCTTTTCAGTTATTTAATATTTCTTATTGAAATTAACTGAAATTAACTACTTAAAAATTTGTCTTTTAGGAAACTAACATTAAATAAGTTGTAATACAAAAAATAAATATTTTAAAATTTATAATTATTATTAGTTTAGTAGAGATTTAAATGTAGATGTATACTTAAATATTTGTTTACTTTCTCCCAAAAAATTTTTTATGCCTCCTTGTCCTCTTATGAATGTTTTGAAATAGCACTGTTGTATGAAAAATCTATGACTTTTCTCACTGGCTCTCTGTGCCTCTGACCAAACATTTATTTATTTATTTATTTTTCATATAAAATAAAATGTAATTCATCAATGACATAGAATGGTAGATCTTTCTAAAAAAACATTCAAAACACTTCTGTGGTTTCAAACTAAACATTTTCTATAAGTGTGCAACTTTTAATGAGCAGGTAAAAAGTGTCATATATGCATGCATGTTTGCTTTATAATTTGATCCCATGTTTTGAGTCAACCCTGACCGATAGTTATAAACAATTAAGTTCATAGCATTAAATAAAGAGAGTCTCATTTGAGCGATAAGAGCCCAAATCAACAAGTCATGTTGAAAATTTCCAAAGAAAGAAACAAAATTTCTAGAATTTAGACAGTTTCAGCCAAGTTTTGGTCCTGCTGAATTTTCAGCAAAACTCAGATTTTGGGCTAAAAAAGAAACTGAATTATTGGTTAGTTTCTAATTGTTATAATGAAGTTGAGAAAAAGAGTCAGACTGAAATAAATGTCTGTAAATGTAGAAAAATTATTTCATTTTTCATCAGAATAATGTGCCTGCTCCCACAGCACTTTATGCAAAGCAGTTTCTGGCCAACATTCACATTATTACACTTCATATCCTCCATATTTACCCAATTTAGTACCTTGGGATGATTTTTTTTTTATAAAAAAATTATTTTTTTAATTTTCTGTTTAGTGCTATTAAAATAAATAAGCATTATTCAAAGCCCTTTAAATATCACATTAATTTCTTTATCTTTTCAGACAAGATGAAGGAATGGCATACAAAGATGCTATATTTTTGTCGCCTCATAAGTTTGTTGGAGGTCCAGAAACCCCTGGTTAGTAATTTATTTATATGTTTTAAAATTAAAGAATGCTTTATTGCTTTAGTAAAATGTAGCTAGTTAGTTTTCTAACTGTGCAAAAAGTTATGTATGATTTTGAATTCAGAAGTATAAAAATGAATTAAGTAAAAAAAAAGTCTATGTGAATATAAAAATTTTAATAACTTTACCATATAGTTTGAAATACACTTCCAGCAATAGAATTGATTTAAAAAAAAAAAAAGTTACCGGTTCACAGACATTATCACTAGCTCGCCACATAAAATTGTATTAAATTCCTTTAACCCATACTGTGACAACCCCCCACACCCACACCCTTCTACTGCAATCTAAATCAAACTTCCTTTCCAGTTAATTTCCTTATTTAATGCAGTTTCTTTGCAGTAAAAAGAATACTGTACATAAACAAAAACTATATTAATTATGTGCTTTATTTCTGATCATTTATTCCAACCGATAGTAAGGATTAATGCAATTTTTGTTATTTATTTTTTCAAATAAAATAAAATTTTATGGTTTGTACAGGATTTCTACAGGATGGAAAAATTTATGTTTACCTGTCAGTGAGAGAGAAATAAGTTACCGGCCCTGCAAACTACTAAATTTTTTTAATTAGCAGTGTGATTGAATTTCTGGTGGTCTCGGACTAGCAGACTACCAAGGATTTTGAGTGCTAAGTCCAGACTTGCCAAGTCTCCTGATTTCGGCAGGAGACTCCTGATTTTCATATGTTTCTCCATACTCCTGATTTTTGACATATTTCTCCTGATTTTTCACATTTTAAAAATATTCTGTTATTTTACAATAAAATATGTTGTGATTCAGTGACGAAAATGCTAGTACAGGCATAATTGTTCTTTAGTATGATTGATCAGTAGTATTTTATGCAATAAACCACATTCGGATTCATTATAAATGATGAATCTTTAAGATTTGTTACTGTTACTGTGATCATCTGCTGCATTATCAATAACTTGTCTCGATTAAGACTTACTTATGATCTTTACTATAGCTTTTACACAAGTTTATAAGTAACAAAATGCCCCCTTTTTTATAATATTTAGTCAAATTAAAAATACGTGAAAACATTATATGATTAAATTCTTAAGTTTTCATAGACAAAAATACCTCCTGATTTCCGAAACAAAATCTCCTGATTTTTAGCTTTCAGAACTTGGCAAGTCTGTAAGTCAAAAGTACTTGTATTTTTCTTTGGTTAGGAGGGGGGGGGGGGGAGCAGGTTTTTAAACTAGCTCTTGTGTGAGTTGAGTTACGGATACACTGGAAATTTTTTTCATGAAAGTCAAGCTTTTTTATACGAAACAAGAACAAAAAATAGCATAGATTATGAAACACTTTTTAGCAGTAATAGAGTATTATTAGGAAATTAATTTTTTCACACACTGAAATGAGATTTTTAAATAATTTAAAAAACCTATACCTCATTAACAATTCCGTTTTCAGCATTCGTTATCTATATGTGGCAATGTGTAAATATTATCTTGTAGCCCAGTATATCATCTGTAGAACTTATGCACTCCATATACTACACTAAAAATTAGATAAGTTTAAAAATATATACCATAGATAAAAACACATTTCTAGCCATTTTTCAATCACAATAGGTCCTGTAATCAAATTCTTTTTTGCATCTTTTCTCAAAAATTTTTTAATTATTAAAAAAAATTGTTGTACACTTTAGTACTCCTTTTTAATTTCATTATGTTTCATATGTATCATAATATCATTAAAATGTATCACAACTAGTTTATCTCCTCATAGATCAGCCACATTTTTTTCAAGCAGGCAGCAAACAAATGTTTGCAATCTTAGGCATACTGTAAATGAACTTAAAACGAAACATAAAAAAGAGTAATTAAAATAGTAGGACAATAAAGCAATATATCAAAGTTAATATTAAGAGTTGGGTTTAACTGTTGTCTTAGAAGAAATATTATCAAAAACAGACATGCTACTTTTCCATGAAAATGAGCAATTCTGCTTTTTCAGCAGGGAAATTTATCATCCCTGAGATCAATGCAAATCTGCATTAAAATAGGTGTGAAGTATTATGATTTATCCGTATTTATTACAGATATGCAACAAAAGTTACAGCATTACGGGTATAATAAAATAAAGGTTACAGATAAAAAAAATTGTGAATTTCGTCGCTTGAAAAAACACCAATTTCGACGTAGGATCATGGAAAAAAACATGAAATTTTGTCAAAAAGTCATGTAAAAACATGCTCATTTCATCATAGTGTCGCAAAAAATGCACAAATGTAGTCAAAAGATAGCAGAAAAGCGTAAAATTAGTCCAAACATCATGTAAAAAACAAATTTTACCCAAAGCTTTCATAAAAAAAGGCTTATTTTGTCAAAGATTTGTGTTAAAGCGAGAATTTTGCGAAATTTAGTGAAAAATATCGTGAAAAATGTGCAAATTTTGTCGAAAGGTCACGAAAAAACGTGCAAATTGCAAATTATGTCATGAGATCGCAAAAAGCACACAAATTATGTCATGAGATCACGAAAAATGCACAAATTATATCATAAGATCGCAAAAAAATAACAATTTTTTTATGAAATTGCAAATAAAAGCACATTTTGTCAAAAAATGCACAAATTTCGTCAAAAGATCACAAAAAACGCTTACATTTTGTCAAGAAATCGTGCAAATTTCCTTTTAAAAAAATTGTGAAAAAAATGTACATTTTGTTAAAAAAAATGTAAAAAAAAAAATGCAGAAATTTCGTAAAAAAATTCATGAAAAATGGGCAAATTTTGTCAAGCAATCTTGAAAAACACGCAAATTTTGTCAGAAGATCACGAAAAACATACACATTTTGTCAAAAAATCACGAAAAACGTGCAAATTTTGTCCAAAGATCATAAAAAAAGCAAAAGAACTAACTTATGAAAATTTTATTCTTCCTCCCCCCTCTGTGAACTCTGGTTACTGATAACTTTTATTGAAACTTGGCACCTCTGTTTTCATGGGGGGGGAGTCAACGGCAATAGACAAAATTTAACAAAAGCACAAATACAAACACTGCCAAATTGAGTTTATTTCTTTCTTTCTCATTCGACTTTCTCAGGACCTAACACAGATAGAAACGAGCAGCTTGAAAATAGGGTTCAGGTGCAACTATCATCTTCTTTGCCAGAGCATCCCTGAAAATTTGCAATTTTCATAAAATGATCATAGAAAAATTACTATTATCTTGATAGGACCATAGACAAAATACAAATTTTGGGAATGCAAGATTTAGGGGGAAAAGTTCAAATTTTGGTAAAGGATTACATAAAAAATGCAAATTTTGTCAAAGATTTGTAAAGAAAAGCTCAAATTTTGGCAAAGGATTGCAGGAAAATGCAAATTTCAGTAAAGGGCGCAGAAAAAGTGCAAATATCGTTAAAGGATGGTGAAACAAACACAAGTCAAAGGATCAAGAACTAAACGCGAGTTCTGTCATAGGATCATGAACAAAATTCAAATTTCGTCAGATTAAAACAAAAAGTTCATATTTTATTGGAAGATCATGGAGAAAACAGGCAAACAAGCATGGGAAAACAATGAGAATTTCACCAAAAAATCGCAGAAAAATTTAATTTTTGTCAAAAGATTAGCTTAATAAAAGTGAATTTTTGTTGGAAACAAACAGTTATTTCATCAAAGGCTTGTTGAAGAAAAAAAAAAAAAAACTTTAGCACTTTTTCATAAAAATTCAGCATTTTTTTTTTTTTTTTTTTTTTTTTTTTTTTTCTGATCCTGTAGCATGTCTCAGGGGGAGCCCAATCATCTCCAAAAAGTGAAGACAGAAGGGGAAGGATGATGACGTAGTTTGGTTCCCCTGGCTCTCCTAGTGTGAGGATAGGATAAGAAAAATCATGGTTTTGAATGTGTTTTTTTAGTCGTATTTTACTTCAATACATGAAATTTTATATGAAAAATAAAAAATTTAAAAAGGATTAATAAATTAATTAGACTTTAAATGATTTTTTTTTTTTTTTGAGTTAGTTGATTGCATTAGTTGCATTACAAAATCAATTTAAATAGATTTAGTTTATCTATCGTTAATATCACAATAAGCAAACTAGAGATACGCCCAAATTGATTTTTGACATCGGTTTAAGTTTGGATGATTAAACACTGGAAATGCAAAATTCAGCTAATGCTTAAATTTCAAGATCAATGTTCAACTTTCGGACGCAGACGGGTTAAAATAAAATTAAAATGCACACAATTAAAGAAAAAAAAAGAAAGAAAATCAAGTATTTAAAAAATAAAATACATGTAATTTTTATATGAATTTTACACTATAGGTAGAAATATAATAACTTATTTATAAACATTGAACATAAAAAATAAATTGAAGGCTTTGCAAGTACAAATTTAAAATAAATATTTTTTCTTTATTCTGATTATTATATTATTATTGTTGTTAATTTTTAGGTTCTATAAACAATTTTTCTAAATTCTGTAAACAGCTATAAAATTCATTGTTCTGCGTTTTAGCAAAACGACTAATGCATGTTCACATTTATATCATAAAATTTCATTTTAAAAATAATAATTATAATAATAATAAAAACAGGCATTAAATTATAAGATAATTTTAACATTTCTAAAAAAATGATAAATTTTCATTCTTGAATTGTAAATGACTTTTATACTAAATTTTAATTCAATGAGTGAATTTTTTTTTTCTATAAGATAATTTTATATCATAAATATATTAAATAAACAAAAAATAAATATTTTGTATTACAGATTGGTTTTATTCCACAGATTTTCTTTTATTCCATTTACAGTAAGTTTTCAAAATTTTCACTAAAAGTATTTTTAATATATAAGAAATTAAAATTTTAAATAAATCAGTATTCAGACTATCAGTTTCATGTTATATTAATTTTTACCAAATTACACAAAATGATTGTATAAAAATATTAATTTACAAAATATCAAAACATCTGACCTGAAATGTTTTTTCTTAAATTTATTTAATCCATTTTTCTTTTTTCTGTTGAGCTTTCCTCGCCGATATAAGCGCTTCTGCTCGATTCAAATGTCTAATCCTAATAAAAGTTCGTATTTTCGCAAATAATTGAATACCACTTTTCTGAACATGTGGAAAACGCATTTGAAGTTCCGATGTCATATTTTTTACAATTCCCCTGCCTTTTTTAAAATTATCTCCATGGATGCTTCGAAATATAGAGTCCATTTTTCTTACAGTTTCCATCCATGAAGACGATGGAATTGTTAGCCCACCGGCTGATAATTTAACTATCCATTTAGCATATGGTGGGGCATCAGGTAAGTTTTTTGTAAAGACACCTAACGAAGAGTCATTGTTCCTTTCACGCTCTCGGCATGCTATGAAACCTGCAACATAAGCAAGTGCTTCTTCTTCACTCTCTGATAAATCGGCATCGATTTCGTTATTAGACAATGTATCCTCAATAATATTTTCAAAATTTATTAAATTTTTTTCAGGCTCATCGACTGTTTTTTCATCTTCAGTGAGTTCAGACAAATCAAATGCTCTCTGAATAATTGCACTGGTCAAATACGAATCTGTTTCTTCTGTGGAATCTACGTGATTAATTTTTGAAGACAGCGTTGACAGTTTATTTGCTAAAAGCAGTTTCTTTAACCTAATTATTACTTCAGTCGGTGAAGGATGGTCATTGAAACGACCGAGTCCTCTTATTTGGCTGAATAAACTTTCAAGGACATCTTGAGTCAATCGAGTTGTTAATATATATTTTATACCGATAGATTTTAATGGTTCGTGTAATCCAAAAAGCGAATTTATAGATA
The DNA here is from genome assembly GCA_964019185.1 of Maratus speculifer. Lineage (NCBI taxonomy): Eukaryota > Metazoa > Arthropoda > Arachnida > Araneae > Salticidae > Maratus > Maratus speculifer. The sequence continues at coordinate 205,449,590 of OZ025293.1, read as the reverse complement.
CTAGAAATGCTTTCTGGAAAGGTAGCATACTTTTTTTTCCAATCACTCGTAGTTCAGAAATTTCTTTTTGGATGAATTTTAAAACTGCCATTTGGTCATTAAAATATTTTTCCAATCCAAATGCAGCTTTCATCGGTTTGTCGTTTGGGGGCTCCGGATATTTACTGTTCATTATGTCAAAAAAACTGTCAATCATCAGAAAAAAATTACCTGCTCTCTCATTATTAATTAAATGTTTGATTGCATGAGCTGTAGTGGCTGAGAATAAAGTTTTCGCTGGAGCAACCTTTTGCCTCTCATTACCTTTCACAGACAGCAATTGAGATTTTAGTTTGTAGCACAGCTTAATTTCTCCTTTGTCTTTTTCCAACACTTCTGTTACGATGCTGGAATCAATTATTGTTCCATCTCCCAGTACGAAACCTTTATCAAGAAAATGGTTTCTTAATAGTTTTACATAATGCGGCATATCTGCAAAAATCCATATCTTTGATGACGGATTTTTGGGGCAAAAGAAATATGATTTATTTTCCGAAATTTCAAGTTCTTTCCACAGAGTTTGGCTTCCACCTAAGTCTGAAACAATAGCTATAACTTGCATTCCAGTTTCGCTAATGCTTTCGATAATATGAAACAAAAGATTTTTGTTCATATTTTTATTAAAATCGAAATACACTGGCTGCTTCCATGATGCTATTAGGCCTCTAAGTAGAACAAACTGGACTTTTTTGAAGGGACCAAGTACTTCATCGAATCCCATATGATAGCACAATTTTGAATCGATGTGCATTTCATCGAAACTCAGTACACATAGCTTCTCAGCCTGAGATAAATTTTCAGCATTTTTTTTCATTAAAAGCAACACGTCATTCAAAATACCTGGAGCACATTCAAATTTTGCACACCATCTCTTTATTGTGCTAGCACCTGGAAGTGGTATCCCAATAATTTCTCTCCAATAATTATACGATTTAGATGATAGTGCTCTCAAGACAATGGCTTTAGAAATATCATCAGGGGTCCAATTTACTCTTTTATTATCAAATAGCGCAGTTAATTAAGTTTCGCTAAATATTCCAGTGATATTTTCTTTCACTTTTTTCAAATTTGCATTTTCTTCTTCTAGAGCGTATAACTTTCTCTTTAATTTTTTAATGTCAGCTATTGTTTCTCTTTTATAACGTTGATTTCTTTTTATTTTTTGCGCCATAACTTTAAATGCGCTCCGTTTTTCTTTTTTCAATATTGATAATTCAGATCTTGCGCATCTTAACTGAAAATTTAAGTTCTCTATATCTTTTAAGAGCATTTCACATTTTTGGCAATCTTCTCTGTCATTGTTTTCATTTGTATTGACTTCATTGATAATATTTGCATTGCATGTTTTTACAGGACTCAAATTCTTTAATCGGTCTTGCACATCTTTCATAAGTTTTCTCTTTTTTTGCCTTTCTAATCTGGGAGTTATTTGCTCCTCTGATTTTTCTAAAGGTAGATTTCTATTCGGAACAGAAGAATTCTTTAGTATTTTCTTGACAGGCAAGCCTAATAATCTGTTTTGCATGTCATCAATATAATCATCTTCAATAAAATGGTCACTGCAAACTCGTGCATATTTTGGATTTACTACATCTTTTCTTCGGCATCTGTGGAGCCATTCTCTCTGTAAATCAAGATCTTGAGGAAACCGATGAAACAAAACATTTTTATCTTTATTTCGATAGGTATTCTTGCAAGTAGCGATAGCACAAGAAGGCATTTTTAAATCGGGTTTATGACCCTTTTAATTCACAAATATGTAACTTTAAGCAGCCTTTTTAATAGAAACTAAGATCGAGACAATATTTGATTTTTAGAACCTTTTTCTAAGCAACCGCATAAGAAAATGACCATCTAACACTTTCTTATCTCTCTTGAACGGGAACCAGGTGACGTCACATGGGACTTCCGGCTTTGAAGGGGTGGATTCAGAGCGGGGAAGGACTCTTCAAAGGGATGGGCTAGCCCTTCTATAGCCCTGAGCATGTCTGCAAAAATATTAAAACCACTATTTCTAAACAATAAATTTTGTTAGAAATTTTTGTTGCAAGTTTTGTAGAAATAGACTGTGAATTTGTGGATTGAAAGTAGTGGTTTTGTAACTGTTTGGTGCCATTACTTTTCACACCAAAAGTTAAATCCTAAAATGCAGTGTTATATCATAAGTATAACCATATTATGAATATGAGTATGTCTAATTTCCAATTTCTTAAATGTAAAATTAAAAGAGATTTTCTCCAATAAATCAGTCTTTTGCTAAATGCAGAAACTTTTATTATTTAACTATAGAAAAATATTTCAAATTTAATTAATTTGGGTTAATGTTTGATTAATGCAGCCAATTAAGAAATGTATATACCTCTGTAACACAAATAGTACTATATGTAAAAACTAGTTGTATGTAGTAATCCTAAAACAATCTTCTATCTCTTACATGTTAATACTTCCTGAAAAAGGAAGCATAGCAGTGCCACTGGATATGTGGTTTACATCAAATTCTAATCAGCAACAACTTATGTCAGGTTCTAATTGAATCTGAAGTTTGATGAAAATCCATGCATTAAATTTTGAGACAGAACCATTGAGGCAATTGTTAAAAGATCTGGATAGAAGCACCACCTGTTGAGCAATTTACTCTAAAAACTAAATAGTATTAATTTATATCAGGGACTAACTGAATTTGAAGTCTGGTGAAAATTCCTGCATTAATTCTTGAGATAGAGCTATTGTGATAATCATAAATAATCCTGCGCAGCAGCATTTTTAAGTGATTTATACCAAAATGTAATCAGCACCTGTTATATCAAGAGCTAACAAAATTTGAAGTTTTATGAAAATCTGTCAATTAGTTCTTGAGTAACAACTGTTTCAGAAATTGTTAAAGAGGCAGCATAGCAGTGCCACCCATCAGCGATTTACATCAAAAAGTTATCAGTACCAGTTTATATCAGGGACAAACTGAATCTAAAGTTTTATTGAATTCCATTCTTTAGTTCTTGAGTGCCCACAAAATTTGTGTCACTGGCAGATATTTTGTAAAAACATGTTTTTCAGGTTCTCTGTAAGTCTATTGAAAACCGAAATTGAAAATTTTGATGAATCCAATATTTTCTCCTTGTAAAGATAAGAAAGTTAAAAAAAAAAAAAAAAAAAAAAACTCCTGACTAATAAAATGATATTTAATATGTTTTAATATAATTTTAACTTATATATAAATAACAAAACAGACATTGTATTTCTATGAAATAATATATATCAACATAAGTATCTTCTTATGCACAGCTCATATAGTTTTATAAATATGAATAAATGATTATTTGTCTCAAACCATAGATTTTAATAGTATAGAATTATTTTGTGCCTACCAGTAAACAAACTATGAATGCTATTTATTCTATATTCCCAAGAAAATAGGTTGCATCCCAATATCAGTGATGCATATCCAAGGCAAGGGTGGTGCCGGAGTTTGCCTGACGGGAGGGGGGGCACTGTATCCCTGACAGGGGGGCCAAGTTAATAATATATATTAGAGGTCCCCGCGTATGAGTCCGGGGGCTAAAAAACTGCGTGGGCAAAAATTTTAGGCCCAGGCCCAATCTGGTTCGTACTAAATAGATTAATGGTCCGTTTGACATAAAATTTAAAAAGTCGGCCTAATTATATAGCTTAACAAAAAAAAAAGTTAAAATCTCGGCCCGTCCGACTCTATTTCTACAAAACGTGAATGTTTACTTCGATATGGTTATAAAATGTTTAGACGAGGAGTTCTGTTAAAAAATAGTCTTTTTAAGAAGTGTTCTAGGCGGGCAATAATTATTTATTTTGAATGAATGTCGATTTGCATGTAAATTTTTCAATTATCATTCAGTTATCGTTAATCCTTATATCATGTATTGGAGACTTGAAAATAAAAAAATATAATCTTCATGCAATAAAATCTTCCAAGACGAAATCGCATAATAACGAGAGAGAGAGAGAGAGAGAGAGAGAGATAGAGATAGAGATAGAGATAGATAGATAGATAGATAGATAGATATGTTATTCATTTTGGCTATGTTTCAATTTTTCGATTTCGGTTGCAGATTTTTTTTTTAAAGATACTTTCGCTTTCGGAAACGGTTTTGAAATTGAAAGTACTGTTTTGTGTCACATGCAGGTTTTATTTCACAGGTTTTACTGTATTTAAATTTTATTGCCTAAAAAACTACTATTCTATAAAAATAATAAATTCTATAATTTAATTATAGAATAATAGGATGTTAAACTTATAAGAATGCATACTTTTTCATAAAAATGTTTGGACCAAGCCAAATTTCACTGACTTTTGTCGTCCCAAGTCGTTCCATGAGGGCGATTTTCATATGGGCTGGATCGAAACCGGGACTAAAAATTTCGACTCGTGCAGTCCTAGGAAGAAGGAAGTCAGTCCCAACTCGGTATCAAAAAAGTTAGTTAAACCATGAAATTAATGAAAACCAGGCATGGACCAGCCCCAGTGTCGTAAAAGAAAATAAGCCCGGACCCGGCCAATGCAGACCTCTGTCGAGGTTTATCCAGAAGCTGGAGCTCCATGAAATTTTCTTTCCTTAAACTTGAGTTATTCACTAGGAATAAATGATATGGCAAACCATGCTCGCTGATCCATGTCAATTGATTCTGGATATGATAAGGAATCTATGGCAGCCTATTGAGTGTTCGAAGCCAAAATAGACAATATTGCTGTTTTTTTTTTTTTTTAAGAATAAAATGTAATTATATATTCAATAGATGCAGAGATAAAAAAAATTTCGAAAAAAAAACACAGCATACATAAAACACATAAAAATCACCATCTTTAGGGTGATATACACCAAAATGTCATCCATATTAACTGAATATGATGAAGTTTGATAAAATTCTGTGTTTAACTTTTCAGAAATTAGCTCTCACGGTCTCACGGCACATCTGCCAACTTTAGACTTTTAACAATTAAATAAATGTATTATAAAACAGAAAATTATTTAGAAAGGTAACCTTTTACGTGGTACTTATTTCATTTTAATTTGATTTGTAAATATGATCATTTTGATTTTTGAGAAAAAAAGTGATGCGTGCATGTTATGGTAATTATTAAAAATAAAGCTTAACTAAACCACTCCTGAGTGATGCATGACAAATTTTACCAGCATTAATTTATTTGAAGGTCTAAAAAAAGTATGAAATTGGATTAAATTTTGTGCGTTAATATTTTAGACATATCGGAAATCATGAAGTTTCTATGAGTACTTCTATGTTTGACTTTGTACCAATTCTGCAGAAAATAAAATTTAAATTTTATTAAAAATAAATAAATAAATAAAATAATAAACTTTCTGAAAGCGTCATTATTAGTGTACTAAAATATGCATTACCACAATTGCCAGTCTTAAACTGGAAAAATTGTGAAGGGAAGTTATCTAAAAACATGGCCATATGCGTTTTTTAAAGTTGTCCTATTTTCCGTATTTTTCCTTAACCGGATCGGCCTAGATCTCGACCGCTCCGAATAATCAAAATTCTACTGTATTTATTGCTGAATGCAAAAATATAAGAGATAAACTTCGATAAACATTAGTTAAATTATTATTATCAATAAAAGTAAGAATTCTGCGTATAAAGCATTTTTAAAATTAAAACACTCGGTTAAAAATATCAAATCACATATAAACGTAAATAAATAAGAAATCATTTGGACTTACCCTTATAAAAGTCTTGAAACTTTTTATATACAGCAGAGATAAATTAAAGTTGCTATCTTCATAAAAAGAAGAAACTCATAAAATATTCATAACTAGTAGAAATGATAATTATAATGCAAAATTTAAAGTGTCATGAATTCCTTTTTTTTTTTCATGATAAAATTTTTTCTTTAAAACTTCATTGTAGCATTGATTTTACGGTTACTGTCTGATTATGTGAATTTTGTAAAAATTAAAAAAAAATGCTTTAAACAGATGAATAATAATTTAAAAAATCTTATTTCTAAATACAGTAGACTCCCTTAAATCCGCGAACGCCAGAAATCCACACATATTTTCAGATGTAAACAATGAAATTAAAGATGGTGCCGAAGTCAGCGGCTAACGCAATACAAATAATTCTTTAAATATATATATATATTTAAATCCTTTTCAACTTCTTCCTTCTTTTTAAATATCAATTAAAATTCAATGTACTATTCAAATAAATGCCTTTCAATTTAAATTCTGCAGTATTAAATAATGTTTCTTAGACATACGATGATCGATATTTAATCGAATTAAGCACTATCATATCGCAGTTGCAGTGTAATATAACTTTCAACGGCCGTTTGGTAGGATTTACAATTCTCATGGCAGGATAATTTTTGCTATATAAAATTATTATTTTAATAGTTCTGTTACTATTTTCGTATCCCTGCTAGTTGCAAAATGAATTTGCAATTTACATTCGGTTTACTAATTACGATGATCGATATTTAATCGAAATAATCATTATCGTATCGTAATTGCAGTGTAATTTTTGCTGTATAAAATGAATATTTTTTTAATTTATCAAGCTTTTTTTGTTTATTAATCAAGGCAAATATTTTTCTTTATAAAAAAGATTGATTTTTCCTCATCATTATTTATATTTAGTATTGCATCTTAATTACTTTAACATTTTTCTAAAATTTTATTTTACTTATTATAATTTTTTTTTGTAATAATAACTTATTTTTAACTATTTATTTATTTAAATATTTTACTTAATTATTTCAACATTTCAATTTATCATTTGCATTGATTACAATGCTTCTTACCAATCAAATTATTGTTTCAAAAATGTAAACAAATAAATGACCAGAAATCTGCAAAATTTTAAAATCTGCACATCCCCTGGTCCCAATCTTTGCGGATTTGAGGGAGTCTACTGTATTAAAATAAAAATACTAGATCAGGAAAAAAATAACTCCTTGTATCTGTGGTCAATGGACAATTGATGAAAATGGAGTACTGTATCTATGTAACTCTGAAATATCCTTCCAGTCTATCACAATACAGGTGATGTTATTTTTACAACCAATCAGCAAGAATACATCTGCTGAAGCTAAATAATATTATTCATCACTCTCTTTATTCCAATTGTCGAAAAGTTTGTTTTATATTAACTTGCACATCAGAATTTGAAAACTAGTCAAAACAGAAGGTTTGTATTTCCTTTTAGTGAATCGCAGCTGTTATCCGTGATTTAAACATCCTAGACTGAAATCTAAGTAAAAATACAAGTGTAAAGAAACAGCATATTTACTAAGAACAAAACTTGAAATTTCTTCATATCTTTTTTCGTTCCATATGAACTCGTTTCTATGCTAAATATTAGTTTTCTTTATTTGAATTGAATATATTTATATATCATATATATCTTCATTTTACTATGTCAGTTTCAGTTTAATTCTTTAGAACAATTTATTTATGTTAAAATTTTCTTTTATGCATTATAAAATAGCCCACCAACCCCTCCTTTTTTTTTCTTTTTGAGTATATTATTTCAGAAGCTGTAAATCTAACCTTTAATGCTTAGTTATTTTTTTGTGGAATGTACATTTGCAAGCAAAGAACAGGTGTAACATTTTTTTCTTAATTTGGATTCTATTAACTATAACTGTATTTGGCACCTGTCCAATATTGCACCTGCCTGTGTAGAATAATGTAGTTAGGTCAGTATTGTGCAATTACTTGTCAGTTTAAAAAACAAATCTGTGCTTTATAGAAATTATTTAATCTTACTCTCTTAAAAATAGCTGAAGCTACTTCTAAGCGGGAAATTATTTCATTTGTGGTTACATAACTTTATCCAGAGATCTTGTTTAGTTAATGTGTATTAAATCTGTTTCTGTAGTACAGATTTTTTCCTTAAGTCATGGATAAAGGTGGTAGGCCTAAAAATGCTGTGTGGAATGATTTTTTCTGTGTGAAAGAAGGAAATAAAACTTATGGAAAATGCAAAAGATGTGGACACTCTATGGCCAATAGAGTTGACAGAATGCAAGTCATTCAGCAAAATGCAAAAATGTAGAGCATGTACAAGAGAAAAGAGAAGATTATGCAAATAAAGAACAAGAACATCTGCACATGGAAATTGATATTGGAAGTCCTGAGAACAATAGTCATGTGAATGAAACTGTAATAAACATGAAAAAAATGATTGTACTTCAAATATTACAGGTGCTATGAAACTTTGTTTGGAACAAAATAAGATAGATAACTATATAGTAAAAACTACACCTATCATAAAAAAGCAGTTGGATCTACAAGTTGCTAGATTCTTTTATAGCTGTAATATCCCCTTTAGCATTGTTGAACAAGAGGAATTTGTCAAGCTAATAATAGCTTCTTCACCCTGGACATAAACCCCTTCTCAGAAAACATTATCTGGTAGCCTTCTAGATGAAGTTACTGAAACTTTAGAAAGTGAAATGAAATCAGAACTGCAAGGAAAAGATTGTACACTAGTTGAAGATGGATGGAGTAATGTCCATAATGATGCCGTAATAGCTTCTTGCCTGCATGTTGAGGGAAAGGTTTTCTTCGTTGAAGCTACTGATTGTGCAGGTCAATTTAAAACAGCTCAGTTTTGCAAAGAAAAAGTAAAAAACTCGATAGCTCTAGCAAAAAATAAATTTTCCTGCAATGTCTCATGTGTGGTTACTGACAACGAAAGAAAAATGCAAAAAATGTGGGAGTTGTTAAAAGAAGAAAATGATGATCTTCTTGTGTATGGATGCTGTGCCCACTGGATGAATCTTCTTGGGAAGGAAATTACTCCATAAGACATTATGAAGCATATTGTGGAAGTGCGCAACCACCACCTTTCATCTGCTTGGTTAAGTCAATTGCAAGACACTGTGAAACCGCAGCTTCCAAATGAAACTCGCTGGAATAGCCAACTCACTTGTATTGACACTTTTATCAAAAATAGGTCAGTGTATGTAAAAATTTGTGAAGATCATGCAATTGAATCTAGAATAGTACAGCTTGTGAATAATTATAGCTTATACCAACAAGCAAAAGAATTGCAAATGCAGTTAAAACCTTTGGCAAATATGCTTGACAGGGTCCAAAGAGATAATGCAACATTGACTGATGCTTGTCAAGCTTGGCTTTCTTTGGCTGTAGACATAAATCTGGCTCCATACTATGATGCAATTATGGAGCATATGGAATCCTATCTACAACTGTTTCATTATCTGGCATACATGACACATCCAGCATACAAAGGTGCATTATTAAACAATGAACAGAGGGAAGCAGCTCGGACATGGCTGCTTGAAAGAAACCCAGACTTTCTCAGATTTATCATTGCTTTTGAAGCTGAATCTCCACCATACCCTAAAAGTTTCTTCTCAGCTCAAGATGTTCCAGCAGCAGTATGGTGGAAAGGCTTGAAGAAAAACAATATACCAAGTGAATTCATACCGCTCATGGTGCGTTTGCATTCCAGTCCATGCAGCTCAGCCTCAATTGAGCGAATATTTTCAAATTTTGGATTTATCCACTCCAGATTACGAAACAAACTTGGAGTACGGAAGGCATCAAAACTAGTGTTTTGCTACTGCATGCTTCGTGGAAAAAAAATATTTAGAATGGGATTAGCATCAAAATAAGATAAAAATAAAAATATGTGTATTATTTATATTGTAATTTTATATGTTAAATTATAAGTATTTTCACCATGTACTTTCATTTTTAAAAATTAAAGTATTTAGTAGTTTCATTAGTTTATATTTTTAATGTAACAACTAATAATACTTCTGATTATTCTTTATTCTATATTTATAGCTTACAGTTAATTTCTATTTTCTAAGCAACTTGTATTAAAACTGTCAAAAAATTTATTCAAGTGTCTAAAACTAAAAATTATGAAAAATTGTAAATTTAATGTTGTTCTAAAAATAATATTAAACAGTTTTTGGACTCAATTTTAGGTTTTTGACACTTACTGTCAAAAACTATGTCAAAAAGGGTTTTTTGACATGACGGTTAAAACCATGGTTAAATCCGTATAGAACCGTCACTCTGTCAAAAACTTGCCAACCCTGGTTTTAATGGAATATAATCAAGGGAAGAAATAGTTGAATTCACGGTTTATTTTGCGAGCATACAGTCCTCTGCAGCTTGGGTTATACCCGATCTGAACTAATTAATCCTATATCCATTCAACCTGAACCAGTTTTTAAAATGTAAATGACCCGAACTCGACAAACTTCGACCTAAAAGTATTCAATTCGAAACTAATCCCAACTCGAAATGCAAGAGAAAATTGAAAAAGAAAATTCCAACTTGTAAAGCAATAATGGAAAAATAGTCTAGAATAATACCTTCAATATCAATTATATATTTTATTAGAAAAATTACTGTATCTATATATGCACTCATTGACATTTAAATTTATATTTTAAAATATATTTTGACGATACTTTTGAGAAATGATGTAGAGTCGAACCCATATGCTAAAACACTTAAAACTAACCCGACTCGGAAATAGAAGTCAATCCGAACCTGTCCGAAAAAATATTAACTTTAGCCAGATCCGCCTCAAATCGCCAGTCGAGTTGGGTTTAATTTCCCAAGGTGATGCAGGATTCTACCCGAAATGCAATCTGAGCCCGACATCTCCACATCTTGATCTGAACCTGAAATATTTCAACCTCAATTAGACCCCATCCGTAAGACCCAAAGACCGTAACTGATGAAAAAATATATCCATACTGTAATGCAATTATGTAAAAATATATCTACAACTATATCTCCAATATCAGTTTAACCCTTTAACGATCAAAGCATTTTCATTGCTAAGATGTCGAAATAAATGAATGACACCGGTAATTAAGAACAAATATATTTCTAAATAAAAAAACTTTATTTTTTACATACATAATAAAAAGGATATTTTTAGATAAAAATACCGGTGTCAGTCTTGCATATCGGAATTAAAATTTTGTGGTTTCGTGGCGAAACCAATGAACATTAAGGGGTTAAACTTTTAAGTAAAAAATCAATATATAAATTCATTAACATTCAATATATTTATTTTTTCAAATTAAAATAAATTTTGTATTCTTTTGAGAGATCGATCTTGAATCAAAAACCATAAATGTCAACATTCAACCCGAACCTGAAACAATTAAAGTTAACCCAACTGGAATCCGACCCACAACAACAAAAGATTAGACTCAACCCGATACGATCCAGATTCAGTTTGCCCGATCCGATGCAGCATTCTACATGGCATCCAAGATCACCCCAACAAAACTTTAGTATAAATTTTATCCTTTTTGTTAAAAAATATACATGTACAGCGTTATTCATGTATCATCCTGTGTAGGCATCTATATAGATTTTTATTTTAGGAAATTAGATTTTTTTTTATGAAAGATCAGGTTTATTTGAACTCAGTCTGCAAGAATCAAAATTCAGTCAGAAACCGACTCGAACCCAAAAGAACTAGTTTAGTCATTTTGAGTTTAATTTAAAAAAAAAAAATACTCTATATGTTGACCCAATTTGATGGGGACGAATTTCAAAAGTCAAAATATTTTCCCCGACGACATCGAATTTTGACCCCGATGGGGGGGCCAGGTATGTCCGATGGGGGGCATATGCCCCCCCGGTTGCCCCTCTGGCACTGCCCTTGTGCATATCAGTATGACTGTTAAAAATATTGTAACATCAATAAAGTGTATCATAAATGATTTTTTCCCCATAGAGCAAAATGTAAGAAAATCCTTTTGTTTGTCTAAATGTTATTCATTTATCTTCAGTACTAAACATTCTATAGCAAACTTCAATAAAATGACACATAAAAAATTCCATTTTAATCCGAGTATGTTTATCAGAGAAAAGTCAGACAATGAGATGAACCAAATTCATAAGTACCTTTCAGTTTTATTGGAAAGTGTTAAAAATAAGTGTGCATCATAGGACACATGACTGTGGCAAGAACATTTATACAAGAGATATTATACCAAGCAATGTGTTAAAATTTCCTTCCATTTGGAAAACTATAGAAATATTTATTTTACATTGTTTCAGTTTAAAACTTTTAAAAGTTTGTCTTAAGAAGTTTACAATGCAAATTTTGTGCCATTAATCTGACTGCATTATGTAGTTTTTTGTGTACACTATATCTGATTCCTTATTTAGAATACAAACAAGAGCATATTTTTAATAATTAATTTTTAAGTAATATATTTTCATTTCAGATGTCCCGATTTAAGGAAATGTTTTTGTGTTAAAGCATGAAATTAAAGTATAAGTATGATTTTTAACTTAAAACTTTTAAAACTTAAGGGCTCCGCTAACTTAACTGCTCCGCTCAACAAGTGCAAAATGTTTTGACACATTTACAAATTCATTTTTTAACAGAAATAAATAAAATTGAAATGTCTGACTATGGATGCGATTTCGAATCGAACTTATTTTTCCATTTTGTGATAATTAAATTACCTATCCAGTTCTAAGAGATTTCGATCTCTTGATCCCCCGTTTTTCTCCTGCTTTTTGACCGGTTTTTCTGCTTTCATCAGGAAATGTGTTCAAAATTGTCAATTTTGAAGGCTTGTTATGAAAAGTCTATTGTGTTTTTAATAAAACAGAAAATTGAGTGCAATTAGACAGTTTCTGAATAACAACACCTGCTATTTTCATGCATTTCTGAACAAAAATAAATTAAAGCATATGTCACAAAGTTGACCTTTTTGATTTAAGAACACCCTTAAGATAAATTTCAAGTGTAACATGACCAAATTTAATGCTTTAAGCATTTTTCTACTCGTATTTAGAAACATACTTTATCTCATATTTTATTTTGCTTTTTTAAGTAACATTAATAGTATATGTAAAATAAGGATGTAAATCTGAACACCTTGTCAGGTTTGCCAAGTCTCCTGATTTTTAATCATTCTCCCGATCTCCCGTTTTTCTACTAATTTTTCCCCATTTCTCGCTTTTCTCCAAATTTTTTCTAATTTTCAACGATGTCTGAAAATTCTGTCATCTTTGTTTCCCTTTGTTACATAAAATAGAGCCAGTCTCCAATTTATCATAAGGTCATTTCTCCTCGGTGATTGGTTAATTGGTTTGACGTTGCATTGAAACGGAGCTGCAGTTATGGCACAACTGCCCAATAAACGTGAAGTGTCGTGGTTTTTTATAAGTAAACCAGATAAGCTATTGTAGTGGTTGTGTTTGCTGCAATTTTGAATGTTGTTGATCACATGGAGCGAAATTGCATTGATTATTTTATTTCGTGATATGTTTTGAAAATTTTAATGTATGCGTAACTATAAAGATAATAAAAATAATAATGTATACGTCCCGTCATCAGAAGAAAGTTTATATGCAAGATGCACTACATGTTGTTTTGATTTTCAAATTTCACATAGTGGTAGAGCAGATATAATAAAGCATATTGTTACAAGAAAGCATTTGGATAATGTTAAAGGAGCTAAAGTGACTAAAAAACTTTCATTTAGTGTTGATGAAACAGATCAATGTATTATTAAAGTGGAATGCAACTTAATTAAATAGAAGCATAAGTGATATATGTATAAAATCACTTTGAAAATCAAAAGGCAGTAGTTGAAAGGCAGAAAATTGTTATAATGAAAACCTTTGTAAAAGTTATGAAGTAATAATTGTTAAAAAATGAACAAAGTATAAGATGTTGAATAGAAGACAATTTAAAATAACACAGAATTTAAAAGAATGAAATTATTAAGGCACAATTTTTTCAACAACTGTATCGTCTTTTGTGCTCAAGTCATAAGAGGCATATTTATTTTAAATTGAGAAATTCCTATTAGTTGTGGCAGATTTAGTCTTTTTTGGAAAAAAAACTTTGAAAATTTTGTTCATAATAATTTCCTTGAAGGCTTAATTTAGCCATCAATATTTTTTCCAAAATATCATCACTCATATTTGATCTAAATTTATTTCTAGTTTTATTAACAATGCTGAAAATCCTTTCACACTCAGCATTGCTAGGTGGTTGTCAAAAAAGCCAGCATAGTCTTTGCAAGTTCTTTATATTTCAGTTTACCATCAAGTCCTTTAATATTACTAATTAAATGTCACTGTGGTTCAATTCTTTCTGACTTTTTTATATCATCCAAATTCTGTAGCTGCAAATAACAAAACCGTACTTCTAATACATCTGCTGTATCATCAAAATGTGAATCTTTAAATTGTAATGACACTGACACTATAACTGGGAATCTTTTAAAAAATATTTAACATCAATAAAAGAAACAGTTGAAAGAGCAGAAATATTGGCCACTTTTGCATGAGCAATTACTTCATATTTAAGGGGAATTTGTATAGAATACAATCGCATATCTTGCAAAAATATTGTCTAACATGTGAAAAAAAAACTTTTCTTATCTTTTACTTTTTCCATAAGTCCTTGCACTATGTTAGTAGTGCAGCTCAGATTACCAGATCTCCATCATTCTTTTGCAAGTCACAAATTATGGACTGTAGCAGTAGCACATGTATTTGTGGAATTCTTAACTGCAATGTCACATTTGGAACAGAATGCTTTGTTCATATCTGAAGATAAGAATATAAATAAACATTTTACACATGTCAACATTTCATAGGAATCATCTTTTACAAATTTTTTGTTTTGAGACATGGGTGAAGATTTACTTTTATGCTTCAAATTATTTTTAGAATTCTCTTTTGAACTACCAGCTGTCTGAATTTTGTTATTTTTAATAGAACAGATAGTTTTCTGCTCCTTCTTATCAACAGAAAAATTTTCATTTTTTGAAATATTTTCATTTACAACATTTTTATTCATTTTAGGAATTTTAAAGCTTTTAATTGAACTTTTTATTTTCAATTGGTTTGTATTTACATCATCTTTGAAGAATGAAGTTAGTGGCTTTTATTGCTCCGGCACTCTAGATAGGCGTTTTCAAGAGATAACCAAAGGGTGCACACATGCTTCAAGATTTTCTGAACTTCAGTGTTATCTAATTTTTGGAAATCTTTTAATCTTTCAGAACTCTTTTCTAGATAATAGTATATACAATAGAACTCCACTAATTCGGACCCCATTAATCCGGATCAGTTTGGTCAATTTTTTTCAAGTTTGAAAAGAGATTTGGCTATTTTTCATAACATTAACTTGTTTCATCGTTGTATTCTGAATTAAAAAAGACTTTTCTGAAATCTTTTCATAAGTATACCTGAACTACTTATACTCAAGCGGATGCGTGACCGTACGGCTAGCAAAAAGTATAGAAAATTGGCACAGCAAAAAATTACAAACTTTTTTATTACAAAGTAAACATTTTCACTGTCTGTAAATAATCAATAAGTTAAACATAAAGGTGATTTTCTGTAAGTCTGTTTTATTTTATTTCATTTTTTTTCCTAATTCTCTGGATAATCCGGATTGGATCTGGTCCCAATTAATCCAAATTATCGGGGTTTTACTGTATCTACAAAATACTCTTCAACAAAAACAGGTAAACTTGCTGCACCTCTTTCAGCTGTAGTATTTATCATGTGGCAAATACACCCCATAACATAAATATTTTCATTTTCTTTCCTTAAATGAGCTGCCACACCATTCTTTGTCCCAACCATAACATAAGCATTATCAACACTTAGTGTCAGAGAGTTGCTCATTGGAATTTTATCTTTTTCGAATTCATTAACAGTCAACTGAGCAAAGTTAGCACCAGTAGAATCTGTGTGTAACATTTGAAATGACAGTAGGTGGTGATCAATTTGGGATGTTATTGGATTGAAAAATGAAACAACGATAGGATACATCTTTGTATCTGCATTATTACTACCGTCTGTAGACACAGTAAATGGTGCTAATCTTAAGATGTTAATTATAGTATCTTTACTGTTAGTGGACATCTCCTTTACAATTAAAGTCGTTTTAGTTCTAGCACAGGCATATTTTTTTTGCTACAGCACTGTCTGGGAACATCTTTTTAAAAAATGATGATGTATGATCCAAAGCATTTAGCGGTATATTGTGATATAATAAAAATGACATAAAAAGGTATCTTCCTACTAATTATTTTACCCCAACTTTTTGTTTTGTTTTTGTCTTTGTGCAAAAACCCATTAGTGACAACTAATGGGTTTTTGCACCATGAAGTCCCAATCAGCCACAGTTTAAAATAAAAATATATAGTGACTAATTTGTGTATATTAAATATACAAATAGTAGAGTAGTGTTTTTCTTCTATCAAGTACTTATTATTCTGTTGTTATTTTTTAATGCGGGGGGGGGGGGGGCTAAAAAAATCTCCTGATTTCTAAGCAAAAATCTCCTGATTTTTTACTTTTAGAGGTTGGCAAGTCTGGCTTGTACTTTTTATTAAATAGGTAGTTTGCAACACTGTATTCTAATGTAATTTTTGTTCCTCTTGATCAGGGGTGGGGAATTTTCGAAAAATTTCACTAGCCAGCAAAATACAATATACAGTTGAAAATAGTTAAGACAAAATTCAAACAACTAAAAAAACAGTTAATTACTATTACTACAATGCATTTTCATATTTTTGTTCAATAAAAATAAGAAATATATACAAGAGAAAAAATATTAGTATTATAGCGTAGAATTTAGTATAATATTTATATTACAAAAGTTGCAAAATATAGGGAACTAATAAAAATAAATAAAGATTCTGGCATCTTTACAGTTTGAAGTTTGAAAAAATAACTTAAAACTTCACTCGCCCTGAAGGAAAATTTACTTGCCAGTGGCGAGTACAATGATGTAATTCCCCAGCCCTGCTCTTGATGTCTTCTAGCTAACAACAAAATATGTCTGGTAAATATTGAATACTCTATGTTAGAATTTAAAATGTATTGCATTTAGCATGAAAATTAATTAATGTTTTTTTTCGTTTTTATTTATTTATTTATTTCAAAATTGAAGTTCAACTAATTGAAAACAAGCAAATTGCTTTTTACATTCATCAAAAAATAAACTATACAATTTACTTATTAAAATAATAAATATTGATTACATAAAATGTCACAAATAAGATAGTAATACACAAATGATATGTTAAATAATTCCTATGTCTGCACAGATATCACTATGACAAAAGAAAATCAAAGCTTCTTAATAATGCCATAAAAGTAAGAAATGTGCAATGCCTTTTGAAAGAACTTTGTTTCTTTCTTCATGTGCAAAGAACACATGCTACCATTTTAAGAGGGGAGAAAGGGCCATCATTAAGACTTTCTATTAGGGGGGGGGGGCGTTGGAATCTTTAAATTGCCAAGTCAACTTCCAGTATTTGCTAAATAGATTTTATTTATAAAATGCTTAATAATATTCCCAGTTATATTTTTAACTTCTGTCAAGTCTGTCAGAAATAAAAAGTGCATTATAATTTATTATTAAAGCTTTAAACAAATTTGCTAACAAAGTTTGTAACTTTGCCAAGTGTAACAGAAATTAAGAATAAAAATTTTTGCTGCTTTGCTTTTATGAGTGTTGCTCTTTCTTCAAGTGATAATGTATCTTTTTTACATCTAAAGAAGAAAGACAAAAGTTCTTTTGAAAGGACTTGTGCATTTTGTAATTTTATGGTGTTAAGAAGTTTGTTGTCTTTATTATTGTCCCACTAAACGTTATTGTCCCACTTGTTGTAGTATTGTTGTCCCACTAAACATTTTAATGCTTATTTATGTTTTCTGATTTTTTTTATACAGGTATTTTGGTTGCAAAGAAAGTATTATTTAGCAAATCAGTACCCTGTGAGCCAGGAGGAGGAACTGTATTTTTTGTAAGATGTGTTATTTTTTCTTTTTTTATACTTTTGAAATTGTAGATATTTGCCATCATAATAAAATTATTAAAAACAGAAAAATAATTTTTTTTATTAAAATTTATTCACTTGTTCATGAAAAGAATTCAAAATGCATTTCTTAAAAACTCTTTAATTAAAATTTTTTATTTTTATGTTTTTGCATAAAGAAGTTTGTCAAATCAAATCTTAATTTTAAACTAAAGTTTTTGTCTCTTTGTGTGCAAGATTGCACTGAAATTGCTAGATGCAGAGCTAAAAGATTTTGCATTGGAGAAGACATAGAGGGAGGAGGCTTGAAATACATCTCAAAGACCAATTTTAATTTTTATTACATATTTTTATTTTTATCTTCTTTGATCTTGTTGATTTTTCAAATGATGTTGTGATGTTAAAATAGATCTGAATCCAAGTTTATGCTTGATACAGTCATTTTATGTTTTTGATGATTTTCTTTTAGAAACGATTTTTGAATTTTTAGGATTTTTTTTTTTAATTTAAAAATAATCTGCTATATTAAATGAAAACAATACCAAATTATTTTCATCCAATCATGAGATAAATATCTTTAGCCATATAATTTAGGAAACTACCGTAATTTCAGGTGTATAAACCGCAGATCAAACAATTCTTTTTCAACCCAGAAATTTTTAAGAAACAAGTATAACTAGTTAGACCGCCATAAATATTTGTCTTCAATCACTAAATAAGATTTCTGGGTCCAAAAAGAATTGTTTGATCCGCGGCTTATACACCCGAAATTACGGTATTATAAAAATAATTTTTCTAAAGGCCTTTTTTCTTTTCTTTTCTTTTTCTTTCTCTTTTTGTAAAATAATACAGTTGAGCCTTGTTAATAC
Organism: Maratus speculifer; assembly: GCA_964019185.1. NCBI lineage: Eukaryota > Metazoa > Arthropoda > Arachnida > Araneae > Salticidae > Maratus > Maratus speculifer. The sequence goes on along the minus strand of OZ025293.1, from coordinate 205,430,861 downwards.
ATGAATCAGGACTCCGATCAAAATTCGTGTATTAACTGAAGGTTGCGAATTTTTGTTGAGAGGTCTATCTAATAACAATCTATGCAGAAAAAAACACTTTTTTCATCAATTTTTAGCATTTTTAAGACATAAAATGGCATTTTATTTATTTAATCATTATGTTCTTATTAAGCAGGAATGTTTGAAAGCTAAATATTCAAATAATCATTATTTTCTCAAGTAAAAATCTATGAGGAGATGGAAGTGTCATAATTCTGGTTTTAAAAATGTTGTTAATTGCTGATATATGGTAGAATTGTACATCCTGGAAAATAAATAGATCAGGGAATTCTGAGGGGGTTTTTTCTTAGAAAATGAGTATGAAACCTGATTAAGCTTTACTCTCTGAAATTTCATGTTAATGTAATTAAAGACCACAGAGAAGTTTCTTTCATTAAAATTAAACATCAACCAAATGCAAGCATGTATACAGTGACATACTGGGACTGCTTATTGAAACTTAAAAAGCAACAGTTGCAGGAACTTGTTACCAAATACTGAAATTTATCTAAAAATATATATATGATTACGCTATATAACAAAAATTATTTCATATGATAGAACTTTAACAAAAGGTTAGCAGGAAATTATGGGTAGATTAGCACACAAAAAATCAGATGGCAAAATATCCTCTTACCCTTCTCCCAATAAGTGGACTTAATTTTAAAAGAGAAGATCTGTTAATATGATGTAAAGAATTTTTTTTTTAAATCAAGAATTTATTGAGTCTCCATGTCATTAATTCAATGAGACTGTTAGCAATATCAGGATATATTTTGGTAATCTGCATAGCACATGAATGTAGAAATGGTTAAAAATTAACATAAGATTGTGAGGTACTGAATTAAGTTTTACACTGTTTTTACATCGTAAAACAGATTAACACTGTAAGCTGATCTTAAGCGAGACACTGTAATCCCAGTCCAAATGCTTCAATAACATGAGTATAAAAATATAATTTTTTTCAAATTATGCTTTTTTGCACATCATAGACGGCCCCTTAAGCCAGTATTTTGAAGTTTTTAAGCATAACTTGAGAACTACTTGGAAGAAAAATTTAAATTTTAGATTTCCTTAAAGCAGGAAAAAATCATAAAAAAGGGTTGCAATTCATATTTTTCTCAAATGTTAATTTCATAATTCATATTATAAAATTTTTAAAATTAAAAAATCAATGTATTTATATTTGAGTTTTATAGTATTATAACCACACAGAAAAAAATTTTCACATTAGGATTATAATTTTAAGAGATAGTAATAAAAATAAGAAAATGTCAATTAACATAAGAAGCTGTAAATTTTGAATGTTTGTAATTCAAAAACTTATTATCCAAATGACATGAAATTTCAATTCTATGCATAATTTGAACTGCAGATTTAAAATATCTATTCTAATATCTATACTATTATACATTGTGTTTTGTCATTGAAAAAACAAAGTTTGTGCTGGTTTTGATTTATCTATGCCATCCCCTGCCCCTAAACAAATTTTATGTATAATATTTAAAAGTAGACCTTATTTTCAATTGTTTGATAGTAGTAACTTTCTTCTATAACTATTTATTGCAGAATGCGTTTAAACTCTGTTACTTAATTAGAGATCACAGACAAATTTCTGCACACCTGATTGATTGGTTTCTTTTATGCGATTTCTCTTAGCACCATTATGAAAACACAAATAACTGACTTTGAAACAACTGCTTATCAACAGGGTTTTTTTCTCCTTTTCCTAAAATGTCTGCTTTTGCGGAAGTTGAACGTCTGATTTCATATTTTTATGAAATAGAATCGATTTCCAAAAAATTTATTTCTGTTTGCTGCAATGATACCTAAAATCGTATTTAATCTCAAATGTATAAAAAGTCACAAAAGACAAATGTTGACTTAATAAACAAAGTAAGTAAGTAGATGTGATGTACAATCAAGAAAAGTAAATGCCACCATTACATATATTTATTATGTGTTACATTTAATTTGTGTCTTCTAATGTAATAACATTTTGATAAAATCTCAATTAAAAAGTCATTTGATAAGGACTGAGTTAGATTAAAATGTTGAATGTTAAATACTGATTTACTTATATATAAAAAAAGAAACAAAAGAATTATATAATGGTGTATTACTATAGCATCATTAGAATTTCCAAATTTCCATTTCAATTTTCAAAGACCTTAAAATCAGAAAAGACAAAGGAGAAACTAACCAATCAGGATGCTGTAAACTTCTCTGTGCCCTTTAATCAAGTAAAGAGAGTTTAAATGCATTGCAGAATCAGTAGAGAGTATTTATTTTCTTTTTCCATGACTGTACATACATAGCTTCCACATTGTTTTTATAAATAATACTGTTATAAAATAACATACTTTATAGCAAGAATACAGTGAGAATGATGCAACGAGAATGTTATATGGAGTTGAACACTAAGCTAATTTTGACTAAGCATAGCTCAGACATCACCACTTATGTTGTTTTTTAATGCATGTATATTTTATGTGTTATTAAATATTTTATATATATATTTTAAGAATAGAACACAAACTTAACTGAATTTGGTATCAACTAGAAATTTTATTTCAAATTCATCAAAAAATTTTCTAGAAAATTCAATGTTATTTATTTATTTATTTTTTTATTTTTTTTTTTTATTTTTTTTTATTTATTTATTTATTTTGCTTGGAGTAAAATAATATTCCTTTATAATTCATTATATATAGTTTTTGTGCTATTTTGCATCTTTAATTTATCCTGAACACAGGATAAGAAATAAATTTCTTAAAATTTCTTCTAATTATCTGTTCTCTGTCTTCACAACCATTAGTATTTTCTTAATATACAAATTCTATTGTTATTTGAATAAAGTATTTCACATATTACATAAAGCATGTTATGTTTCATTTTTCTAGTTTGGTAAGTCACAGTTCTCCTTTTGAATTAATTAATTTATTTGTATATGTGTGTTTGCACTATTCATTTGAAACAAATATTTTAAGATTACTGAACATAAAATGTTTTTTTTTTTATTATTATTATTCTTCATTAAACAAATGAAACCTAAAATTTGCAATTGAGTTTCAAAAAACTAACTATTTAAATTTCAAAATTATGATTCTCTATAATTATATTTAAGGTCACTCGAGAATCTCATCGGTATTTAAAAGATATTGAAATGCGTGAAGAGGGTGGAACCCCTTCAATTATAGGTGCTATTAGAGCAGGAATGGTTTTCCAATTAAAAGAAGCTATTTGTACTGAATTTATTAGAGATAGAGAAAGAGAAATTTTCAGGTTTGTATTTATTCTTATTTGAATGTAAAACATAATTATGTATTTAATGGAATTAAAAAAAGAAAAGGTATTTATTTAGAGAGTTAAATGATTAAAGTTTAAAAAGAAAGATTTATTGTGCTGTATCTTTATTATATCTGTTGTGTAGCATTATAAAAGCTAATTATATATATTTATTCATTATAATGTCAAAATGTATAACCAAGTATCTATTTCTGTTTTTAACACTACAACTACCAATGTTAGATATATACCTAGTTTTACCATACCTGTGAAATTGACAGATTTTTGATCATGGCATTCATTGTAACTTCTGACTTAAATAATGTATATAAAAGAATTTAATTTAACAAAAACAACATTTAATACAATAATTTATTAGTTATTAATAAAAAAACAGTTTTTATTTGTTTTTATAGTATAGCATATTTGATATGTATGAAATGACTATGAGGCACATATTTTACAAATGCATATTATCTTACATGAACCCTTGCCACAAATATATGTAACTTAGTTTATGTAAATAAAAGAATATAATTTAACAAAAACAATATTTAATATAATAATTCATTAATTATTAATAATAAAATAAAATAAAACAGTTTCTATTTGCATTTATAGTTTAGCACATTTGATATGTATGAAATAACTATGAGCCACATACTTTACATGTACATGTTATCTTAAGTGAACACGTGACACAAACATATTTGTTGCATACATGCTGGTATAAATCACTCTGTTTTTGTTGTACACTTGAATTTAACAAGATTTTCATTCATAAGGAGTTTTGTTTTGGTTTTCTCGAAGATAATCCATTGCTTTTTTATTCTTGTTTTTGGAAGGAAGCTATTTTTTTGCAGCACTTATGTTCACTGGAGAATTCTTTGTATAGTTGAAATAAAAATTGTCTTCTAATATTTTCATCACAAGTCTCTTTACATAAAATCCATGCTTTAATTGCTGCCAAGTCCAAAATACAGTAGACTCCATCAAATCTGCACAGCTTGGGACCAGAGGTTGTGCGGATTTTAGAATTTTGTGGATTTCTGGTCATTGCTTTGTTTACATTTTTTAAACAGTAATTTGAGTGCACTTAATAGTGCAATCAGAACTATAATGAATGCTTACACTATAATAAAATATTAAAATAAGTAATAAACTAAAGTAATAAAAATGTAGATAATTTTTAAAATGATTAAAGTACTAATAGCAAAGGTCAAGTTAATAATCAATAGTGTATGATTAAATATTCATTATAAAGATTAAATATATTTTTCCAAAATTATTCAACAAAACTTACCTCATAAAAGTACATTACTAATTCACATCAAAATCATAAAATAAGGCTAATATTTTCAAGTTTAGCCAGGCTTAATAATCAAAAAAAATTTATTAACCCTTTCTGGCGCACTACTCTTTAAAGTTGGAATTTAAAGAAAAAAAATTAAACAATCTATTTAGGCCTAGAAGAGTACACAGGTATTGTTTTATAAAGATTGCACTAACCATTTTAATTATACAGCTGTTGCCAAAGTGGTAACTTCCCATAAGTAATGCATTGATAAGCACAGTGAGAAGAGCATTGCTGTGAAGTGCGTATTACAGTAAAACATTTTACCTATTATTTAAAAACAGTAGAGTTTGATCTCTGTGGTGCTGCCATCTAGAACTCATAAGAAAGATTTAAAGTAGCCATTAGAGTAGTTATTGAAATATTCACGGAGTTTTTGTGTCTCTAAATGGGGGGAACTTTAGGTGTTGCCAACCCGGCAACACTGCACGTTAAGGAATTAATGCATAAATATATTTGATAAGAAGATTGTGATTACCAGCGATATAAGCAATATCTTGAATTTTTTCCAAAAAAATTATTCTTCCTTCATGAAAAAAAACATGAATAGAGTATTATTAACAAATTACAAGTAAAAAAATATATGGAATTGATACAAAACTAAAAGAATCAAATTTTGTCCCAATATCCGAACTGAAAGTTTCATTGTTTACATCCATAAAATATGTGCGGATTTTAGAGAGTTGCAGATTTCTGGTTTGTGGATTTGAGGGAGTCTACTGTATTATAAAATATCTGCAAGGGTCATTTATGTGACCCTGCTGTTATGCTATATTTGCGGGTCATTTGGTCAACTGCATCAACTCCAAATTCAGTCTTATTGTAAAATGACACAGTTGCAGGAATTTGATTTCGATTTGAAGCAATTTTTATGGATTTATGTTTTGAATTAAAAATAAGTACTTTTTTTACGAGGCTTACTTTTGTAAATTGTTAGAACAATATTATTTGATTTGTAGAGAAATGAGCCATGTTATCTTTTCTAAATGTAGCTAATTTTGGCAATTCTCTTGAATTTGTTTGCATATTGCAATAAGTCTTATTTATTTCTTTTGGCCAATAGCTCCTTTCCGAGTTGTATACTTGTAAGAAAAATATCCGTTGTTATATTTCTCCCACAATTTACATAGTTTTTTACCAGATTCAAAACTACAAATTCATTCAAAGGTATTCCTGACCTCTAAGTTCATCTTTGCCTAAATAGGGAAAGCCATTTATAAGATATATATTTCACACATCTACAGCTAACCAAAACATAATTCCGAATTTGTCCGATTTATTGAGCATACATTGCAGAAATCTGCATCTTGCCTTTGTGGGAAATTGTTGTTCATCTATGCTTATATTCTGATCTAGTTTGTTACAAGCTTGGAGGTTATCAATAAAAATAAAGGACTTAATCCAAATTTGTCAGTTCCTAAGCAAATACTCTACTTTTTTTTTTTTTTTTTTTTTTTGTCAAAACGATTTTATCTCATAATTTACTAAACATTTGTTTCTACTCATAATTTCATAGAAAAAAGAAAGGCCCTATTTTTTTTTTTTTTTTTTTTTTTTTGGCCACAAATAGGATAATTAATTTCTTACTTCTTAGACTCCTTGAGCATAGAAAATAGCTATAAATGCATATAATTCTTCAATAGTAATTTTCCAATCATCTTTCAGTAAAACCTTTCTGTTCTCAAGCTCAGTTCAAACTTTTATTTAATTCATCATTCAATTACCAATCATAAGTCTAAATGCACTGCTAACATTACCGAGCATAATGTTTCACTTCGCATTACTAGTTTGCCTGAAATATCCTTGAATATAGTATGTGCTATGTGATGGTAGTCTACCAGCACAATCATTTCCTAATTCTCCCTATTCAGTACCGTTGAGAGCAGCATTCTTTCTTTTGTCTTGTACCAATTTCTGTTTAACTATCTGATACAGTATCTAAACTTATTTATAATCGCTTTCTGTGTTGTGGCTCTTGGGAATTTCATATTCACTCTCCAAATCTTCACTTTTTCAGGGCTGCCAACTACTACGCCATAGGTATAGTTACACGCTTTAGCTTCTAAATTACGCACTATGCTACGCGAACTTCAAATTATGCTTTTCCGCTTTTGTTTACTATCAGCGCGCTGCAGTTGTGCAATCTTTAAACGCCGCTGCCGATTACGGAGGAAGTAGGTTTGAAATTCCTTTTTCTCCTCGATAACGAAGCGTGGTCATATCCCCTGAATCGTAACCTCTGACGCAAAGTGCATGCGCATATTACTACGGCGCTGTGATGGGGTTATGTTTGTTAAGATTGTTCCTGTCACTAGACTTCTTTTGTTATTCTTGATAGGAAATAGACATGTCTTCCCTAAGTTCTTGTCATTCCACTCAACCTTTCTTCTATTTAACATATTATTATATTTATTTACAATAGTTTAAAGTAAAGTTATATTTAAAACAAATTCTATTTATTTTTATTTGCTTTTAAATAATTAAAGTACAAATGAAACAAAGTTTCAATTTAAACATTTATCTTTATTTTTTCTGTGTTTAAATTTCAACTTATAATAAATTAAATGCCTTTTATCTTTCTTTTATATTTCGACATAATTAACAGCTACTCATAATTCATCTACTTACCTTTCACTACTCATTAATTATCTACATTCCTACGGCATCAACATTTTCATTTCACCCGGCAAATATCTTCCATCCTTCATAGAATACTTACGATGTTTTTCTAAAGAGTTATCGAACCTAGCGATAGGTGGCGTGGCATGTCCACAAGCATATGTAGTTTCCCCATGGCTGACTGCTATTGGATCGTCTTTCCCGGGAACATTCGAAGTGGATACCGGAAGTGGCGTTAAACCTGGAAGTGGATGTCACATGAGGGAGCGTTGTCAGTGAGGAGGATGGAATATTTAAACTCTGTTGTTTTGCCGCTGGGTGTTCGCCTTGTCACATACAGTGTCATTATGTTTGAAGTCCGGAGTTGAAACATTAGTATGCCTGTAAAGTTGTTTTCTTTTAAAGTAAATATGAAGTTACAAGGTCCAGCTTTATATAAGATTTGGAGTTATGGTTTTTAAGATGAATGTGCTGCTGAAAGAAGGGAACTGACATTTAAATGAATACTTCAACGTAAACAGCAAGGTGCCAGCCACCTACGGCAAATGTCAGATGAGTTTTTACTTTTATTTTTATTTATTCTTTCAAGAACAATACCTGTTTTAATCTCTCCTTCTTAAACATATCTTTTAAATTCAGACACCGTCTGTTGTTATATTTATTCAGAATTAATCTTGTCGACTTCAACTTGTTAGCAATGAGTTTGTGCTTAATGCAGTGGTATTTTGTTTTACAAGCATCAAGTTCAATATTTGAAAAATTGAAAGGTTTACCTGCAAAATAAAATTTTTTTTCTGTTAAATCTTGTTTTCTTTTAGTTTTTAATATGTTGATAAAAACAGAATTTACTATGATTTAAAATAGTTATTGTGCTAGATTTTGTTGCTTAAAAAATTTAGTCTTTTGATATTTTGATCTAAAATTATATTTTGTGTGGGTTTTTTTCGAAAGGGAAAAGAATCAATCCGAACAAAATTTCAATCACAGATTTTATTTTTCAATTAAATTTTCATGATGAATACCTATGGAATAAAAGGTGAGTTTTATATTTTGATTTGTAAAATTCCTTCTATTTTAATATATATGATAGTTAAATCAAAGTATTTTTAAAAAAGTGTTATTTATAATATATTTCAAGTGTTTTTCTTTTATGCTTTGGCATCGAATGCGGTAACACAATTTGACTACACTTGATTTCTTAAAACTACACATTTTTACTCACAGAGGTTGGCAGCCCTGCTTTTTTATTTATCTTCTTCACTTTCTTCAATATCTCATACTTCAATTTCATTTTCAGCTTTTTCAGAGTCTAAAAAATCATTTTTATTTTCCACACAAGATATGTCCAAATTATTACTACGTGAATTAGTGTCTGAACAGACTTCATTTATACTAGTAAGTTCTTTGAATGCTTCGAATAATTTTTTTTCTTCCTGGAAATCATTTCATTGTTGCCCAGAATATATAATAAAAAAAATTTAATTTTTTTTATAAAAATATGTTTATACTATTTTCTGAGATTGGACTTTTAACAGATTACACTTTTCACAGATTGCACTTTTCATAGATTGTACTTTTCATCAAGAACTTTATCACATTAGAAGTACAACTGATAATGTTTGCATCCTCTTTACAAGTACTAACTACTGTTGTACCACGTTTGATAGAGACCTGGAGAGAACTGCACATGGGTAAAAAGAGCTAGTCAATGACAAAAATGAGGAAGTCCGTACCAATTCCAGATGAGTTAGTTAATTACCATAGTTGTCATTTTGACAGGTCTTGGTATAAATAGGTATAGATCATACTGATTATGGGAATTAAAATGGGTGAAGAGAAATTGAATAGGGTTATTTAATTATTCTTATATTTCATTAAAAGTCGATTCATAAAATTCTAGATCAATACGTAAATTATATCAAATTTTTAAGCATGAAATTTGAAAACCGTCAAAATGGCGGTCTTAGTAGTTCTAATGTTTACTAAAAGCATACTTCATTGGGGAATGAGGGAGACATTTAAATAAAAATATGAATATTGTTTTATCTCTTATTAATTATTACAAGCTATTCTTCTTAAATGGGAATACAATGTAAACATATTGTTAAAAGAAAAAGAGAGAGAAAAGGAAAAAAACTTAAAATTTTTTTTCATATTAATAGAAGGTGGGATTTCCTTTATACAATCTAAGGGATTCAAGACTAAAGAAATTTCATCAGATAATGAAATAAGGACTAATTTAATCCTATTATATATATACAGTCGAGTCTCTATATAACGAAATCCATCGTTCCAGTAAAAAATTCGTTATATAGAGAAATTCGATGTAAAGAAAGTGATGTTAAAAATTGTATTTAATGTGTAAATTTTGATCAAATATTATTTTTTATGTTTTTAATTAAGAATTTGAAATGTTTAAAAGTAAATATTAACCTAACATTTTATTTCTTAATTATTTACGCAGTTTCAAAAATGAGAAGAGACATTTATTTCAAAGCTTAATGAAAATCAAATAAGGAAGACTTGCATTAATTTCAGATGAAGAAATCTGTAATTTTTCGTTGTTTTTATTTTAAAATTGTTACGCTCTCCAAAAAAAAAAAAAAAATGAAAAGGAATGAAAGGAATGAAAAATTGTTATTAACATTTTTCTCTATTTGAAGGCCTCGCTTACGCGCCTTTCATAGATTCCTCTCTTATATGTGTAACAATCTAATTGACTCTGTTTTGAGCAGGATGTTGAAAGGTGTGTGGGAGGTGGGATGAACTCGTTGGATTTAAAGAACAAGGAGAGAAGTAATATAAAAAAAACTCAGCATTGAACGATAAATCAAAAAAAAAAAGTGATGGAAATTTGATTCCATAGCTTTTTTAAAATTGAATGAATTAAGACCAATTTATGAAAAAATTCGTTATATGGAGATAGATATTTCGCTATATAGAGACTGTTTTTAATGTAATCATGCGAAAAAGGGGACCGTTCCTACAAAAAATTCGTTATATAGAGAAATTCGATGTATGGAGTTTCGTTGTAGAGAGACTCGACTGTATATATATATATATATTTCTAATAATTAATGTATGTCAGAATTTTTTGTGAGTATTTTGATCATTCTGATCTGCAATCCATGTTCTCAACATGTGTAGTTCTACACATGCTTTTTCATATTTAATAATTCTGCAAGTTAATGAATTCTAATTGTTTCATTCTTCAGTTATCTTAGAATCAACCATTTTTCAATCATGTTCCCTTTTTCAGCTTTTTTTTTTTTTTTTTTTTTAATTTAATATATTTGGAACCATACTATATTTTTTAACGCTTCTGCACAATATTCAACATTCATGACTTTTTTTTTTCTAATTTAATGCATTATAGTCTGTTGAAACACAGGAGTTAGAAAAAAAAACTTTTTTACATCTACAACAACTTTTTCAAAAATGTAGTTAACTACAACTGTTTGTTTTTCAAAATAGTGACTACTAACTACTTTTCAAAAGTGGTCACTATTTCAAGACTTGTAATTTTTTAAAAAATATTCAGTCTATATTCAAAATTGGGGGCACAGAATTAGAGTTTGATACAGGTCAGGTACAAAACAACCTGAACTTGAAAATTCTGCTTAAATTCAACCCAAAATGCAACAAAATAAATAATTAGTCAACCTAAAACTGACCTGAAGTACTCAAAACATTTAAACCTGAAACTGAAGTGAAGGAAAATTCAAACATATTTTATTGCAATTATGTAAAAATAGTCTAGGATCTCTAATATCAATTTTATCTTTTATATAAAATGAATACAAATACACTCATTAATGTTTAAATATATAGTTTTTTTCATTAAAAATATATTCAGGACTTTCTTTTGAAATGTTTGGTCAGTTGCAGCTTTCAATGGCATCAACAAATGGCAGGAAGTTTTGTAGTTTCTTGTATCCAGTTTCCATAATTGAATGATATGAAATAGAAATTAATCCTTTAAAAAATTGAAAATCTAACCTATAAATATTTTCAAATTTAATTATAAATATTTTCAAGGTGTATATTTCTAGAAATTTCTAATATGTATATACAAAATTTCAGCTCATTCTGTCAAATAATCTTTTAATTATGCTCAAGAAAAACAGCTGAACTGCAGTTTGTCAGACCATACATTTATCACAAATATGACTAATATTATGAAAACTGTTTAAAATGTAATAAAATTGTCAATTATTTATACTTGATGTAATTTTCAGTTGATTTATTTAGGTTTTTTTCAATACTAAAAATATTTTCTGATGAAAAGTATCAAAGTTTTTTTGAATAATTCTGAGCTTGTAACAGATTAACTTTAGATATGACCTCTAAAATTAGCACACTTTTCAATACTGAATATGTAATAAGGTCAAAAAATTCCTCGAATAGGTCATTTATAAATTATTAAAAAATAAAACAATAATTTTACCTTATTAGCCTTCAAACTACTTTCCACATGTATCCACACACTTTTTTCAGCATTCATATAACTGTTCAAAACACTCCTTGAATCCATTTTTTGAAATGTCTTTCTGTAGCTTCATTGCATTTTGGATCATCTCATCTGAATCCATAAACTGATTTCCCTTCATTTTTAGTCTCGGAAACAAAATCTACTGACAGGCGACCACGGATAGCGCCAAAATCCCTTACTTACAACCCGAATACCTCGGACTCTAAATAAAAAAGGGGAAGAAAAAGAAAAAGTACAATTGAAAATGGACAAATTTAACAGAAAAATTAGACAAATTAAAGATATTGAAAGACGGATAGTGGGTGGGTGGGGCTCTGAAACTAGTGATTTTCCCTGCCTTCATCCCGAACATATATGTCTTGGATGGCAGTTAGGGGTGGGTGGGTGGGTCAACCATTGCAGAGAGCTACCAATTTTTGTTGGCGACCCCTACCTACGACCCAAACAGGCCTAGTCTCTTGCGTGAAGCACTGTTGCCGGCAGGCGACCATGGATAGCACCAAAATCCATTACTTATGACCCGAATACCTCGGACTCTAAATAGAAAAGGAAAAAAAAGTACAATTGAAACTGGACAAATTTAGCAGAAAAATAAAACACGGTTAAATAAAACAAAATATGTCACACAATAGGTGAATATATGTACAAAAACATGGAAAAGAAAAAAAAGTGGGGCCTCGTGATATTTTTATTTTAAAAAATGACAAAATTTTCAAATAAACAATGTTGATGATAACATTTCTTCCATATCAGAAAATGAAAAATCCCATTTCACATTCTTCTTTCTACGTTTTTTCTCTATTAGAAAATGAAATATCCCTTTTTTGTTGCCCCTTCCGAAAGAGAAATAGGATGCTTCATTTTCTCTTAGGGGAAAAAATGTGATAATGGACATTGCTTTTCTTCTAACTTTTGTCATTTTTTAAAATAAAAAAATACCACGAGGTCCCACTTCTTTTTCTTTTCCATGTTTTTGTACATATATTTACCTACTGTGTGACATATTTATTTTCTTTTATTCAACTGTGGCACTTATTTGAAATAACATTACTTTAAATGTTGCAGATTTCAAAAATTTTGAGTATTTAACAGGTTATATCTGCTAACAGCAACAATACCTCAGTACAGTACTATATTATTTTGCTTGTCCTAGTTGTACACTTTCATATTCTAAAAGAAAAAATTTGGGGTACTATGCTTAAATAAGATATTAAATGCGGAAAATGGACAAAAAGTCATTTTGACTGTACTTTGTGACAACATAACAATGTAAAGTAACAATATCTCATGGAAACAAATGAATTTTAAAAAGTAGGTATGGTTATATTAACAGTTTATGCTGAAAGAATTTTGGGATTTGTTGTTTGCAAGCAATATAGTGCTCTAAATATACCAGCATTTCACTTTTCAAGAAAAATCGCATTCACAACCTTGAACTTAGACATTTTCTATAGAAAAGAGAAAAAATTTTCAGGGCTTCAAAATTGCAGATTGTTCATTAAATATGATTTACTTCAACATAAAAATATATCAAGGCAATTAAAAAGTACAACTATCAAAATATCATGTTTTTTTTTTTGTCTGAATTTCAAAATAATGGCTCTTAAACCATTGAACTCTGGTATGAGAATGTTTACATAAGGATATATATCTGCTTACTGTTGTCGTCTAATTATCCTATTTCAAGATATCAGACACATTTTTCTTCTAAAACAATAAATGATTCTATTATATCATAAAAAGTACTATACTACTATAAAAATGTTTATTATTATTATTATTGTGATTATTTTATTTATCTATTTAACTTTATTTCAGTATGGTAATGAAGAAATGGGAAACTATTCCAGAGCTTAAAATACTGGGCAATACTTCAGTTCCCAGATTGCCAATATTTTCCTTTGTGGTATACCATTCTAAATCTGGCTTATACCTTCACCATAATTTTGTATGTGCCTTATTAAATGACATGTTTGGAATACAAACAAGAAGTGGGTGTGCTTGTGCTGGACCTTATGCTTTAGATTTACTTGGTATTGATGAACCACTTGCTAAACAGTTTGACACTCTTCTTGCTGAAAATAGGTATTCTGTTTCTGTTATTTAGGCTAAAAAAAAGTTATAGTAATTTTATTTAGTAATATATGAAGAGTACATTTTTAAAAAATTATAATAACTTATGAGGTAAAGAGGGCCCTATAAAATAATAAAGTGCAAAAAATTCAAAATGTTTGCAGATTTTCAAATTTATGTTATGGTGTTTCAAAATTATAATTCAAAAAACTGGATTGAGCTTTAGTTTAATTTATTCAAATATGCATAAATATGTACAGTCGGCCCCGCATAAACGAATATTGACGGTTCCAGAAAATATATTTGATTAAGCGGGGTATTTGATTAAACGGGGAGGCATATAAATGTAATATTTAATGTGTAATAAAATGACAAAATTGCTAAATATAATATATTTAATTACCAGAGTAAGAAAATCATTAAAAACTACAATAGAATAATACAAAAACTCAAATAAAAAGAAAATGACTAGTAAATATGCAATAGTTCAATGACAGTAAATACCTGCATTTTGTTTACATTACATTTAATGCAGATCGTGTGAACTGGGTCCAAGTTTTGTTATTAGAATTTTATTTACGTACTTTATACAGGTTTAAAAAAGTAGATGAAAGTGGTTTATGTGGAATTTTAGAGTTAAAAATGGACGCGATTTTTTTCGAATGGTATCACAATTACCGTCTTGAGCCTCTAAGTAACAACACATTATTATTAAAGGACTACTTCAATCACGTGAAAGAATTTGCTCGCTAATGCTAATCCTATAGAAGAAATTTATAAAGATATCTCTATCGCATTTCAATATTTTAAAATGATCTTTTTTACAATGGGTAGCTGAGATCGATCTGTACAAAGGGCGCAGTCATTTTTAACATTCGATTTTTATTGTTGATATTTTTTTATATTAAGGATGATTTCAGTTTTGGAACCGGTTTTGAAAATGAAAATGACTCCATTAAAACTAACTGTAAAAAATCGAAAAAGTGAAAAAAAATGTCCTTTGACAAACAAAAGTAAACAAAATACAAAATTGATCGAAATTACTGTCCAATTTATTTCACCATTTTTGAAATTAATTCGAAAAAATGAACAAGGAAGGGAACTCACTTGACCAGTCTGTTGGGATCTTGCTACAAATTTTAGTTACCTCACTTTGAAATCCTATTCATAATTTACTCCTTAACATTAAGCATAAATTCCAATTAAAAACAATCACATTCATATATAATTGGTTCATTGATTTGATTACTTCATTTACCTAATTACTAAGTTAATTGAGATCTGAACTAGGTTTCCATCTACATGAATCTTGTTATAAGACAATTAAATTCAAAGTAAACTCAATAATAATTTGAAAAAAGAAAAAAGGAATTAAAGAATTAACCTGAAATCACAAGATAATACTAGACAAAGTGCAAATTATTTATAATATTCTTATTTTGCATAATTATAAAGTATTAGAGACAACTTAAAAAGGGTACAACAAAATTCTCAACCTGTTCAGATCTCTGATTCACTGTAAGCTTGTAGCAATGATCCCAACTTTACCACTACTGTTTTGTAGGATGTTAAATGCATTTCAATGATTAAGAGAGAGCTATAAGTACTTATTATTTAAATTTAAGGAAGAGAGGGGGAAAATCTGAAATCTCTCGGATATTCAGAGAGCCAAGAAAGACAAATTTTCAAAATAAACTAAGGTATCAATAATATTAAAACAAACATCCTACAACACAAGCAATGGTATTTGACCACGAAAGGAAAAGTGGTAGTACTTTTATATCTCCTTCCAATTGCATTGTGAATTATCAACTCATTTTATTTCATTTAAATTCATCAAAATGTTTTAGTATAAGATTTTAAATATTAAAATTCCTGGGTATTCCTTTTTTTTTTTTTTTTTTTTTGAAAAGAAAAATCAATTGAATGTTTCCATTTTAAATTAAAATTAAGAAAAGAATTTTATAGAATAGGCCTAAAGTAAGTTCATCTATATCTGTTTAAAAATTCTAGGAAGATATAAGAATTTGAGAAAATATTCCATTTAGGTTTTGAACTTCCGATAAATTATTGAAATGAAAATTATCTCACTTTCATCTAAGGATAAGGTGAAATTATACCCAGGTAAATTTTAACTACTAAACAAAAGAATTTTAATCTGAATTCTAGTTACTCAAACTTCATTATTATGTAAATAAAATGCAAGTAGAATAAAACTATAAGAAATACATATGCATTTTAACAAATAATTCTTGTTTATTAATTATACCACATATATATATATATTTAATCAATAACACTTTCTTTCTATTTTATATATACTCAAGTATTATAGAGTTATTTAATAAAACAACAAGGATTTACTCCTATAGTTTTCAATAACTTTTTGTAATCAATAGTAAATCATATGTATATGCAAAAGATATAAATTGTTTTACAAATCAAAATAACTGAGGATGCTTACCTTCGCTGGAGCTGACATATTCTCATAATTAAAAATTGCTCGCTATAGCGAAAGACTTCCTGGATTCAGAGAGTTTTTTTTTTTTTTTTTTTTTACAAGCACTACACAACAGTTTATTTCAACCGATTAGATTATTCACACTTTACCCGTCATCCCACTTTCCTTGATGACACCACTGGGGAGTTTCCACGCCGTTACACCGCTATTCGAAGAATCCTTCGACACTTTATCCAGAAATGTTGATGGTTCAGAACAATTCTTGGGTTCTCTGAGCTTCCATCCTAATCATCCCCTTGCCTGGGAGATCCTTGAATTTTACTAAAGCGCTTCAAGCTTCCATAAGCAGAGAGTCGGGATGGGTACAAATCTCAAGAAAACAAAACTATTTTCCCACAGTCATTTGAAATTTTCAGCGAAATGAGGCACTAAAGCACGTAATTGTCATATTCAGCCAACGGGAGTAGCGCTCCAATATCTTTTCGATAGGTACGAATCTCAAGAAAAATGAAACTACTTTTCCACAGTCATTTGGGATTTTCAGCAAAATGAGGCACTAAAGCACATAATCGTCATATTCAGCCAACGGGAGTAGCGCTCCAATATCTTTTCACTTCAGAAGTTACTTTCTAAAATTGTGACTGGCTTGTATCAACTAGAACGTGCCTATATTCATTTCAGCCTGGGAGATACTGGTCAGCATCGATTTTCCACACACTATCCTGATACCAGGACCTTCCTCTGCAAAATTAGAACGTCGAATGATGAATTCTTAATTCCTTTTCCATACACCTCCCCCCTCTTCCCAAAAAAAAGGGGGGGAGACAACAACTACATTTTTTTACGTCCTCATAGTAAAATGGACTTTTCTAAACTAAAAACCTATATTCCAACTCCCAGGAATAGACTTATCTGCGGGGTCACTTTTCTAACGCCAAGGGCATCCTTTTCTCCTAGTGCGTATACAGGGATGGACTATGATTGGCTCATAGTTATTTCTCTCTCCCCTTTTACCATATAAGGAGATCCAAGGCAACACTAAACCCACGTGATACAAACACACCCCTTCTGAAAGGGGCCAGGTGTGTGGACCTCTCTGCCTGCGTTTCTCACGGAAAAAGGAAGAATAACAACATTTTAGCTTCGTGTTTTATGACTGCAATAAAAATTTCTACAGGGAGGTCTCCCTATTCAACGCTAGGCATATAGTCAGGGGACATTTTAAAGTCTGTTGCTCTCTTTCTTAAAAACGGCATTGTTACCATATTCTCAGGCAATAAAATTACCCTAATAAAAATTTTTTAACAAGGCAAGTTTGCAGAAAACGTACGGGTGGTCTGTTTAAGTGGACACTTGTTGCCTTTTAGAACGTCACTTGCAGGTAGCATGCCTTTATTTATTTATTTATTGGGACAGGGATTGTCCTCTGTTTACTTTTAAGTGTGGAAACATAGGGGGATGTTTTATTACCTACAGAGTTGAGATCAGAGGATGGGAAACTAAACGAAAGAGAAAAAAAAATAATGTGGGAGTATATGTTTTAATTTAGAAAAAATAAAGAGGGAATTTTAATTTGGAAAAATTTAATTTTAATGAAAGGCAATAGGCATACGGGCTCTAATAAGAAATTCCCCCACGTTGGAAAAAAAATAAACATTATTCGTTTTGGTAAAAAAAAACAAGAATTTTATTTTTTTTAAATTTGATGACCCCAGAAGGTAAGTGGAAGAAAGTCCTAACCAAAAGTAAATTAAAGGTAAATCCAAAATTAATGGAAAGGTGAAATGCTAAATTACTGTTGTACCCCGGTTGATCAGAAGAGTAAAGAATATCCACTGGAGCAGATCAAGCAACGACCCAAAAAAGTTGACAACTTCACCCTACTAACTCACCACACCAACTATGCACTCCGGAATGCAATGCTGGAGCTTGGATATAACACATGAAAGCAAAACGTAAAATAGGACTTAAGTAACTACTGCTATTAACAAAGTACAAGTTTCTTACCAAAGGATTCTGACCTACTACTTCTATTCGGCTTAACTTATTAAACTTTTGAGTTCCCAATAGCCTCCCTAGTTGCCCATAACATCTGGAACATTATCAAGCTGCAATTTCCCTATATGCTACTATCTCTGGACATATGAAGCCATTTTTGTTAACAGTCGAATGCAAGGAAATGTTGTATAAAATTTAAAAATTTCCAAAATTTTGAATTCTGAAAGCATTAATAAGCCAAAAGGGCCTAAACTAATAAAATTTTGAAAATTCATTATAGATATACCATGTCAGCTGAAGGTATCACAGATATGTACACACATAAGTAAAAATAACATTTCGTACACATGTAACAAAAGTAAATAAAAATGAACATAAAAAACACCTTGCATTACATAAAAAAGGGTACATACAAATATGGCATTTACATCTGACTGTATGCAGTTGGAATAAATATACATAACACACCATCACATTACATTTACATAACAGTTTCTTCGTGTAAAATAGATTGATATTTGCACCTCTGTATTACCACAGATAAGCAATAACCATTGCATAAACAAAAATTATAAAGGCCAGAAAATTTCACCAAAAAAAAAAAAAAACGTGTAGTAATATTTACTGCACCAGAAATCTTGCCAATTATTTTGACAAGGGATAAGAATTTTCCTAACATACCCAAATAAAAATAAAGAGGGGTGGGTAGATGGTTATCAAAAAACAAGACTAAAAAAAAATATATATAAAATGTATATAAACCAGATAAGTATATACGTGAGGCGTATATACCTGGCATTAGATAGTCTCTACCCCAAAAAATTTACAAAAATAAAATTTTCAGAAAATTTTCAAAGATACATTAAAAAATTTTAAAATTACATAAAATGCTAAAAATTCACTAAAAGAATGAACTATCTACATTTAAAACCATAATATATACAAAAGAGATGCATTTAGAGATTCCAAGCAATATATATACTGCTATCACATTCATTTTCCCAAAGTATCACAACCATAAAATTTTCAAAGTCCTCAAAATTCGTGGAAGAATTCGTTAAAAATCCCAGAAATGCATACAAAAAAGGGGCGGAGCACTCACCTGGTAGTAATATACTGTAATATTACTAAAACTTTTGAGAGTAAATTTTGGAAGGGCTAAAATTCATTGTAAACAAGTGTGAACCAGAATCAAAACAAACCCACTTTTGGCTCGAATATTTTCTAAGTTTCCCTATCTCGGACCAAAAGTTACTCAAAATATCTAAAATTACCTATATATAGAACCTATTTACAAATCATATATTAAAATACAAAAAGAACTAAAAATAAACAATTCTAAATTTTATAATTTGGTCATGAAATTCTATTCCTTAAGGAATATTCACTTGAGGACATCGCCCGCCCTTTGTTTTGATTCGACCTGGAGCTAACTCGCTCTCGTGAACGACTCACACGGCTTGAATCATTCGACGTTCCCATCTGCCGCACTTCTGCTTCGCGAGTATCCGAAGTAGATACTTCCGTTTTTCCCTGAGCGCACTGAAACGTTTCTCCACTTCCCATGACGGGATTATCTTGTGAGGGAAAGTCAGGGGGAAAATCAGCGCCTGACGCCTGATTACAAGTTTCGTTTTGCACTGCAGTTTTGTTTTTGGTATTGTCTCTCTCTTGAAGCCTGCTGCTATCCTGGTGACCCTGAGTTATAGGTTGGTTGGTTGCTGTCTGAGCAAGGGATGGAGGGAACCAATTTATAAACTGATTTCGCATCCGTCGCTTAGAAAAATCGAATTGAAGATTCGATTCATTTGTTGTCATCCGATCGTGAGAATTGTTTTGGTCCAAACGAGACATTCCATCCTGTTTATTTGCGTTTACAATGCATCTATCTTTGAACAACGTGAGGCGATCTACATGTACAACCTGAATTTTAGAGGGATTAGCAATTAATGCAATTTTAAAATTGACATCACTCAGCTTTTCAATGATTGTAAAAGGCCCGTTGTTTAGTTTTGACAATTTTCTCGTAGTACCAGTAGCAATAGATGGATTAAATAGCCATACTCTATCACCTACTTTTAAATCTTTAGCGACCGCTGTTTTTTCTCTGTATTTTTCTTGGTTTTCCGACACTTTAACCAAATTATCATATACTTCGGCATATACTTTTTGGAGGGCTGGAATCAACAGTTCACAGAAGGATGGGGCATCATTATAACTAAACCTCGGTGACTGAGAAAATAGGGTATATGGTAAATTTAAATTTCTGCCATATAAAATTGCAGTGGGTGTTAATTTTGTAGTGGAATGCACAGCTGAGCGCATCACTAACAGGGCAAATTTAAGCTTAGTATCCCAGTCTGATTGGTTCTCATTAACTATATGATTAAGGGTGCTTTTTAACGTCAGATTCTGTCGCTTGATCTGCCCATTCGACGCCAGATGAAAGGCAGATGTAGTGATATGTTTAATGCCAAACATTTTGTAGACATGTTTGATAGCTTCGGATATAAGATTTTTCCCATTGTCCATTGTTATAAACACCGGCGCGCCATAACGCGAAATGAAATCAGCTAGTGTATCCGCGATAACGTCTGATGTGGTTGAACTAACTGCATATGCTTCTGGCCATTTAGTAAAAGAGTCGATATACGTGACAATGAAAGTGTTACCTGAAAATGTAACTGGTAGGGGGCCTATTAAATCCAAATGCACCTTATTCATAGGGAATTGGGATGTTGGCATCCTTTGAAGGGGTGCTTGCTGATTAGGTTTATATGCTCTCTTTTGTTGGCAGCTAATACACGATTCTACTAGGTGCCTGATATCAGCCAACATTCCAGGCCAGTAAAAGTGCTCCCGGATGCGGTCAATTGTTTTCTTAAAACCTTGATGACAAGCCACTAAAGAATCGTGTGTTAGAGCGAACACTTGCTCGATCATATCCCTAGGCACTACCAATTTAATTGGATTATTTATTATACTTGAATCTCTCGTGTCCTCACACACAAGAATATCATCTCTAAAAAAAAATTCATATATTTAGCTGCGATATCTAAATTTTGGTCTAACTTCCTGGCTATTTCACAGCACTTTTTATCGCTTTTTTGTAACTCACTAATTTTATCAATTAAATTTGAATGCGGTACAAAAGTAATTTCTTTTTCTACTTGTATACAAAAATTACTATTGCTAATTTCTGGTGTCTCATTAATTTTAGCAAATCTAGATCTGCTACACTATTACATTTACCTTTTATGTACTTAATTGTAAAGTCAAAATCAGATAAAGTACAAATCCATTTTGCCATACGTGATGTAGGATCATGAATTTTCAACATAAATGTAAGGGGGGCATGGTCTGTAAATATGTGAAAATGGGTGTTAGCTAGGTAACATTTAAAATGATTCGTTGCCCACACCAGAGCAAGAAGTTCTCTCTCAGTAGCAGAGTATCTTGTCTCTGCATCTTTGAGTCGTCTGCTAGCAAACGCTACAGGGTGAATTTTATTTTCCTCATCTAGTTGTGACAACACAGCACAGCATGATCAAAGTCAGGAATTTGGTTCTCACTATTGATATTACAAACTACGTTACATTCGCATGAAGTTAAGTTAGAGTTATTTGGAGTTAAGTTAGGATTATGAAAATCTAAATTAGAATTCTCAGAAATACAATTACAATTAGGCGTTGAATTATCATTATTAGGAAGTAGGTTAGTTAAATTGGCGCTATCTACACATTTTAAGATTTTAGCTATGGAAGTTCCTTTATTTAAGTTAATATTATTATCCGAAAAGTTTGCAAATGGCATAAATAATCCATGTTGCTGCGTGCATATAGTTCTGGCAATCAAAAGTCCCTGGTTTAAGTTTCTAGCTAGGGGTTCCAATATTAACGGTTCATTTTCTAAAATACTTAACTTTTTAGTACATTTCACATCTGCTACCATTTTTGTCATTGGTGGGATTACAAGCTTATGGCTTAAAACAGTAATTCCTACAATAGTTTTATCTATATCATTGTTTTTATCTACATTATCTTCTAAATTAGATTGAATTTCCCCATTTACTTCATGCTCAACCTTTAAATTCTCCTCACTCTGCCTGAGATGGAAGACATGATTATCTTGTGACACCTTACTCTTATTTTCCTCATTTTTTCTTAAATCAGGGGTCTCTACATTTTCCGCAATTTTATCACTCAATTCCTGCTCATTACTTCTAACCTTAATTTGGAAAATTTCATTGTCATTGCTAAAACTAAGACCCTGAACTGCCTCTTCAGTACTACTTTCTTTTTCACATTTTCCATCATTCTTAGTGTGAGAATTTTCATGTACATTGGATTTTGACATTTCGATACTTACTTGAGCACAATTACACATACTGTTACAATTATTATTACATTTATGACTATTTACAAAATTATATACACTACTTTTCGTGTAACCGTCCTGCTGGACATTATTTACAGTATCTGAATTCCTCATAATTTTGTCCCCATTCTTGACTGAGTCTCTGTTCTGAGTTTTACTTTCTACAGGTGTTTTGACTAAAGTTTGCTCAGGTGAGCTAAATGATATCGAATTATCAGAGCAATTTAACAAAATATTGTATTTGTTTAGAAAAGGCATACCAAGAATTGCTTCAAACTCATTGGCCAATTTACTTGGTACAATATAAAAATCTGCTTCACAAAACATCCCCCAAAATTTAAATTTTAAGTTTATTTTATTATTAAGATAGACCTTTTGCCCTGTGACATTAACTATGGGAGTGCAACAATCTTCAGTTTTAAAATTTTGGCCCAAATTAAGGATACTGTTACTTATTAAATTAATGGCACTACCAGTATCACATAGTATAGAAATTTCAGCGTCGTTAATATAAATATTTTTTATTGGGAGCCCACATGACTTCTGCACAAACATAGTGTATACAGGATGGAAGTCGCTTGGCCTTTCATGGGTCGGTCCGACTATCTCTGACCCGGCCTCGTAGAGTTTAAAGACTCAGGTTGGTTAGTTACATTGCTACTCGGGTTTTCAATAGTTTCGCTTTCATTTCTCTCATCATTTCCTCTCCTACCACTTCTCTGATCCCATCTACCTCTCTGATTTGTGTAACCTCCCTTGCGATTGGTATGAAAATGGGAGTTATTTCCTCTCCCTCTGCCTCTAAAATTTTGAAAATTACCTCTACTGCTATTAGAGTTTGTGGGCAATTTCTAGCAAAATGGTCAGTCTGGGAACATATGTAGCAAGCTAAATCTCTATACTGACGTCTTTCTGCTGTGTTAAAATTCCTCTGCTGGTTGCTACATTCTAATAATTGGTCTAATTTAATGGTGAGTGCTTCCACCTGTTCTCGCAATTTAGTTATTTCCTGCTGGGACTGATTAGAGGGGCCCGGTTGAATAGCTGCACATGCAACATTTTGTTGGCTATTCTGGGGATAAAAAGGATTGACATTTTCAACCTGCACGTTGTAGAAAGGGTTTACACTTTTGCACGCCTTCTCTTCGAGGAGGGCAAAATCCAAAATTTCCTCTGGCGTTTTTGGGCATTTAGTAATTACTCCTTTTCTAATTTTGGGTGCCAAGTTGCTTAATAGCATGGAATGCAAAAGAGCAGTTCTACTCTTACTCGCTACTTCTTGTTCTAAGCCCTCTACTACTAATGCCTTAAGTGAAAGATCATACGCTTTATCATAGAATTCCTGGACAGGCATCTGGGGGGTTTGCTTAAAGTTTAGAAAACGGGTTAAGGCTACATCCGGGGTCAGTTCGTGGGTATACCTTTCTTTTAAGATTTTGATAATATCCTCGGTTTGTTTTGTTCGGTGCAATTTGTACAATCTAGCAGCACTGCCATTTAAACGGCTCAATAAGGCAAACTTCTTTTCTTCCTCAGACCACCCAAAAAATTCTGATAATTGCTCATATTTTTCCAAAAAATCAATAAATGAGCAAGAATTTCCTTCACCGCTAAATGGAGGAATAACACTAACATTCTCAATTAAGGCACTTTTCTTTTGGATTAAAGCTAAATCCTTGAAATGCTGGTTGTCGACCATTTTTAGACAAACTACACTCTGATTTAAAAAAATAACACAAAATGGGGGTAATTTAAATGCTAACTAAAAATGGGTGAGGACAAGGAAGAAGGAAAAAAAGAAAAATAAATAAAATAAATAAACATAAAAAAAAAATACATGCCCTAAATAATTTTGCAAGTAATTAGTTTTTTGAAGATGACCAGCAGGTGCAAAAATCATTTACATCACTTATTCTATTAGGCATAGTTACTTCCCAATTTTAAATTATAAACAATTTCAAAATGCCTTGCTTAAACTTAGAGCCCTACTACACATAATATAAAATAAAATAAACACACAATCCTAAATGACACTGCATATCCCTACTATATAAAATATTATACAAAATGAATACTTAAAACAAAATAATAGATCATGTAAACTTCATTTTCAAAATTTACTGAGCAATATACAGACTCAACGTCACGGCACCATTTCATGTTGGGATCTTGCTACAAATTTTAGTTACCTCACATTGAAATCCTATTCATAATTTACTCCTTAACATTAAGCATAAATTCCAATTAAAAACAATCACATTCATATATAAATGGTTCATTGATTTGATTACTTCATTTACCTAATAACTAAGTTAATTGAGATCTGAACTAGGTTTCCATCTACATGAATCTTGTTGTTATAAGACAATTAAATTCAAAGTAAACTCCATAATAATTTGAAAAAAGAAAAAAGGAATTAAAGAATTAACCTGAAATCACAAGATAATACTAGACAAAGTGCAAATTATTTATAATATTCTTATTTTGCATAATTATAAAGTATTAGAGACAGCTTAAAAAGGGTACAACAAAATTCTCAACCTGTTCAGATCTCTGATTCACTGTAAGCTTGTAGCAATGATCCCAACTTTACCACTACTGTTTTGTAGGATGTTAAATGCATTTCAATGATTAAGAGAGAGCTATAAGTACTTATTAATTAAATTTAAGGAAGAGAGGGGGAAAATCTGAAATCTCTCGGATATTCAGAGAGCCAAGAAAGACAAATTTTCAAAATAAACTAAGGTATCAATAATATTAAAACAAACATCCTACAACACAAGCAATGGTATTTGACCACGAAAGGAAAAGTGGTAGTACTTTTATATCTCCTTCCAATTGCATTGTGAATTATCAACTCATTTTATTTCATTTAAATTCATCAAAATGTTTTAGTATAAGATTTTAAATATTAAAATTCCTGGGTATTCCTTTTTTTTTTTTGAAAAGAAAAATCAATTGAATGTTTCCATTTTAAATTAAAATTAAGAAAAGAATTTTATAGAATAGGCCTAAAGTAAGTTCATCTATATCTGTTTAAAAATTCTAGGAAGATATAAGAATTTGAGAAAATATTCCATTTAGGTTTTGAACTTCCGATAAATTATTGAAATGAAAATTATCTCACTTTCATCTAAGGATAAGGTGAAATTATACCCAGGTAAATTTTAACTACTAAACAAAAGAATTTTAATCTGAATTCTAGTTACTCAAACTTCATTATTATGTAAAGAAAATGCAAGGAGAATAAAACTATAAGAAATACATATGCATTTTAACAAATAATTCTTTTTTATTAATTATACCATATATATATATATATTTAATCAATAACACTTTCTTTCTATTTTATATATACTCAAGTATTATAGAGTTATTTAATAAAACAACAAGGATTTACTCCTATAGTTTTCAATAACTTTTTGTAATCAATAGTAAATCATATGTATATGCAAAAGATATAAATTGTTTTACAAATCAAAATAACTGAGGATGCTTACCTTCGCTGGAGCTGACATATTCTCATAATTAAAAATTGCTCGCTATAGCGAGAGACTTCCTGGATTCAGAGAGTTTTTTTTTTTTTTTTTTTTTTTTTTTTTTTTACAGGCGCTACCCAACAGTTTATTTCAACCGATTAGATTATTCACACTTTACCCGTCATCCCACTTTCCTTGATGACACCACTGGGGAGTTTCCACGCCGTTACACCGCTATTCGAAGAATCCTTCGGCACTTTATCCGGAAATGTTGATGGTTCAGAACAATTCTTGGGTTCTCTGAGCTTCCATCCTAATCATCCCCTTGCCTGGGAGATCCTTGAATTTTACTAAAGCGCTTCAAGCTTCCATAAGCAGAGAGTCGGGATGGGTACAAATCTCAAGAAAACAGAACTATTTTCCCACAGTCATTTGAAATTTTCAGCGAAATGAGGCACTAAAGCACGTAATCATCATATTCAGCCAACGGGAGTAGCGCTCCAATATCTTTTCGATGGGTACAAATCTCAAGAAAAAGGAAACTACTTTTCCACAGTCATTTGGGATTTTCAGCAGAATGAGGCACTAAAGCACATAATCATCATATTCAGCCAATGGGAGTAGCGCTCCAATATCTTTTCACTTCAGAAGTTACTTTCTAAAATTGTGACTGGCTTGTATCAACTAGAATGTGCCTATATTCATTTCAGCGTGGGAGATACTGGTCAGCATCGATTTTCCACACACTATCCTGATACCAGGACCTTCCTCTGCAAAATTAGAACGTCGAATGATAAATTCTTAATTCCTTTTCCATACACCTCCCCCCTCTTCCCAAAAAAGGGGGGGGGAACAACAGCTACATTTTTTTACGTCCTCATAGTAAAATGGACTTTTCTAAACTAAAAACCTATATTCCAACTCCCAGGAATAGACAGATCTGCGGGGTCACTTTTTTAACGCCAAGGGCATCCTTTTCTCCTAGTGCTTATACAGGGATGGACTATGATTGGCTCATAGTTATTTCTCTCTCCCCTTTTACCATATAAGGAGATCCAAGGCAACACTAAACCCACGTGATACAAACACACCCCTTCTGAAAGGGGCCAGGTGTGTGGACCTCTCTGCCTGCGTTTCTCACGGAAAAAGGAAGAATAACAACATTTTAGCTTCATGTTTTATGACTGCAATAAAAATTTCTACAGGGAGGTCTCCCTATTCAATGCTAGGCATATAGTCAGGGGACATTTTAAAGTCTGTTGCTCTCTTTCTTAAAAAGGCATTGTTACCATATTCTCAGGCAATAAAATTACCCTAATAAAAATTTTTTAACAAGGCAAGTTTGCAGAAAACGTACGGGTGGTCTGTTTAAGTGGACACTTGTTGCCTTTTAGAACGTCACTTGCAGGTAGCATGCCTTTATTTATTTATTTATTGGGACAGGGATTGTCCTCTGTTTACTTTTAAGTGTGGAAACATAGGGGGATGTTTTATTACCTACAGAGTTGAGATCAGAGGATGGGAAACTAAACGAAAGAGAAAAAAAATAATGTGGGAGTATATGTTTTAATTTAGAAAAAATAAAGAGGAAATTTTAATTTGGAAAAATTTAATTTTAATGATAGGCAATAGGCATATGGGCTCTAACAAGTCCGTTATACACCTGCCAAGCGAATTCCTTGCTGGGAGTTCCGGAAATTTGTTTTCAGTGTAAGAACCGAAAATTACAAAAAGTGTGGAGGAAATTTCCATTCAAAAGTGTATTTCACATACCCTTTTTTCAAATTGTCTCTCTCATTTGTTATTCGATTAAGCGAGGACGTTTTGTGAAAAGTATTCGGTTAAGTGGGGTAAAATAACATTAGCCCAGTGGGATTAAATTCGGTTCCGGAGGATTTTATTCGAATAAGCGGGGTATTCGATTATCCGTTACCCGATTAAGTGGGGAGGACTGTACCTTATTTCATATTCAAAATAGCTTCAGAATATGTAAATTTTAATAATTTTAAAAATCGCATAGAAAAACCCTTCCACCTTCTACTTTTAAAAACTTAATTTTTTTCAACATAAAATATTTAGTTTTAATTTTATTTACCCTCTCTTCTTTTTTATTTACTTATGTGTGTGTCAAATTTTGTTTTGAAGAAATTTAAGAAAACAATATATTAAAATCTAAGATTTTTGAAATTTTGCATTAATTAATTTTTATAATTTCTGGCATAATAGGATTTCACACCTGTATATGCAACAGTTAATTTCACAATAGTCTGAATAACTGTTAAGATATTTTGTTTCTTTAGGCTCTTTTATTATTTCTTACAAATTTTAGAATAAATGAGGCCCAGGGATGTCAACGATTTTAATCAGTTTATTTAAATCAGGAATTAAATTATTTTAATTAACTGTTTTTTAAAATCAGTGATTAAAATTGTAAATTTTCCAAATGTTTAAAATGACATTAAAAAAGTATTAAAATCTAAGATGTACATAATTTGGAAAGTACTTTGACATATATTGAAGTTTATAAGTACTTTGACATATGACTTATATTTACACAAAAAGAAAAGCTTTAAATAATTGTTTCAAGGCTTAATTTCTGAATAATATAAAAATGTATATATGAAGAATAAATTTGTAAAAAGCATAGTTTTTATCGAACATAGAAAGTATTTCATTTAAAAATTATATTTAAATCTAATCTAACATACAATGTCATAATTTCCTTTTAGTAATCAAATTACTCATTCTGTTATATAAAGCAAGCATTATAAGTATTAAAAAAAATTGTAAGTAAAAAGATGAAATAGAAGGAATATCATTTTCTCATTCTACTTTTGCAATAATTTATAACAAATACTGAAGCTAAAGGAAAATGAAAGAATGGAATCGGTTGAACAAAAATATTGTAAAAAATAATGTATACCAGAAGAAGAAACCAATTGGCAAAAAATGTTAAGCACAGCAAGAAATTCTTCAGTAAAGCTTGAATTTTTATTATTATTTTTTTTTAATTTTTCATCTCATATACTGTATTTTCGGGTGTATAGTCCGCGGCTTATACACGGTGCGGGTTATACAAAGATTTTTTTTTTTTAATTGGAAATCGCGATATTTTTTCTACAATTTTTAAACCTTAAAAAATTTGAAAAAAAAAACATCGAAATTTGTAAATTTTTTTCACTATGCCACGAAATTTAGAGAGTTCTCCCATATTTGTAAAGGCTTTTTTTACTGCTTAAATACAGTTATTTCTTGATTTGGAAGAACTGTCGCAGTCGCAACTATCGCCAAGTCTTGCACTGATAGATGTATAATAGCCATTGTGTTTGTAGAGTACAAAATCCAAAATCCGGAACCCTTCCAATCTCGACAAATCTGAATTTAAGATCATTTTTAGTTTATTTTTCAAAAAAATAATCTACCGACCCTGTTGCAAAGAATAAAAAAAAAAGTGCGTGATTTATATCATTTCGGAATGATTGAGTTGTCGTTCTTTTTCGAAACGATTCTGAGGAATCGTTCCTTTAGAGAGTCATTTCATTTCAGAAGGAGTTCAAGGAATCGAACTTTTCCGGAGTCATTTCATTTCAGATAGAGTCCGAGGAATCGTTCCTTTTCGGAGTTGGTACCTTACCCTGTTGCAAGAATAAAGAAAAGTGCGTGATTTATGTCATTTCGGAACGATTCAGAGCAGTCAGTCTTTTTTGAAACGATTCCGAGGAATCGTTTCTTTACAGAGTCGTTTCATTTCGGAACGAGTTCTAGGAATTGAACTTTTCCGGAGTTGTTTCATTTCAGATAGAGTCCAAGGAATCGTTCCTTTTCGGAGTTGGCGCATTTTGGATCGATTCCGAGGATTCGATCCTTTTGGGAACCAATGACCTAAGATACGTATACATTTTATGTCCGAAATTTTGAATTTATCACCAATTTTTTTTAATTTTCGGAAAAATTTAAAAAATATATCACGCTTGTTTGAAAAAAAATGCGCGTAAATGCCGCATCACTTGAATTTTATCTTAAAACCCATAAACGCTGCGGCGTTTCTTCCAAAAATTACAGTACTGGTAATCTTAATTTTTTAGCCCAATTACTGTAGATATTATGCATCACGAAAAAATTTGGTAAATTTGTGTTAAAAATTATGACTAATGGCTTCTAATTTCGAACCCTGGTCGAAATATACATTCGTAAATGGTGTATAGCCCGCAGACTATACACCGATGCATCTCCGCAGGTTATACATGAACTTTTTTTACTGCACTGCTCGATTTAGGGGTGCGGGTTATACACAGGGTGCAGGCTATACACCCGAAAATACGGTACATCAAATAACATTTATTAGGGATTAAAAAGGCAACCAAACTATTTGAAAAACTGAATGCTGAAAATTCCCACTAGTGCTAATAATGCTGCTGTTTAATGGTTTGAGAATTTCAGATATGACTGGCTATTCCTTATATTTACTCTGTATGTGTGTATGAATTCATTAACACATTTTCATATATTTTTTAAGGTTAGTGTATGTATACTTTAAGTTAAGCTTTAGATGATTAACATTACAAATGTACTATGAATTGCAAATAATATTTGTTAGGTTTTGTTGCTTGTATTACTACACAATGAAATTATTTATTTTCAGTTCTTATTAATTATGTTAATATATATTAATTCTGTATTTACTGTTTTCTTTAGGCCATATTTTTTAGGGTGTCACAACCTGCCCCTTTTGAAATTGGCAGAATACACCCTCTCTTTTAAAAAAATAATAAAATTTACCTGTAGTAGACAGTTTTTTGTGAAAAGTTTTCATATTGCACAATATTTTTAAATTGATGTAACATGTTGCAAAAATGATAGAACTTTATTCTTTTAGAAAAACAGAATATTATTAAATTATGTTGTAATGTAATTGTATTTTTCAATTTGTGAACCATAAAACTATTAAAATTAATAACACTTTATTTATCATACTAAGAAACTATATACTTTTTCCCCCTTACATAAATACTAAGCACATCACTATATATTTCCTCATGAAATAGTGCTCTTTTTAAAAACTAATATCTAGCCCATTTTCTTCCTAGAATGAAAACTAAATTATTAATTACCATTTTAATAATTAAAACATAAAAATGCATATTATGTTCCTAATTATAATGTTAATTGTATGATAATTATTAAATTTCAGTAGTGTTAATAATTTAATATTAAATGCAGTTATTAATAATTTTAATAAAAGTAAATATCACTAGTATTTAATATAATTATTATAAAATATTAATGTATATAATGTTATTGTACGCTACTAATAAAACTGCTAATTTGCAATTATTATAATTTCTGTACTTATTAGCTATAATTATATTAATTAAAGTGTGAAAACATAGATTATGGTAGAAATTATAGAATTAATTGTTTTGAAAATAAACTCTAAATCTCTTGGTAGTTATTCAGTACTTGAATGCTGGGATAAAAATCATAAAAACCCAATTTAAATTTTAAAAAATCTGATTTAAATAATAATAATAAAGTTTTTTTGCACCCTACCCAGGGATCAGAAAAACTATTTTTTTATTGTGTTGCAAACTTCAACTACAGCTACTTAGTTTAAAAAGTATTGATTGCAAACTACTTTTTAAAAATAGCTACTTCAGCTTTTATTAAATAATTTAATTTATAATCAAAATATAAGATACGGATTAACTAATACAGTGACCTCTAGTTATAGGATGTGTCCGTTATAGATGTTTTGCTGTATGTACCTATAAGGGGTTTTTTTTGGGGGGGGGCTATTTACATTTGCCTGAATTTGCTCATTTTAAGATAATTTTAGTAATTGCATGACTTTTTGGTGTTTATGTATTGAATGACTATGGTTTGGCTGAATGCCAATGTACTATCTTTGACAGTACACCACCCCCTAAATATTATGCCTGAGCAGTGATACAGAAATAGTAGCTACTGAAGGCCTTTTTTTTTTTTATGTAAATATGTCCCTTAAATTTAGATACCAGTATTTTATAAAAGATTTCTTTGACTAGTTTAATAGCAGAAAAATGAAGCAAAAAAAGGTAAGAAAACTATTTGTGCCCAAATTCAAGGACCATACATTAGATGAAATAAATCAACCTTTGGCAACTCCCGTGTTTGTGTCAGTGTTCCAACACTCAGAGGACAGTGTACTGCAAAAGACAGCTCATTGGCCTTCAGCGAAATCATCATCATCATTCAATACATAAATGCAAAAATGTGATGCAGTTACTAAAATTATCTTAAATGAACATAAGTATGTGAATGTGGATGTTTTTAAAAAAATTTCCTACTTTTTGGACAGGACTGTAATTATATTGATTTGTCTAACACAAAAACAACTTTAAATGTGAACAATAAATAAATCAGTAATTAGAGCAATTTCAAATAATGAGTAAACAGACAAATGCTGACCTTCATGAGATGCATTGCTATATACTGCTGTAAAGATTTGCCACTGGGATTTGAGAATTGTTGTGAATATGTGTTGAGAATAACAGAACAAAATTTTTTACAAAAAAAAAGCAAGTAGCCATGTGATTTATAGAATGACACTTTTTTTTTCTCCTGGAGAAGCATAGCTGCCAAAATCTTCTGCATTTTTATACTACAAACATTTTACATAAAAATTTTCCATTTTAAATCTGTGAAATCTGCTGATTAAATAAGACAAAAATTTCTATTAAATTTTTCTGGTCCAAAAAATCAGAAGAGTTGGCAGCTATTGAGATAGTGTTAAAAATAATGTCAGTTCTCATTACAAACTACTGATTTTTTGTATCATGCTAATTGCTACACTGCAAACTACTGTAGTTTTGTCGTTTTCAATGCCTGATCTGATTTAATGTGGAATTATTTCAATCAAATATTATTTTTAACTGACAACAATGAATAAATTTCTATCATGTTCAAATGTAAATGTTAAAACGTTGATGAATTCCTGTTAATATCCATCAACGGTTAAACATTGTTTTTTTACAGTTATAAATAATATTTTGCACCTGTAAATTTGTAGATGTACTGTACCTGTCATTTGTAACTTTGCCTTTGTGATGGAATACCACTCCCACATCTATGCCAATAGGGAATCTTGTGTGTAACCCTGCTCAAGGGTTTGATGATGAAGTGAGTGTAGAAATTATCCCTATGGCAGCAACAAGCTACAACTTTCTGTCATTAAGTCAATTTTTGAATTTCTAATTTAGTAACATCTCTGTACATTTTAGTCCTAGTGACTTGGAGGTTTGGCAGATTTAACATTAAATACTGTTTGTTAAAAATATTCAAAAACAATTGTTTGTTGTAGCAGCACATACTTAATATATTGTAATTTAATTTCAAAGTTGTTGTCCTGCTTGTGAGAAAATTTTCTGAATTTGTAAATTTTCCATTAAAATGTATCCATACAACATGGGTCAAGGCTGAAGTCATCTGCTAGCAATGTTTGCACCTGTGCATGCTGGCATTCTGGTGGTGCAATGGATAGTATAACAGATCACCATACCATCATCTCTGGCATCTGACATCATGTGCATTGCAACATTATAAATAAAAGCCATGCTTATGGCATCATGTCATCATGCCTAACAATGGTGTAATACCATGTACTCACAGATTCAGGTAATGCAGCTCTCTGATATATTTGAGGTATCATTTGTTCAAAATTTTGGCTGCTACTAGTTATTGCTGATTATATTTTTCAGACAAGCTGTCTGCTGTTCTTTAGCACTTGAAAGTTGATGCCACATGATCTGATCCAGTATATATAAAAAGCTAATAATTTACATAAGACTCTCTCATAACATTTATACAGGACTACTAGCATTGTAATTTGCATCTACATCTTTGAATTTTTATCATGACACAATTTCATTTGTGATGAGTTAGAGATTATTACAGTTTATTTGATCAGTTTTTTTGTGTGTACTTTGAATGAAAACTAAATTACGAAAAGGTATTTAGATGAGTGTTTTCTATTATCAGGAAACATTAATTTTAACTCCTGTAAATTTATTTACCAGCATAACCTTTTAATTACTTATCTAGTTCTTTAGATCGAGACCATCTTCGGCGGAAAGGTGAATATTCTGAAAGAGAAGTAATACGTCCAGGATTTGTCCGTTTGACATTCCCTTACTTCATGTCTGATAAGGATATTGAGTTTGTAATAAATGCTGTTAGCATTGTAGCAGTTCATGGCTGGAAAGAACTGCCACAATATACATTCAATCCTGAAACAGGAGAATGGAAGCATAAATCCCAGCAGGTAATATTTATTATTGTTTTCATTGTTATTCTGTGTTTTAGAGTAACAGTAGTTTTTTGAAATTTTGAGTAATAATTATTTTAATAATAAATATTTTTTATATTACATAGATTTTCATTGGTCGGAAATGGCTTGGTTCAATATCATACAAAACTGGTTCTTTTATAGTCAATGATTACAAAATCAGTAATGAGCCAACAGCAAGCCCACAGGTAGAAATATATATATAATTTTTTTTTTAATCAGAAAGCTATTTTTCTATTTATATAATTCTGTCAAATTTCCTATTATGTCGAAGGCTGGGATCACTGTGCCTCATTTAAGATCAACTTAGAGACTTACGATATAAACAAAACATAAATGGCATTGCAATGCCTCACAATCATATGCCAGCTTATGAGAGATTATGGCATTTTCTCTTATAAAAATTTGTCCTGCACAATCTAAACTTGAAAATTATGCTTTTATATTTCTTTCAACCCTGATTATCATGTTATATATATATATGGGGCGGGGGGGGGGGGGGGGGAACTTAGAGTTAGGTAAATTTACTTTTTGACTTCACTTGTCAGTGTTTTTTTTACGCTTTAATTTTTGACAAGTTAGAGATTATTTCATTCTTTCAAAATACCATCATCATATGTAATTTTTTAAAAAATAATTATTTAGTAACTCTAGAGTTTTCACTCAAATAAAGACCCCTCCCCTTTTTTTCTTTATTTAATTAAACTAAAGTTTAATCTGCAAAATGCTTGACACATCTCTCTCTAACACATACAAATCTTTATTCAGTATACTTATAAATTGCAAAGATAAAAGTGGTTTTAATTCTATGTTGTACATTTCAAGTTAGATAATCATTGAAAGTTCTTCATATTTATGCAAGTAGAAAAAGATTTTTTTCTTAACCCTTTTGGGTCTTTTTGTGTTCTAAAAAAAATTTTTTTTGGTTTAAACATGAAAAAAAATTGCTCTGAAAGACAAAAAATAAGTTTTATTAAATTATTATGATTATTTAAAGAATTACATTATGAACTATTAATATTACAGTGGTCTTTCGAGGAACAAGTTATCATTTACGGGTATTCTATTATTAATACAATACACTGAAAAAGATAAATGTACAATTTCAAATCAAAATTTTGAAAGATATATGAAAAATGTAAAAGATATATTTAAAAATATGCAATTAACATTATATAATTTGCAATGTTTGACACTCAATTTAGACTTCTAAACAGAAAAACCAGGTAAAAATTGCAAAAAAATAAAAATAAAATTTTCATTTGTCAATGGCAATTTTTGTCACCATGGAAGTATAAGTAGACATTGCATTTTTCAAGAAAAGATGTTTTTCTAAAGTTACATCCTCCTAATTTTCACCTTTGTTTGATCTTGTTTCTCTCTGTCATATGGCCAGTATTATCATATCTTACATCCTCAATTGGGTAAAGTGATGGTTTCAATTTTTTTTTTTTTTTTTTTTTTTTTTTTTTTTTTAATAAAGAATAGCCATGGTGGGCTAATTACTTGGACAACCACGTTTTACAGAGATTGTAATTTGGTTTTTGAAAGCCAGCGCTTTCAACTGATTTTCAACTGTTTTTTTAACAAATTATAGGGTAATAATATTGCATAACAGTATTGTATGACAAAAAGAATGAGAAATATTGTTATAAAACAGAAATATTCAACTGAAGTTTCCACAAATTTCATTTCTAAAAATTAATAAATACAATGTGCATATTTTAGTAAAATTGATTCCTTTAAAGACCACTGTACTACTAATAGTACACATATTGAAAGATTGATAAATCATAACTTTTCAATGGTTTTGATTACAAAAATTACATGAAACATTAGCTATAATAACTTATTATATGAAAATAATTTGAAATAATAATACTAATTATTTATAATATCAGTAATGAGAGCAAATTCAAAAAAATTCTCTGCTTGATGTGCATTCGAAGTTTCATCCATCTTGAATGAGTGTTCCTGGACTTGTAGGGCTATCCTTTAGTGAAAAAAATTAAATACATGCTTTCAAGAGGAGTCTTTAAAATAGAATATGAGGCTCTTTGAAAACAATTACTAAATATTGGGAAAATGTTAGTTGAAAGATGATGTACTATTAGTAGTACACCAGACCTGAAAGGGTAAAAGTCTTGTGTGAAAACACTTCTGCCCTTTCTTTTTTACATGTTATTTTCACTTATTCTAATAAGTGCTTTTAAGTATTCTAATAATTTATTAATGTTTATTGCTCGTATGAAATCTTTTATTCTCTTTTCTTAAATGCACCTGCTCACTTTCACCCAATTTTGTTCATTTCAGCGTAATTTGTCTTTATATCCATTCATCATCATGGACACAAAATGTCTTTGCAAAAGCTGTTTTTTGCAAGTTTTTCCTTTAAAAATTAGTAAGGGCTTCAGTTTTTCTTCACTTGATGCACAAGATAAAATGCAGATATATACACTATGTAACCAAAGGTGACTGACTAATCACTTGCAATTTTAGATGTTTTGTTAAACATCTAGAAAAATGTATGAGGAATTATCCTGAAACTCCAGGTGTGTAAGTAGAATAGTAGAGGTCATATATTTCTGAAAAGATTTTTTCTCAGATCCCCATAGAGGACCACCAACAAATTGAAAAAGAATATTTTTCGGATAACCCTATCAAAAATAATGTAGTAAAAGAGTTCAAAATGAAGATTATGATTAAATGGCCTATTGTTTAAACTGTGTTCATTTTTATGAGAATAGCATGCATACTTGTAGAAAAATTAAGGTTTTCATAAAAAAAAAAGTACCAAATTTTGCCAATTTTTTTGCTTATAATTCCTAGACCGGGTTGTTACACTACCTGGAAAACCTGGAGAACCAGCAAAAGTCATGGAATTAGGAAATTGGTCGAATAAGTCTGGGAATCTCAATATCTTTCAAAAATCTTGAAAAGTCAGGAAACTTGATAAAATTTGGTTTTGATAGTCATAAAAGTATCATCTTTGGGATGCGAGGGATAAGAATCTTCCATAGTTTGTCAAATTTTATTATTATTATTATTATTTTAATTTCCTATCTGCACCCTCTGCTATTCCCCTCTCCTACTATTCCCATAGCAGACAATTTACAATTTTTAAAACTCATTATTACAGATACTAAAATTTTTCCCAGCATAGTTTTTAGCTCACTGGCTATCAAAGCCTGAGAGCTTATGTGCCCGCCCGTTGGTATGTATGTGTGTGCATGCATAATGTGATAACTCATGATAAAAATATTTGATTCACCTTAAATTTTGGATGAAACAGGCAAATTTTAGACGTAGGATCATTCTGATGAGGGCACCTCCATAATTAGTTTTGCAAGTTCATTGGATAAGTCTAAAAGGGGGGGGGAAATGAGAGGTAATCCCCATCCCCTTAATTTAGGTTAATGGGCCTTTCTTACAGAAGTTACCGATTTGCTTAATTTTTTGGATATAGGCTCATTCTGATAAGGCACTTCCCTGATTTGTTTTGGAAATTCATTGGATTAGTGTAAGTGGAGGATCAGTAGGATTACCACTCTTAATTTAGGTAAATGTTTGTTTTTTTTTTTTTTTTTTTTTTTTTTTTTGCTGAATTAACCAATTTGCTTCAATTTTTGGATACAGGTTCATATTGAAAGATGTTTCTCTAAGCTGTGGGGTTCTTTTTCTTAAGCATAAAGGGGGTATGGGTGTTTACCTCCCCCCTTTAAATTTGATAAATGGGTTTTTATGCAGAATTATCAGATTTGCTTTAAATTTTGGATGCAGGTTCTTTCTGATAAGCCGAATTTCTTAATAGTTTTGAAAGTTTAATGGTTAAGTATAAAGGAGGGGATAACTCCTCTTAAATTATATAAATGGGTTTTTATGAAGAATTATTTGATTTGCTCTGAATTTTGGATATAGGTTTTTTTATATGATAAAGCATATTCCTGATTTGTTTAGTGGCTTCAGTGATTAAGTATAAAAATGGTGGGAGCTATTTCTTCCCTTATTATTATTTTTTTTAATGGCATTAACCCTTGAAAATATAAGGCTGTAATATACAATATTAGTATGCATAGCCTGTGGGCTCGATGCCATTGGTTTAACTGGGCAATATATATATTTTTTTTCAAGTTACAATGAGTAATTATCACAAGGCTCTATCTCCCAACAGAAGTGTGTGCTTTTTTTCTTGCTTTGCCTCCTGTTAGAAATATAGTTTATCTGAATATTAGTGATTTTGTGATACTGTTGAAGTTAATGGTAGCTCAGTGCAAAAATATTATAAAGCTAATTTTAATAGTTTGTTGGAAACTTATAATTATTATAAATTATTAAAGTGCATAATTCCATTTGTAGTCTTTAGACTAATTTTTGTGTTGTGTGTGTGGGAGGGGGGATAAAAAAAAAAAAAAAAAAAAAAAAAAAAAAAAAAAAAAGCTTTTACTCATCATCGGTATGCAGAAAATTTGAGTTTTAGAGTAGTGCAGTACTTGTTTTGCCCTCATTGTCTCCACTACACACTACATTGCTTGACAAAAATTTGCATGAAATACACCTAGAAAAGTCGGGTAATTTTATTCTCCTGTATGAGTAGCAACTCTCTGCAGAGTTCTTAATGTTAAAAAATGTTCATCTTTTCAGAAAGTATGACAAACAACATTGTACACAATACCCTGTAGTAGAGGTCGGCATCTGCATGGGCCAGGCCTCGGCCCAAAACCCGAGCCTGGCCCAGCCCGCGAGCCGGGTTCAGGCCGATTTTCAATAAAGGCATTCGGGCCGGGCTCCGACTTTAATTTTTTTCCTGGAGTATTGGGCGGGGCCGAGCCGAGACTAATTTTGTTCTTCCTAGTCTTCTCGGACCAAAATAATCAGTTTCTGTTGAATCTTCCCATATGAAAATCTTTTTCTCGACGTGGAAAAGTTTGTTCATAAATCAGTAAAGTTTGGCTTGGTCCAAAAATTTTTGCAAAATAGACATATACTTCTAAGTCGTCATTATTCTACAATTAAACATTAGAATTTATCCTTTTTAAAGAATCATAGATTATTAGGCATCTTAAAATAGAATTAAAAAAAAAAAAAAAGAAAAACATGATTATGACGGAATTTTTGTTTAAACTGAAAACAGCAATTTTTTTTAAACTGTTCATTCATGCAAAATGAATACAACAATATGCGAAAAATATATATATTAAACATTTACGTCTGCTAAGAAGGAAATGTATTTTTTTCTTTCCAATGTCTTAGAAGATTTTACTTTTACCATATATCATTTTTCAATTTTTTTTTTAAATGTATTAATAATACTAATGATAATTGAAACATTTACATATAACAAAAAAAGGATCATTAAATTCTGCATAAATAGCGATTATTATAAACATGAAAGAAAAAAAGACTAAGATAAGTTTTTTTGGTCTGAACTCTTCCGTTAGAGTTAGTAGTCGGGCCGAGTTCGGCCTGAAATTTTAACTTTCGGGCTGGGCCGGGCACGGGCCGAAATTTTTAATTTCGGGTCGGGCCAATATTTCTTTCGTTTGGGCTGGGCTGGGCCCGGGCCAAAATTTTAACTTTCGGGCCAGGCTCGGGCCTGGAAATTTCGGCCCATGCAGACCTCTACCCTGTAGTCAAAATTAAAAATTATTAAAAATTGTATGAAAAATGAGTAGATTTACTAAATGTTTCACTGTGCATGTGTGGATGCAATCAAAATATAATTTGTTAAATGTGTTAACTAAATGTATAGAGCAATTTTTGAAATAGTCAAAAACATAGTTTGAAAATTTTGAAAATTATCCTCGATAGAATAAGCTCAAAATCTGTTCTTCCCAAAATGAAGCAAAAAGATGAGGGATTGCATCCATATATCCATTGATTAGTGTCAATATAGCATACACAATATTGCATGTCTATTGGGATACAGCCCCTCATCTTTTTATTTCCTTTTGAGCACAGTGGATTTTGAGCTTATTCTATCAAAGATAATTTTCAGAATTTTAAAGTTATGTTTTTGAGTCTTATATAAAAGTTGCTTGATAAATTTAGCTAACACGTTATGCACATTACATTTTAATTGCATTCATGCATGCACAGTGAAACATTATTTAATAAATCTGCTCATTACAATTATTATTTTTTTAATTTTGATTATTCAAAATTATAGAAAAATCTTATTTACGAATATGAATGTTATCCTTGAGTGCGTTAATCATTGCACAATGTATTAAAAATCCATTAAATCAACTGAGTTGTATCATTTTAATTATTGCTTGCATTGCAGTGAAACCTGGAGCTTAGGGAACGTCTATAGACGGGCTTGTCAGTGAGAGGGCTAGGTATTGTGTAGAATCTTCTTTGTCATATTTTCTGAAAAGAACACTTATTATATTTAGAACTCGGCAATTTATAAAAAAAAATGGGATTTTTTTTTTTTTTTACCAAAACCTTAATTTTTCTTTGAGTATACATGCTATCCTAAAAAAAAGTGAACACAGTTTATTACAATAAGCCACTTAATCACAATCTACAGTTTGAATGCTTTTGCTACATTAGTTTTGACTGCTTTATTCAAAAGATGTTCTTTCAATTTGTTACTAGTCCCCTCTGGGGTTTCAAAGGGGAAAAAATTAAAAAATATATATAACTTGTATTATTTTGTTTACACACCTGGAGTTTCAGGATAATTTTTCATGTAATTTTCTTGATAATTAACAAAACATCTTAACTCACAAGCTATTGTTCAACCTTGGCCATATAGTGTATATGTATTTTTTATTCCTTATAGTGAAGAAGATATAACTGTAACTACACTGGTGGACAAAATTAAGAGATGGAAAGCATTTCCCCAAATATCTCGAAAAATACCGGATAAAAATAAATGAAAATTTGTTATGGATATAACTTATAGTATGACAATAATATGTGCAAAGCAAAAATTAAAGTGCCATTCATTGGCAAGAGTTATTGGCAACAGTCCAATGTGGACTGAAATTCATGATGAAAGATGGCAATGAAAGTGAGGCTTGTATGGTGTGTTGTCGCCTCTAGTAGGGTGTGTGGTCACCTCTGACAGATAGACAGTATGCACAACGAGTATGCATGCTGTTAATAAGAGAGTTAAGGATTGCTTGTGGAAGACTCTCCCACTCTTCCACCAGAGCAGATTTTAACTCCGGAATGGTTCTGGGTTGGGGTTGGCGTCTCGCAATAGCCCTTCCAAGAGCATCCCAAGCATGTTCAATGGGGTTAAGGTCAGAAGATTTGGCTGGCCAATCCATTCGATGAATATTCTCGCTTTCCAGATACTCTTCAACCAGGCGAGCCCTATGTAGTCGGTCATTGTCGTTTATAAAAGCGAATTCAGGGCCAACAGCACCCCTGAAAAGACGCACGTAGGATTGTATGATTTTCTGCCTGTACCTCTGGGCATTCACGGAACCAGTGTCAAACACATGGAGCGGTGTGCGGGTATCTTGCATGACCCTGCCCAAACCACCAGTCCTCCACCAGCATAATGGTCCCTTTCCATGATGTTGCTGGGATGGTATCGGGTCCCAGGTTCCCTCCATATGAATATTCGATGGGAATCAGATTGAAGACTGAATCTGGACTCATCTGTGAACAGAACATTAGCTCATTGGAGCTGTGTCCAGTGCTGATGCTGTCTGCACCATTGTGCAAGCTCTCTTTTGTGGAAAGGAGTGAGTGGGATGCAAATGGCGGGCTTCCTGGCATACAACACTCTTTCACCGAGCCTCCTGGCAAGATTCATCCTTGAAACTAATGCTCCTGTGGCAATAGCAAGGTCCCTAGACAGTTGTGTCGCTGTAGACATCCGTTGAGGAGTATCTGGAAAGCGAGGATATTGATCGAATGGGTTGACCAGCCAAATCTCCTGACCTTAACCCCATTTAACATGCTTGAGATGCTCTTGGAAGGGCTATTGCAAGATGCCAACCCCCACCCAGAACCATTCCGAAGTTAAAAACTGCTCTGATGGAAGAGCGGGAGTCTTCCACAAGCAATCCTTAACTCTCTTATTAACAGCATGCATACTCGTTGTGCATACTGTCTATCTAACAGAGGTGACCACACACCCTACTAGAGGCGACCACACACCATACAAGCCTCACTTTCATTGCCATCTTTCATCATGAATTTCAGTCCACATTGGACTGTTGCCAATAACTCTTGCAAGTGAATGGCACTTTAATTTTTACTTTGCACATATTATTGTCATACTATAAGTTATATCCATACCAATTTTCATTTATTTTTATCCAGTATTTTTTGAGATATTTGGGAAAATGCCTTCCATCTCTTAATTTTGTCCACCAGTGTATATAAATTTGAATAACTATGTGTATAAGTTAAGTGACTTATATGTTTAATGAAGAACAATGTTAAAAACAATGTTTAAGAACAATGTTAACAACAATGTTTAAGAACAATGTTAACACACATGAAACAATTTTTTAAAAAATTGAGGTCATGTGTGCTTTATACAACCTCTAAATTTATCAATTGTTAGAAAATAAAAATTTTATTCTCAAGATAATTTTTTTTTATATTTTAGGAATTATTAGAAGAGGCTGAAAACTGGTTTCAAAAATCGAGAGAGGT
Source organism: Maratus speculifer (assembly GCA_964019185.1). Classification (NCBI taxonomy): domain Eukaryota; kingdom Metazoa; phylum Arthropoda; class Arachnida; order Araneae; family Salticidae; genus Maratus; species Maratus speculifer. The sequence continues at coordinate 205,387,733 of OZ025293.1, read as the reverse complement.
AAATTTTAAAACTGCCTAATTACAAATTTTCACATATTTTTTATTGTGTTGGTTGCATGTACATGCATACGCATAGTTAAAATACTCAGATGAACAGTATTTAAACTCTGAAAAGTTCTAACAATATATAATATGTTTCAACTTATTAAATGAAACATCTAAAATCATAGATATAATGTAATTAACAAATTTCACATAACTTGTTAAGGTCCATTACTAGGTAACCTAAAGTTATATCAAAATTGATATAAGACGTGACATTATACAGTACAAGTAAATAAAACAAATTTTTTGTCTCCAAAATTATTACTAAATACTGCATATTAGTTTCAGCAGTGTTCAATATATTGCTGTCAAGTACACTAATAGCAGTATGCTGAAAGTTGCTGAAACTACTATGCAATCTTTAGCAAATATTTTGGTGCTGAAAACATTGTTTTGTTTTATTATATTAATATTGTTTACCTATTAAATTTGGCTTTTGAACTACAGAATTCTTTATTTCTCTATAGTGTACTTTTAGAGCTCTCTTAAATGCAGAAAGCAACATGTTTTGAATTCAAATATAGAATGAATGTTGGTGAATCCTTTTATGAATGTTGAATTCTTGAATCTTGATCAGTCATTTCATTTAGCTAAAGAAAAAAAAATGATATGGAATAATATTAATTTCCCATTATTATAGCATTATTTAGCTTAATAGTTTTTCTGATTTTTGTAAGGTCCCTTAAAAACATTGTACATTTTTAGTTTCAAATGTGGTTTATAAAGCATATATTAATATTTTATTGAATTTTTGGTTCCAGAATGTTTTACTTGATAGCTTATTATTAACTGCCATTTTATATCTTAATTATCATGATATTATAACATCTACAATGTTGGCAGAAGTATTTTTTCCCATTGTTATTGTTTACAACTTTCCAAAATCTAGGATTTTTTTTAAATTAATATTTAAAACAGGGGTGATTAATCTTTCCTCGTATGGGGCCAAATTTTAAAAACAAAGTTTTTTTGGTTCATCACCAAAATTGTTTATTACCAATTTTAATTTATCTCAGAAGTTAATTGCAGCTGGAGTGTAAAAAGAAAAAATCCAGTGTAAATATTTTTAAATAGTCAATAAAAATTATAAAGTTCAAGCTGAGCATTCATTTGAGATTACTGGGTGACCTGACCCACCCAGAGAAATGGTTCTAAGAACACTTTATAATATGAAAGACATTTTTAAAAATCATGAGTATTTAATATAGTGTTGAATTCTCCTGTCTACTTTACAGTTCTTCAACATGAGTCAATAGGTTAAGTTCTTTGGCATGAAAAGTCAACTAGGTAGACATGCATTCCATTCATCAACAATTACTGCATTGAGGAATTTTTGAAAAAGATCAAGTTTTTGACATGCAAAAAATAGAATTGCTGTGTTGCTACTACTTACACTATCATAAAATTATATGTGCACTTTTGAATGAAATAATTTGACTTGCCCCGTAACATGCAACAAAATGAAGGAAATTTTTTTATATTTATTAGATATTGATTAGGTTTGGCAGAATATAGCATATGCCTATTTTGACTGATGTCACTGGAATGTGCAAGATATTTCATAGATGTTCATCTAAAGTTCCACCAATCCAATCTTTTTAAACTTCTCAATCAATTGTAAATCACATTGTAATCCAAAAATTACACTTGCAAATATCTTGAAAAAGAATTTATATTTGATGAAAATAACAAAAATATGAGCAGCGCCTTTTATAGTCTTTGAATCTGTTTTGAAATTTGCGTTTCAGATCAGACAGCAGAACAGAGTATATGTTCTGATCAGTACTTTTTAATTGAGGAGACAATGTACAGAAATGGATAAGTTTACTTTTCCTGTTTGTTATCAAACCACACACGATGCCTGGCACAGACAGTATTCAGGTGCTAGGAAGCCTGCTCAAAATTTTATTCCAAGTTATGACCAATTGTTATTGTATACCCAAAATTACAACTCAGTGAAATGGGTATTATAAAGCATGTTTCCTTGATTGTATCTTTTTGGCTGAAAGCCATCTCAAGTAGGGAGTTGTTATAAATATAATTGCTGGCCACTATAGAAATTATTATTTATGACATTGGCAAGAAAATTGATACATTTTATTTTGTATATTTTCCTTTTAAAAGCATTCAAATTTAAGATATTCTTGTATTTGTAGAAAAATGATAGCAGGCAGTAAATTAAGGCTCCACAGACTGTAGGCTGGCCATTTTTCATTTACATTTAAAGTTGCTGACAAAAACTGAAATTTCTTCTAAGAACTGTAGAAAATAATGCAAATTTCATCAAAAAAAAAATCACCAAAAACACGCAAATTTTGTCAAAAGATCACAAAAAATGGGAATTTTGTTAAAGAATTGAAAAAAAAAAAAACTAATTTTGTCAAAGAATTGTGAAAACAAAGATGAATTTCTTCTAAAAATAGTGAATAAAAACCCAAATTTCATTAAAAAGACACGTAAGAATGCAAATTTTTCAAAAGATTGGGGGGAAATTGCAACTTTGCTCAAGAAATCGGAAAAATAAAGCAAAAAAATGCACATTATATCAAAGAATTGCAGAAAAAACATATAATTAATATCAGGAAGGATCTCCTTCTCTCTCTCCCCCTTTAGCTTTCAAAAACTTTGTTGTGAATTTCAGATTTTAAATCACACCTGCTAGTCAGCGGATAAGCATACCTATTTTTCATCAGATTTAATTATAGAAAAATAATTTTAAAAAAATAAGAAAGAAGGGATTTTACTTATATCATTAGCTACATTAATGCTTATGCACAGTGGGACTTATGTAGCTAACTACATTAAGAATGTTGCTTAAAACTTGCTGTTGTCTTAATTTAGAATTTAAAACAGAATGGAAATTAGTATCTCAAGTTCATTTTAAACAATATAAATTAAAATATTTTTATTTAGTTTATAAATTATTTATTTACTCTAAACTCATATATTTTTAATTAAATTTCAATGACATAAATGTACTTACTAGCTACTAAGCAAAATCCCTTATTTTCATCTTTATTTAGATGTGGGCTGCATCATTCATCCTGTTTTTCTCACTTTTAGTATTGTAGAGAATTATGTAATTATTATTATATTATAGATAAAAAAGATCTTGAGAGCATATTGAGTTAGTTTTTATAATTTTCATATTTTTAAACTATTATCTGTTGTTAAATACAAAACAAGCAACAGTACAGATTCTTTAGTAATAATTTTAATTATTTGTATCACATTTCAATAATTTTATCTATTATTATGATTGTAAATTGTCCTGTTTTTTGTTTGGTTGGTTTATTTTTGTCAGCCGATTATCTACACTAGGGACATAGGCCCAGAGGGGGAGTGCCCTTCATGGGAGGGGGGCTTTCTAAGGGAATTTAACCTGTATTTACACAAGGTTCGAAGAAAACCACAAAAAGTCCAAACGGTTAGGCCGACAGCCGCGATTGGGTTCGAACCCAGCACCTGCCGTCTACCAGTTGAGAGGTCAGAACCTCTCGGTCACTGGTGGGGCCCTGTTTTATTTATTTTTTTTTTTATTTTTTTTTATTTTTTTTTTTGTCATTTAATTACCACCACACTTTGTTTGTTATGACATTTTCTGCTTTTTTCCAATGATAAAAACTTTTCATTAAATGATTTTCTGGAATTTTTTTTTTTTTTTTTTTTTTTTTTTTTTTTTTTTTTTTTTACAATTTACTAAAATTTAAAGTCATTTGACTTTGTTTAAAGTTTAAAGTTATTGCCTTTTCTGTCTTAAATATTCTTATTTTTCTCAAGGGCTCTGAAATTACATTTCTTAATGTAATTGTATCTTTATATAGCATATTTGTCTAACATTTAATATAATACTTAAATTTGCTATTACTTGTATTCTATGTCACTTAACATTTATTATTGTGATATTAATTGATATCTAAAAATTACCTTTAAAATCCTTTCTCTGATACATTTATAAATGAATCTTACAGTAAAATGTTATTTATATTTTTCAGCTATATTAGCAAATTAAAAATTAATGTGAAATAAACAAATTATTTTATTGTTATGGTATCCATAATTTTTTATTTTTATTTTAATTATTTGTATGCCTGTGTGCAAAAGGGAAAGATTGTTGTATAAATGTATATAAACTATTTATTTCTATTTCAGATTGCCTCTAAGAAATTTACTCCTGATCAACATCTTATTTTTGATGCAGAATCTTCAAAATTTAGGTGGTTTATACTTCCTAGTGAAGCTAAAGGATATCTTGTTGGTGAACTCTGTGATAAAATTAAAGAACCTGTATTTTGTATCAGGACTGGAAACAATAAATTAAACGGTTTCAGAAAACTTGATCACTACATATCTCAAAATACATCCATTTTGATATCTACAAAAGATGAAAATTCAAATATGTGTACCATACGTTTGTCAGAACTACAAAATAAGACATCTGAAGAACCTTTAATGAATGAAAACTTTGAAGAAAAGCAGTGTTGCATTTTAAAAACTCCTTTGCAGCTGGGTAATGTGAAAATGGATGGCAAAAACTGCAAATGGCATTCACCTCCTAATCGTATCTTTAAACCCTTTTTAAAGGTATGATTGACTTATTCATCTATAAATGAAAATTATTTATTACTTTGATATATAACTTTTTTTATGAAAAGTATTTTTTCCTTTGTAAAGCTTACATAATATATGAAATTATACTAACAAGTTATTAGTAACAAGTAACAAATTAATTATTCTTACTCGTTTTATTTATTTCATTTTTAGAATTGTTATAGTAGTCTGCAAAAATTATCCAAGGATTGAGCATACATCAAAAGGTTAAGAGTGATCAAATTAAATTATTGCTTTAGAACTTGTCTGTTTGTCATCAAAAATTAAATTTGTGATAGATATATCATCCTGATTGTGTCACAGAAATAATTATACAAATTCAAAAAAAAAAAAAAAAAAAAAAAAAAAAAGTCTTTTAAATGCTTACCCTGTCTTTATAATTCAATTATTTTATTTTCCTAAAATTGTTTTTAATGCTTCTTTAAGAATGAGTGCATATTTTTATTTCTGGCAAAAAAGATATCCAATAACCTAGAGAACCCAAAAGGTTAAAATTTCCACTTTCATGTTTCTGGTGTATGGAGGATCATATATTTGTTACATAAGTTTTTAATACATTTAGAACGAATTCATGAAAACTAGTTCATAATTTATTTATTTTAAATCTACATTCTTCTAGAATTAATAATATAAGTTATTGATTTACAGAATATTAAAAGTTTTAGTGTGAAGTGATAATAATGTAAACATAAATGTGTCAGACCTATAATTTTAAGAATTTAAAAATATTTAACAGGCTAATATTTTGCAACATTCACATTTTATTCTGTTCTTGAAACATTGCTAAAGGTGTATGGAAATACTAAATGATCACTAGAGCTGGATGCATTAAGATATAAGAATTTATTCCTGGATCCAAGATCCGACCGTCTTACATCGTGGCTGACAACGAACGAACTGCCGAACATCGTTCGCGGCTGAACTGCCTTTTGACTGGCGCTGATGGCGCCATCTAGTGCACATCATAACAGATATAACATTCTCTTCCTTCTTAAAGGAAATATTCAAGTTGTTAGACATGCACAATACAATAAAAAAATAAAGTCCTTGACACAGTTCAAAATTTAACAGTCCAATTTAAAAAGTCTAATATTGCAAACGTTCAGGTTTTGCTTTTGGACGAGTGGAACGTCTAGGAAGTGGCGCTCCTGGATTCTGCAAAACTGCTTGCGGCGAGAGTGCTGGAGGATCTGCCTGAGAACTGTGTTCTTGGACACTTACCTGCGGAGACAGCGTAGGAGGTAGAAGGGTGTCTGTCACCTGATCAGCTGGTAACTCTACTACATCTCTCGGTTGCACTGTAGGCACTGACACATCTGATCCTGAAGAAACAGAATCTGGTAGTTCTGGAGCTGGAGGAATTTCCTGTAGAGTGTCCTCTTGCCTGTAACGAATTTGATCAATGTGTCGTGTCCAAATACCCCAAGTTGTCTTGACTTTGCACATTGTATTCCCCATTGTTCCTGTAACCTTTCCAGCAACCCAAGATGGGCCCCGGGTAAAAGAGCGCACCCAGACAGGAGTGCCTTCTGTAAACTTGCTATTATGGGTATCTCCCCTCTCAGATGTTTTAACTTTAGCACTGCGGATAAGATCCAAACGCATGCGAAGAGGTCGTCCGAACATTGCCACAGCTGGAGATATACCCGTTGCCTTTGATGGGGTATTTCGAAAATTCAGAAGAAATCTGGTCAGTCTTTCAGTGAAAGTGCCTTCTTTAGCTTTCTTCAATGCAGTTTTTACTGTACGCACTGCTCTTTCCGCTAAACCATTTGAATTCGGATGGTATGGTGCGGTTTTAATTGGTGTAATGCCATTTCTTTTCAAGAAATTTGTGAATTCGTCACTACGGAAGCCAGGTCCGTTATCACTGACTAAGCTCTCTGGTAAGCCAAAGCGTGCAAACAGGTTACGCAGAGCTATTATCGTTGAAGTTGCTGTGGTGTTGGGCACTGGAATCACTTCAAGCCATTTTGTTTTGGCATCAACTACAATTAATAGCCAATGGCCTTCTACAGGACCTGCATGGTCGATATGGATTCTGTCCCAAGGTTTTTCAGGTGTGAGCCAAGGGATTTGTGTCGAAGGAGGAGCTGCAGCATTTTCTTGACAGTCGATGCAGTTTCGAACTTTTGTTTCTAAGTCCCGATCAATACCAGGCCACCAGACATGGGAACGAGCCAGAGATTTAATAGCAGAAATCCCTTGATGAGCACTGTGAAGTTCATCCAAAACAAATTGACGAAACTTTCCTGGAACAAAAACACGGGAACCTCTGAGAATGATGTTTTCCTCAACTGACAGTTCATGTCGGATATGCCAAAAGGCTTGTAAATTTTCTGTCACTTTCTTTGGCCACGCATTTTGAATATGAGATCGTAGACGGCTCAGTGCAGGACACTTGTCTATCTCCCTTTGGATTAGATGTGCTGTCAGTGGACTATCATTTAATTGTCGGATAAGCAAAACCGACTCGACAGGTACTGGAGGCTCCGCCATTTCAGATTTCAGTGGAAGTCTGCTGCAAGCATCAGCATTTCCGTGCAACTTCCCTTTTCGGTACTCTATCTTGTAAACGTAGGCAGATAAAGTCAATGCCCATCGCTGGATACGGGCTGCAGCAACTGATGGAACTGGTTTTTCTTCTGATAATAAAGTTACCAAAGGACGATGGTCTGTAAGTAACGTAAATTTACGTCCCAAGAGATAGTTCCGGAATCGAGTCACTCCAAACACTAAGGCTAAAGTCTCCTTCTCAATGTGACTGTAATTTTTTTCTGCTTTCGTCAGGGAGCGAGAAGCAAAAGCGATTGGTCTATCACCATCTGGAGTTTTATGTGACAGAACAGCACCAAGCCCGTAAGGACTTCCATCACAAGCCAGGATCACTTCCTTGTCTTGGTCAAAATGCACTAGTAATGATGAGGTCTGCAGGACATCTTTAGCTTTTTTAAAAGCTTCTTGTTGTGATGAACCCCATCTCCATGGCCGTTTGTTTTCCAACAACTGGTATAAGGGTGCTAATAGTGTTGACATGTTAGGTAAAAATTTCGCATAGTATGTGATTAGGCCAATAAAAGAACGTAGCTCGTCTACATTTGTTGGTTCCGGAGCATCCGTAATCGCTTTGACCTTCGATTCAACTGGATGCAATCCATCTTTGTCCAGACGATGACCAAGATATTCCACAGATGGTCTGAGAAATTCACATTTTTCTGGATGTAACTTTACACCTGCTGCTTGCAGACGAGAGAGAACTTCTTGTAAGTTCTGTAGATGTTCTGCTTCGGTTTTACCAGTTACTAGAAGGTCATCCAAGTATTTAGAGGCTCCTTTTACCCCTTGTAAAATCTTGTCAATTTCACGTTGAAAAATAGCCGGGGCGGAAGCAATGCCAAAAGCCAGGCGTGTGTACCGGAAGAGACCTCTGTGCGTATTTATTACTACCAGGCGTCTTGACTCTTCATCGAGCTCTAGTTGACAGTATGCATCCCGCAGATCTAATTTAGTGAAAGCTGTACCCCCAGACATTTCAGCAAACAAATCTTCGATATTTGGCAGAGGGTACTGCTCTAATTCTGTTACTTTATTGACTGTTAGCTTAAAGTCACCACATATTCTAATTCTGCCGTCTTGCTTCAGCACGGGAACAATAGGAGCTGCCCAATCAGAAGTTTTAACTGGCTCTAAAATGCCATCTGCAAGAAGGCGGTCTATTTCCTTGTTGATTTTTTCCTTGTATGCATATGGTACAGGACGAGCCTTGAAAAATTTTGGAGGTTCACCAGTTTTACAGGTAAGATGAACTTTAATTCCTTTCACTAATCCCAAGCCTGGTGAGAAAACATTCTCGAATTCTTTTAAAAGTCCATCTAGCTTGAGCTGCTCAGTCCTTACACAATGTAATGTGTGGTTCATGTTGGCATCAAATGCATTCATTAGGCTTAATGGAACAATCCAGTTTCGCCCAGCTAAATTAGTGCTTCCCTGAGAAACCACTAGTAGAGGTAAAGTCTCTGTTCTTGCTTGGAACACCACATTCACATTTGTAACTCCCAAAATATCAATGGTATTGTTGGTGTAAGACTGAAGCTTAATGTTCGTTTTTTCCAAAGGAGGGCAGAATCTTCTAATTTTATCAAACAGTTTTACAGGCATTATGGAAAATGGAGCCCCTGAGTCAATTTCAAAAATAACAGGCTGGCCTTGGATCTCACAAATAATTTTCACCGGAGGGTAATCTCTCTTGTTATCTCTTAAATTAAAAATTGTATACTCCTTACTGCCTAAATCTTCTTTAGATTCAGCAACTAAGTTAACTTTAGGTTTGTAACCTTGTTTATTCTTTGATAAACACACTTTTGACAGGTGCCCCAATTTTTTACAGCTATAACACGTGCTATTTTTGTGTTTACAATCAGAAGAATGGTGTTTGGAGTCGCCACAACGATAACACTTCTTCCCTGTATGGCCGTTATTTGAATTGGACGCCGATTTAACGATCTCGTTTTTTCGCGGCCGTTGCGCCGTAACTTGTAATTTTTTCACTTCAGGAACGGCAGATATCTTCAGATCAACAGCATCCCTCGCAGCTGCTTCCATTGAAACGGCAATTTCCGACGCTCGCAAAAGGGTTAAATTGCTTTCTGATAACAATTTTCGTTGTATTCCTTCGTCTTGTATACCACAAACTATCCGATCACGGAGCATCATATCCAGAGATTCGCCGTAATTGCAATACTTCGCTAATTTCCGAAGCTCTGCGATATAATCGGCCACTGATTCGTCCGCGCGCCGTACGCGGCTGTTGAACTTGAATCGCTCCACGATCTCTGAAGGCACTGGATCATAATGTCCGTTGAGGATGCCGATGAGTTCCGCTAATGTCTTAGATGTGGGTGCAGCCGGCGATAGCAGATTCCGAAGCAATCCGTAAGTGGCAGGTCCTACCACCGTTAAGAAAACAGCACGTTTTCTATTGTCTTCGACTATGGCGTTGGCGATGAAGAACTGTTCCAGTCTTTCGGAGTATTCGCTCCAGGATTCGACCGATTGATTGAATTCTGCAATACAGCCAAAAGAAGCCATGCCGGAACTTGAATAAACAACTCTGGGGTCGCCGGTCAAGCCTGCTTCGCTAACGCCGTAACGTCCGTCCGCCGATCGGCGCTTAGGCCTAGTAGGAACACGCGGTCATCCACCGCTGACGCTCTTTCTTCAAAATCGCGTCAAAAAACATTTTTTTTTATTGAAAAAACATCGATAGAGTTTATCCTCGTCGCCACTGAAACATTGCTAAAGGTGTATGGAAATACTAAATGATCACTAGAGCTGGATGCATTAAGATATAAGAATTTATTCCTGGATCCAAGATCCGACCGTCTTACATCGTGGCTGACAACGAACGAACTGCCGAACATCGTTCGCGGCTGAACTGCCTTTTGACTGGCGCTGATGGCGCCATCTAGTGCACATCATAACAGATATAACAGTTCTCTATAACATGTCCTTCTCCAAACATGATATTTTATGGTTGTTAGTACTGAATTTTTAAATTTTACTTTCTTCTATCTTCAATAGAAGAAAGTATTGTAATCGATTTTTTTTTTTTTTTTTTTTTTTTTTTTTTTTGACGGATTTACACATTTTAGGGGTCAGAGATTCCAAAAACATGTTTTTGCAAAATGTTTGTCTGTCCATATGTCGCCATTCTACCATCAAAAAGTCTATGAAGATATGCATAGAAGTGAACCAAATTTTTTGTGAATTTTTTTGGCTGTGGCAAGCAGGTTCATCTTCACTTTTGAAATATTCCGCCAGAAGGGGGCGCTGCAATAGCAATTTTTATGCCAATTTCAATATTGTACTGACTAAAAGTGTATGAAGTTATGCATAGAATTGAATGAAATTTTTTGTGTAAGTGTTTGGCTATGGCTAGTTGGTCCGCCCTGAATTTGAAAACAATCTGCTGGAAGGGGGTGCTATAATCACAATGTCTGTGACATTTTGATTATTTTACTATCAAAAAGTGTATGGAGTTATGCATAGAACTGAATTAAAATTTTTGTGTGTAATTATTTTTGGGTATGGCAAGTAGGTCCTCCCTAAATTTGAAAAAATCTGTCTATCACTTTATTGTCCATCGGCTCATGCAGAGATGGAAACTCATGTTTACTCCGATTAATTGGCTGAAGCAAAAATTTAAGATAAAAATCAAAATTGGTATAGTATTGAATTAAAACTATTAAAGCATTAACATGTGCAACTATTGTTTTAAGTGTTAAAATGTTAATATGAGATAGAAGAAAGTTTTAGGATTGGCACATCCAACTAGTTTAAGTTTTTATTTATATAATTGTCATCAATCAGCTATATGTAATTACAAGTTTGTGAATTTATATTGTATGATAATTTTGCATTTATCAACCTTTTATGAATCACAGAATATTTATTTATATGCAAACATTTTTATAAATTTCAGGCTGTGAAACAATTTAGTATGATTAAGGATGAAGATAAGGTATTAGTCTGCCTATCAGGAGGCAAAGATTCTTTATCACTATTGCATACTTTACATCAGTACCAGTACTATGCCAGGAAAGAGGTAATTTGATAATTATCATGATGCACACTCTTAAAATTTTACTTTTATAAATGATAATAGTATTTACATCTTATTTTAAATAAGAAATTTGTTTTAACTACTTCATGCTTGTAATTTCATTTTTAGTGCTTTTAAATATATGAAAAGTATTTATGATTTTGTTTTGTGTGTCTGCCCATCATCTTAACTCTTATTAATATACGTATTTTAATTTCTATGATATTGAGTAGGTGTCAGTAATTTTAATCAATTAATTTTTTTTAATTGATTAAATTAATAAATTTCCTAAATGTTTAAAATGACATAAAAATAAAATCTAATATGAAAATGATTTGGAATGTTTCTACAGGTATTTTGACATATGAATACGCAAAAATACTTTAAAATATAATTTATGACTATTGTAGAAAGTTCAAGCCTAGCAAGTTTTTAAAAAGGCCTAGATTTTATTTGACATACAGAGGTGCCAAGTTTCAATAAAAGTTATCAGTAACCAAAGTTCAGAGAAGAGTTGGGGGGGGGGGGCAAATTTTCAAAAATTCTTTCTTTTTCTGCAATCTTTTGGGGGAAATTTGCAAAGTTTGCACGGAATTTTCACATCTTTCGCGATTTTTGGACGAAATGTGCGCGTTTTTCGCGATCTTTTGACAAAATTTGCGCGTTTTTCGCGATCTTTAGACGAAATGTGTGCGCTTTAAGCGATTTTTTGACGAAATGTGTGCGCTTTAAGCGATTTTTTGACGAAATGAGCGCGTTTTCCGCGATCTTTTGACAAAATGTGCGCGTTTTTCGCGATCTTTCACGAAATAAGCGCGTTTTCCGCGATCTTTTGACGAAATAATCGCGTTTTAAGCGATTTTTTGACGAAATGAGCGCGTTTTCCGCGATCTTTTGGCGACATAAGGCTGTTTTAAGCGATTTTTGACGAAATGAGGGCTTTTCGAGATCTTATGATAAAATGAGCGCGTTTTCCGCGATCGTTTGAAGAAATTAGCCCGTTTTAAGCGATTTTTTGACGAAATTTGCCCGTTTTAAGCGATTTTTTGACGAAATGAGCGCATTTCCGCGATCTTTTGACAAAATGTGCGCGTTTTCCACGATCTTTTGACAAAATGTGCGCGTTTTCCACGATCTGTTGACAAAATGTGCGCGTTTTTCGCGATCTTTTGACGAAATGAACGCGTTTTCCGCGATCTTTGGACGAAATAATCGCGTTTTAACCGATTTTTGACGAAATGAGGGCGTTTTTCGAGAACTTATGATGAAATGAGCGCGTTTTCCTCGATCGTTTGACGAAATTAGCCCGTTTTAAGCGATTTTTTGACGAAAGTTGAGCGTTTTAAGCGATTTTATAACGAAATGAGTCCGTTTTTTCGATATCTTTTGACAAAATTTGCACGTTTTTCGCGACATTTTGACGAAATGCGCGTACTTTTACGCAATCTTTTCTGTTTTTCTCGAGATCTTATATTGAAATTTGCGTTTTTTCAAGCGATCCTTTGATGAAATTCGCGATTTTTTTTATCCGTAATTTCTATCCGATGCTCGTAACGCCGTAACTTTTGTTGCATATCCGTAATAATTACGGACAAATCGTAATACTTGGCACCTCTGGACATAATATAAAAAGCACTCCATTTAAAAATTATATTTAAATCTAATATAACTTGCATTGTCATAATTTCCTTTTGGTAAACAAATTATTCAGAAGCTCAGTGGTAAAGTGGTCAGAGCATCTGACTTTCACACCACAGGTTGAGATTTCAACTCCTGATTGGACATGGTTCACTCAATCTTTCATCCCTTCAGGGTTGATAAAATTTATACCAAGCTTGTGTGGGAATTAAACACCAAGGGTCTTGTATTAGGCTGACCAACTGGCCATGACGTATGCTACATAAAATCAAACAACTCTGATTTTAGGTATATTTAAGGTTATTATTACAGTTCCTTGCAATGTTGGGGGCAGGAATTTTTCTTTACTATGTTAGTGGTGAAAAATGCCTTTAAAATTAATCAAAAACATAATTTTGTAAAAAAGAAAAAACTCTACAATTGAAGTTTGCTATTGATGATTAACACTCATCAGAGCATGAATTAATTACAGTCATAAATGGTAATCATGTGTTTAATTTTTCTTCTTTAAATCTATTGTATAATTATTTCACAGGGAATAAATTTCTCTCTTGGAGCTGTAACTGTTGATCCCAAAAGTCCATTGTATGATCCAAGTCCACTTAAAGAGTACCTGAAAGCTTTAGGCATTCCTTACTTTTATGAAGAACAAGGTATTTTTTCTTATTAGTTGTTTTCTCTCTCTCTCTTTCTCTTTCGTTTGCCATTTATTTTGTACAGAAGTTTTTTTTTTCCTTGGTAGAAGCTCTTGATTTTTTTAATTATTATTTTTACTTGGAAAAATATTATAATAGATTTTTTCCCCCATCAACATGGGCAGTAAATTATATTGAAATATGAATTAAAAGTTGTTAAATGTGCCTCGTATTAACTTGAAATATTTTATGCAACTAATATTGTTTGTGATGCATGTGTGCCATGCATTTAAAAATAAATTTAAAAAACAATTTTTTATTTTATTTTATTAAACTTATTTTATTTATTTTTGATTTTCAGTTGTATGCATTGAATTATCAGTTAAAATTTGTGTTTTAATAATTTGTGATAGCTTTTACAATTTCTAAAAAGAGAGGTGAAAGTTGTGAGCAATCACTACGTAAAATCTTTGTTTGACAAAAAATTGCGAATAATTTTTCTCATTTTCTACATTTTTCTTTAATATATATTTAAGCAGATTTTGCTGCTGAAATTGAAATATATTATATCCACCAACAAATTGGATGAAGTCATTCATAATCAGATATCTTTAAAATAAGAAAGTAGTCTATAACTTGCTTTAAATGCTACATGGCCAAAGATGACCGTCAACATGCGATTTTAGACATTCTATTAAATATTTAGAAAAATACATGAGGAATTATCATGAAACTCGAGGTGTGTAAACATAATAGTACAATTCATATATTACTCTGAAAATTTTTTCCTGAAACCTCATAGGAGACTATCATCAAACTGAATAAGAACAAATATTTTTTGGATAACCCTGTCAAAACTAATGAAGCAAAAGCATTCAAATTGTGTATGATTACTTATTTACTTATTGAAAAAAAAAAAAAAAGTGTTCATTTTTATGTAGATAACAAGTATACTCACAGAGAAATTAAAGATTTTATGAAAACAGTTCCAAATTTTGTCGAGTTTTTTAGCTTATAATTTGCAAAGCTCTTAATAGAAAAAAATGTTCTTTTCAGAAAATATGACAAACATCATTGTACAGAATACCTTGTAATCAGAATTAAAAAATAATAATTTTCACTGTGCATGTAGAAGTGCTATCAAAATTTCATTTGCATGTTATGTTAGTTAAATGTACAGAGCAACTTTTGTGAAAGTTTGAAAAACATAGCTTGAAAATTCTGAAAATTATTATCAATAGAATGAGCTCAAAATCTGTTCTCAAGATGAAGCAAAAAAAATGAGGTGCTGTATCCAAATATAAAAGTATGTGCAGTATTGTGCCTTCTGTATTGATGCTAATCAATGAATAAATAGATACTGCCCCTCATCTTTTTGCTTCATTTTGGAAATAATGGATTTTGAGCCTATTATATCGATGATAATTTTAAGAATTTTCAAGCTATGTTTTTGAGGATTTCACAAAAGTTGCCTTATACATTTAGCAAACCCATTATGCAAATTACATTTTGATTGCATTGGTGAAGTGAAACATTATTTAGAAAACCTGATCATTTTTTATAAAATTTTTATTATTTTTTAATTCTGATTACAGGGTATTATGTACAGTATGTTTTCTCATATTTCCTGGAAAGAACATTTCTCTTATCAAGAACTCTGTAAATTATAAACAAAAATCTTCACTAAATTTGCATCTGGTTTTATATATATATATATATATATAAACTTAATTTTTCTTCGCATTTACATGTTATTTTCATAAAAACGAACACAGTTTAATACAATAAGCCATTTAATCATAATCTGCAGTTTGAATGCTTTTGTTATATTAGTTTTGACAAGGTTATCCAAAAGATATTCATTCTTTTTCAATTTGTTGATTGTCCCCAATGGGGTTTCAGGAAAAAATCTTTATGGAAATGTATGACCTGTACTATTATGTTTACATACTTAGAATCTCAGGATAATTCCTCATATATTTTTCTAAATATTTAACAAAACATCTAAAATTGCAAATGGTCAGTCACCTTTGGCCATATAGTGTATTATTCTGGCCAAAACAATTTGTATCTTTTAACTATGTCTGATTCTATTTTGAATTTTTGAAATCTTTTAAAAATCGGTCACTGGTCTAAAAATTTTGATAAAAAAAAATATTGTGAATTTGGAGAAATGGTCACTAAAGAAAATCAATTTCCTTAGTTGTTTGCAGAAAAAAAAAACTGACAATTTCATCAGATTCATGCAAAAAGTGACAGTTTTGTCAAAGGATCATGAAAAAAAAAAATGTGAATTTCATCCAAGAATCATGAAAAATATCAAGTTCACCAAAAGATATCAGAAAAAATATGAATTTCATCAAAGGGCCACAGAAAAGACACATAATTAGCATCAGGAAGCAATCCCCTTTTCTTCCCTTCTGCTTTAACCTTTCAGAAAATTTGCAGTAAATTTCTTTCTTTTTTTTTTTTTATTTAGAATAATTTTTACTTTTAGTACATGTATATTTAATTTTTCAAAATAGTAACCTTGTTTAAAAAGTCTACATTTGTTTAATTGTTAAAAGTTATAGTATATTTAATTCAATATATAGTAGGCTAAATCTGTACAGTTTAGGACCAGAGGTTGTGCACAATGGTGCCAAATTTTTAAAAATATTGGGTGGGCTCAAAAAAATTTTGAACTAATTCATAAATATTGGGTGGGCTTGCACCCCATGGGCCGATATAAGTTGGCGCCACTGGTTGTGCGGATTTTAGAATTTTGCAGGTACCTGGTCATTACTTTTTTACATTTTTAAAACAGCATTTGAATGTAGAAAACAGTAATTTGAATGTAGTTATGCAATTCAAAATATAATGAATGCTCACAATGTAGTAAAATATTAAAATAATTAAGTATAGCACTAAACTAAAATAATAAAAAGTAAGATAAATTTAAAAATGATTAAATAATTAAAAGTAAGGGTCAATTAATAAAGGTAAATATTTATGTTTAATCAAATACGCATAATAAAGATAAGATACATTTTCCTTGAATTATTTAATCAAACTTTCCTCATTGAGATACTCTATTTATTCATATCAAAATCACAAGATAAGGTAGTTTTATTTGAGGTCTATCCAATCTTAGTAACCAAGAAAGATTGGATAGTACATAAATATATTAGGTAAAAAGGTTGTGATTACGAATTATATCAGCAATTTTTAGATTTATTTTTTTTTTTTTTCAGAAATAAATTTATGCTTCATGAAAAAACATAATTTCAGTCATATAAAAAATTATTTATTAAAATAGTACATATAGAATTATAAGAAATTAAAAGAATTCATTATTTTCTCTCTACATCTGAAACTGAAAATTTCACTGCTTACACTGTGATGATGTATAGATTATGGGGTTACAGGTTTGAGGAAGTCCACTGTATTATGTACATTATAATATAAAATATTATAACGTTTCTAATTTAATATATTCAATAATACATTTGTTTTTTAAAATTACTTATAAAAATTTTCTAGTTTATTTGTAATTTATATTTTTTCATAATAGGTATTGTATTAATTATGAAACTACAAAGTCTTTAACTCTATCTATTAGATTGTACAAATTAATCAATGTAGTTTTCAGATATATCATACCACTATAATTAGTGGTTTGTTTCTTTAATACAGTTTGCACATGTTGGAGACAAATGGCCAAATAAAAGATTTTATCAACAAATAGGGTAACATCCCCAGTAATTGGCACATTAAGAATTTGTCTTTAAACATACATCAATTTTCATTACAAAGAAATAAGATATTTACTTGGAAATATTTTTAAATCAAAGAATGTATATCTGTGCATCTATTTTGCCCACTAAAAACAAAAAAAAAATTGAAAAAGTATTTTTATAAAAATATATTTATAAAAAGTTCCTAAAATCACCAGTAATTGGCACCTAGAGCACCAATGTATGACACCTTGTGATCCAGTAATTGGCACATGTTTATATTTAAAAAAAACTTTAAATTTTGCATTGGGTTTAATCACTTTAAATGAATTTACTGTAGATGAAGATGCCATATTTCAGGTTTTTGAGAGTAAGAAATCAGCATATTAGTCTGAAATGTCAACACTTTAAAACAATACGGTATACTTATATTAATACCCAGTAATTGCATGCTGTCACCAGTAATTGTCATATGAAGCTTTAATGGATTCCAATTACTGATAATATTTCATATTTTCAAATAAAAACAAATAATAAATAAAATTAGTCCATAACTTTAAAAGTACTTCCAAAATAAGTGGTTTAATCTCAAACTCCTTGCGAATTCCTTGTAATTGGAATAGGTGCCAATTACTTGGAACTAGCAAAATTGAAGCACCATTAATTGGCATCTATCATTAATTCAGAAATCCAAATATTTGTGTCGAAAATACTTTTACACAATTAAAGAACCCTTTTTAACTAAACAAAACTGTTGTCAAATAAAATTTAAAATACATTATAAATCAGATAATAATGAATTGAAAAGCATGCCTTCCTTAAGACAAAGAAGCATTTGCAACAAAAATGGCTAATTTGATACAAACCATAATTGTTTCTCTTTCCTAGGCACTATTGTCATCTAGTAGCATAAATCAAAGTTATAATCTTAAACGTAAATGAGCATATAACTGGTATATGGTCTTGCATTTTTAATAGCCTGGATATAAATCTTATTTTAGGACATGTTTGTAGGATGTGCCAATCACTGGTGCATGCCAATTACTGGGGATGTTACCCTAGTAATTTTTAAAAAAGCTGCAACTTTTTTATAATATATCTTGTTATTAATAGTTATTTATTTTAAATAAAAAGTTATATGTGAGAGTATTTATAGTAAATTATGAAAATGTGTTTCAAATCACATTAAGCCTAATTAAAAATGGTAAGAAGTCATTTTTTAAGTCATCAATATTGTACCTTGAATTTATCAATAGTGTTATATCAAAACTGGTCCAAAGTACAACGTAACTGCATACTATTCTGTTAAAAAGCTAACGAAGGAAAATTTGTCAGGAAAGTTTATTTTGCATTATTAATGAAATGAATTCAAAAGTCAACTGTATATGTATAGTCTTGGGAAAAAAATAAACACCTCCTACTTAACAAATTATCGTAGAAGAAAGTTTCTGGTACTGAACGATTGGAAATAAAGTGAACTTTTAAACGGTGTATATAAAATTTGCTTAGGAAAGCATCTGCATATTAAAAAACCCAGAATTTTTTATTTATTTTATTTTATTTATTTATTTTTTTTTTTTCAATAGCAATACACATTTTTGAAAGGATATTTCAAATCTTCAGTTAGAACTATACCTAGACACCGAATTTCAGGTCATTTGAATTATAAGTTTTTGAACTATAAACATTCAAAGTTCAGTGCTTTTAATGTTAAAATTACTTTTTCATATTTTTATTAATATCTCCTGAAATTATAGTCCTAATGTGCTAATTTTTTATGTAGCAGTAATACTAAAAGTCTGAAACAAAAATATATTGAATTTGCAATCAGTCAGCATGTCGTGTAAAGGCCTTCCACCACAGAAAGAATCTTTTTCAAGTAAAATAAAGAAAATAGTTTTTCCCTCAAAAAGTTTGCTGCTTCTTTACAATCTTGATAGTCTTTTTTACAAGAATTTTACAGATATGAATTTTTTTTTTATTTCTTCTGTTTTGAAGATAAATTTATCTAAATAAAAAAGAAAAGGTTTGGTAGTTGTTTAACCTTTTTTTTACTTCAATAACAACATTAATTTTGATACATATATAGATCTGGGTAATCACATGCCCAACCATGTTTTCATTGTACTTTAAACTTTCATTTTTTTTTTTAGTCTACTATACGACACAAATATATTTCATTTGAGAGTGAGCCCTACAATCAATAAAGTCTTTACATGCTAAGAATGTATCTTCAAGCATGAAAATTTTCTGCAGAAATTCATACCTTTTTTAAAGCCTTTTGCGCTGTTTCTGAGATTGATACTTTCTCATGATTGATTTCATGGAGAAATTGTGACCAAAAGTTAAGGTATGGGTATGCTGATACCCAATTCTATATCATTGACAATCCTCAGTAATAATTTCCTGTGACTCTGCTGCATACATTTAGCATGTTTCAATGAAAAGCAGAGTTACTCTAACTTTTGTGATATGTGCAATCAGGGATGTCACTTTTCTTCATTTTTAAGGATTTTTCTTTTTTTCCTTCTTTTTTTTAAATTGATCAGTAATTTCTATGGAGTAAAAAAAAAAATGTGTTGATGTGTAGCATGAAAAAGACTGAGAATGATCACTCAAGGAAAAATCGAGAAAATACCTTTGTCAAATAGCCATGAAAAATCTTGCAAATTTCATCAATCAGTTGTGATAAACAAAACTTAAATTTCATCAATCAGTTGCAAAAAAAAGTCTTTCATCAAACAACTGCATAAAAAAATCTTGAATTTTGTCTGTTGGTTGTTTAAAAAATATAAATCTCTTCAATCAGTCAAGAATGAATAATTGCAAATTTAGTCAAACAATTGTAGAAATTAATCCTGAATTTTGTCAAACGATTGTGGAATAAAATTGCTAATTTTGTTGAAAGATTGTATGAAAAAAAATTATCAATTTCATCAAACAATTTCAAAAATTAATTACAAATTTTGTGAAATGATCTTGGAATAAGCTTGCAAATTTCATCAAATGATCACAGAAAAAAAAAAATCTAATTTTCAAATAATTTCAGAAATTAGTCACAAATTTTGTCTAACAAAATTTCCGTCGTATTGTGAAAACAATCACCGAATGAAATCACAAATTTTGTCAATTGTTCAAGAAAATGAATTGTGAATTTCATCCATCAGTTGTGGAAAAAAAAGCTAAATTTCATCAAACAATCTCAGAATAAAGATCGCAATTTTCATTAAACTATTGCAGAAATTAATCACAAATTTTGTCAAATTACACTGATAAACAAATTTTAATGAATTTTCTATTTCTCTATATACGTTGGGTGTTTCTTATAGATTTCAAGCTGCTGAAAAAGAATATGTTTGTAAAAATTTTCTATCACCCTCCATTTTTGAGAAATTTCATTTATACGTTTTGGAGTATGTAGGCATCGTATAGGCATTATAATTATATTATTCTCTTTCATGTATTTGATTCACACAAACATTCCTTTTTCTTATTACAATGATAAAAGATACATCAAGAGAGTAGAAACAGATGTCCCCCTAATAAATTTTATGTTAGCGACCTTGAACAGACAGCTCTAGCCACCCCCACAGTATTTGACTTTAACGCAAATCCCTGACAGTGGAAACTTATCTTTCGGGGCGAATATACTACTATTTCTTTGTTCTATAAGACTTTTTAATTGAATTTTGATTATAATTATCATATCTTCCTCTACAATATTTAAAACATGTCTAGAGGATGCGTTAATGAACCTGATTCTTTTCGCTGTGTGTGCGGGGAGCTAACTTTGAAAAAGCATCGGTGCGCCTATCATATGTACTTTGGATATAAAGTAGTTGAACGAGATAAGAAATAAGCACCTCGTTCTTGTTATACACAACGTGCTACAAACCTCCGGACATGGATGAAAGGTACAAAAAAGTGTCATACTTGCCGAAGGATCAAATAACTGACTGCTATTAATGTATTACAAAAATTAAAGGATTCTTTGCAAGAAGTAAACATAAAATTAAGTACACGAACTTAGATTCAGCGATGTGACCAGCATTACATAATGATGATTTAAAAATACCGAAACCTCCAGAGAATTTCACATATGATGATGCAGCAGTAGAAATGGAAATCGGTAAAACTGAAACTTCCTCGACATCTGATGTGAACTAATCTCCTGGCATAAATGAAGAACCACACCTAATAACTCAAAAAAGAATTAAATGATTTTGTAAGAGACTTAAATTTATCAAAGAAAAACTCAGAATTATTTGATCAAGATTGCAAGGTTGGAATCTCCTGAAAAACTATACAAAGGTATCTATTTATCGAGATTGATATAAGAAATATTCAACATTTTTTAAAAGAGAAGATGATTTACGCTATTGTAATGATATAAGTGGCTTAATGTCTGCTTTAGATTGACAATATAACTCAGAACAATGACCTATAAGAGAGCACCCACAGATAAGACATTTACAGCTACATAAAGTATGAAATTTCTTATTAATGTCATTTCTTTTTACCAAAAATCTATATTTTTCTGAAACTTTATAAAAAATGCATACTTTCAGTGTTTTAAATATTAATTTTAAGCTTTATAAATGTTTATTTATAAGTTTGTCATTACTAAAATACCAAATGATAAATTTCATAAGGTATATGTGTTGAATAAATACTACAAAATTCAGATTTTCAAGATTTGGAATTTTTTAAAAATCTGTGGGTGATGAAAACTTTTTAATGGCATATTCTTTCACAGCACCACCTAAAATATAAAAGTCACCACATACTTAGTTAGAAACAGAAACCTTGTTTATCAGTGTTATTGCAGAAAAAATCATGAATGTAAAACTGCTTATGTTGATAGATAAAGATTATTAATATTAAAAGTGATTGGTATAAGTTATTTTTTAATTTTATGTTTTAAATGCATGCAGGGGTGTAAACCACCCTAATCGTGTACGGGGGTGTAGACTCATAAATTTCCGATTGCAAAAAGGAAAATTTCTGAGTTTTATGAAAAACAAAATGTCGACTATATAAACATATTTATAAATACATATTAAATTTATATATAAAACTCTCATGTCCAAAAATTTAGCATATATAAATAAAACGATGAAAGAAAATTGTAAATA
Organism: Maratus speculifer; assembly: GCA_964019185.1. NCBI lineage: Eukaryota > Metazoa > Arthropoda > Arachnida > Araneae > Salticidae > Maratus > Maratus speculifer. The sequence goes on along the minus strand of OZ025293.1, from coordinate 205,365,352 downwards.
TGTTACAAAATTTTAACTTTTAATCGATGAAATTCACAAGATAATTATGAATTAGCATGTTGAGATAGTCGAATCAGTTTTAAGGTGCTGTTGTTTATTCCTTTTGAACTGTTAATATACGTCTCTAAAAATCAGTGGTGTAGTACTATGATTAATGTGTGTAAAAAATTGTGGTTGGAAATTCCAAACTGTTTTGTTCGATACCAATATATGTTGTTTCTAAATGTAGTAAGTTTGATGAAACTGTATTGTTGAGTTACGGATTTGTTGCCCATTTTTTACCATTAAATGGTCTGTGTATGCCAAACTTATTCACATAGATTCCACTGCAGATAGAAAATCATAAATTCTGAATTAAGCTTAACTACTGGTATCAGTGTATTTTTTCAAAATAAAAAAATGCCAAAATTTACAAAAACTGAAATTTTTCGAATGAACAAAATTTGTATCTCTTTCTTAGTACTTCAATAAAATTTAATCTAATTTTGTACATTTAGTAACAAGATATATCGCTATATAACAAAGCAGTTTAAAGTTACAATCGGCATTTTTCTACCCATATTGTTCATAGACCCTGATTTTTAGATAAATTTTCTGATAATTCAAAAGGAATCCAACATCAGCACTTTAAAACGAATTTGACTATCTCGATATGCGAAGTCATATAAGACCAGGAGACAGTTGCACAGAAAATCGCATTGTCAAGTTAGAAGCTGAAATTCCAAGATTAGACACAACTCGATTTGCATATTAAAATGAAACTGGTCTGCCAAATCGAATCTTGGCTGAAATCCCCTTCCCACTTTTAGATCCAATTTTCGTGGTTGACTCATAGGGTTATCATTGTGTTTTCCTCCACTCAAAATGTATAAAAACATGTACGATTAGAAAAAACAATGGTAAATTTACGAATAAGCCACTAAAATTGGGTCTAAAAGTGGTTTCCACCAAAGAAAAGACTTGGCAGATCAGTTGCGTTTTAATATACGAATTAGGCTTCAACTAATTCTAGAATTTCAGCCTCCAATTTGATGATGTGATCGTCTATATTGCCGGCTCTTGGTCTAATGATCTAATCTTGTAGTCTTGTAATGGTCTAATCTTGTGAGTTTCATCTATAAAATTTTACACTTTCATAAGATATTTAAGATTTCTTTTCATTGTTTTAAACACACATGGTAAAATTTCGGATGTGAGTACATTGTCTTTCTATAAATTGGAGAAACTTCCTTTACAAATATACCAATACATGTTTAATATTAATCGTAAGTGAAAACGTGTTTGTTAATTCTCTAAATTGTCTGTTAATTTTTTGTGATAGCTCAAAAACATCAGTGATTCCAATCTGCCATCAGCCATAGTTGATTTAACCCATTAGTGCCTAGCGTCCCTTTTTAGGGACGCTTATAAAAAAGGCAATAAATCGGTTTTCACACCAATAAATACAAAGAAAAATAAGCACTATTTTTCATGAGACAAATTCCTCAATAAATTAAGATAAAAGTTATTCATTTTTTAACAGTGGTGGGAAACCCAAAATTTCATTTTTAATGACGAAAATAATTTGGGCATTAATGGGTTAATAGCTTTCTTTATAAATTTTAATCTGCTAAAAGCTTTTTTTTTAGATATAACTGTCTACATAATTTGGCAACAGAATTTGGTAACACTGTTGAACTAAGGAGAAGACACCTTTATCTCGGAAGCAAATTCAGCATCTTCTGATACTGTAACTATATTAAAGTTTCCATCAGAATCAGAAATCAGTGTTGAATTCAGACATTTTTCTCCGGGAGGGACTTCAGTGGCTCTGAGGGGGAACATTATAGAGTTTCAGGGGGGGGGGATGATACTTTTTGACAATCAAAAACGCAAAATTTTCGGGGGGAATGCCCTTCCCTCGGGCCACCTCCTGAATTCAGTACTGATCAGAATAGTAAATGAACTAATGCAATTCAGCTTTTAAAGAAAATAGATCAACACCACATGATTTAGGCTGAAATTTTGTTAGTTGCTTTATATTTTCTAAAGAGCACTTTGTTAGCTCTAAAGGCGGTTGTAAAATGCTGAAACTTTCTACTAAAGAAATGATAGCCACAATATTGTCATACATTAAGACAACGATGTGATCTAAAATACATGTGAATTCTTTTTTTTATAATACTCATAGATAGAAAAATTGCCTTCTGAATCCAGGATTTTTTGATACGCTGAGGTTTTCTTGCGGCAGCGATGATGCTTTTCAAATTCTAATTTACAATGAAATTCCAGTTTTTAGCATATTCTATTACACTACCTATTATATTCACCAGTTTCTTTTATCTTAAAAAGCATACCAGTGCATGTTTTTGTCAGTACCATTGCACCTAATAAATTTTAAATTTTGCTTTGCAATTTTTCTGTTAAACTCCTTGTTTTATGCATATTGTTTTTCTTAAAAAGGACAGTAACCAAAAATTCAAATGAAAGAATTACAATGCATTGTATAATGTATATTTTTTGTCATACTGATGTTTTTGAGTTTACAATATTCGACAAATCAAAGTTATGTTGATATGGTTTTATCAGAAAAAGAAAATCTGCAATATTTCCGAATAACATTAAATTTATATAGGTTTTCTTCGTTCTAACTTTTTTTCAATTAAAAACTATTAAAATAAAAACAAAAAAATCCGACTAAGAATAAAATTTTATAAGTTTTCTTTGATCTGATTTGTTTTTCTTATTTAATTACAAAACTATAAAAACACTTTTTCAATTCATAAGTTTTTATAGGTTAATACTGTTGTTTTTTGGAGTAAGTGTATGATCTGATCAGTCGGAAATTTTTCCGATTAATTTTTTCGATTCAACGTACTTTTTTCAAATCGAATGGGAATTTTTCCAACTTTTTTTTTTGTTTTTGTTTTTTCACTTAATAAGTTTTTATAAGTTAATACTTTTTTTCCGATTTAACATCCTTTTTTTAGATCAAACAGGAATCTTCCCGACTGGTTTTTTCGTTTTTCCAATTAATAAGTTTTTTATAAGTTAATACAATTTTTTTCCGATTCAACGTTCTTTTTTTAGATCGAACAGGAATCTTTCTGACTAGTTTTTTCAATTAATAAGTTTTTATAAGCTAACACAATTTTTTTCCGATGCAACATTCTTTTTTCAATCAAACGGGAATCTTTCAGAGTAGTTTTTTCATTTTTCCAATTAATGTTTTTATAAGTTAATACAATGTTTTTCTGATTCAACGTACTTTTTTCAGATCCAAAGAGAATCTTTCTGACTGGTTTTTTGGTTTTACCAATTAATAAGTTTTTATAAGTTAATGCAATTTTTTTCTGACTAAACATACTTTTTCCAAATCGAACGTGAATCTTTACGGCTTGTTTTTTCGTTTTTTCAATTAATAAGTTTTTTTTAAGTTAATACAATTTTTTTCCAACATAACATACTTTTTTCCGATCTAATGAAAAATTTTCAGACTGATTTTTTCAGGGGAGGGGGGGGGGGGGGGGGTATGGCACCCCCTCACACCCTCCCGAGATTTAAGCCCCTGAATGCATGCTTTAATCTTTTTTAAAATAATTATATTTAATAACACATCATACAAGCATATATGCATCACATCCGTCTTCATATTGTGATAATTTTGTATCATACAGAATTAAGCTTTTTTTTTTTTGGCCAAATTACGCCAATTTTTATTTTGGCCTGTATCTGTCCAAATGGTTGTCTGATATGATTTCCCTTATTAAGCCAGTTTTGTTGTCTAATAAAATGAATGCATATTCATTATTGCTTGCAAAATAATTCTTATAAAATGGTGATTATATTTCTATTTTCTCTTTTGATGTTTTATCTGTAGCTCTTTATAAAGAAAATATATAATAGAGGATAATTAATGACTTTTTCTTTTTAATTTACTTGTTAGATATAATTGGTCAAGCTGCCAATCTTGATGAATGCACTTCAATATGTAGCTTTTGCAGTAGAATGAAAAGAGGAAAAATTTATGCCTGTGCCCATAGAGAATGCTACAATGTTGTTGCACTTGGACAACATTTAGATGACTTAAGTGAAAGGTTTGTGCATTTTTTAAAAAATCTAAATATACCTTATAAAATTTCTATTTTACAATTTATAAACTTTAATTTCAGTTTCTTCATGTCTGTGTTCCACAATGGAAGATTGAGGACAATGAAAGCTCATTATACAGATAAGTAAGCAAAAAGTTTATATATTTCATTCTGTTTTTTTTTTTTTTTTTTTTTTTTCATGAGCATGTTTTTATTCATTCTTTTATGATTTAGTGTGGAAAAGTAAAAATCCAGTTTTAGGAGAAAATCTGTTTTATTGTGACCTGTAGAGATGGCAAAACAAAAAATCAAGAAATATTGACATAATTTTGATGCCTCTGCTGGAGTTTTTTCAATTTTATTAATGAAAATGCATAAGTTTTCACTGGTGGAAACATTTGTCTATTTTCAAGGTTCATACTCATCAGAGGACTATGGGATTCGTGGGAAAATCAGGGGATAAATTCTTGGTTGTAAAAATCAGGGGCATTTCAGGGGATAATACAAAAAATTCCCAAAACCTGCGAAAACCTACCAAAATGACTTTCTACTCTCGGAAATTGAGAACAATTGTTGCTGTTCGCGTGCTTTAGAATATTGCATCTGTCAACATCCATTCAGTCACTAGACACCCCTCCTAACATGAGGTTTGACAATAGTTTTTAAAAAAAACTAAAAAAAAGTAACAATAAAAACACTTTATTGATATTGGCACATGTATCTTTCAATTATCCATAATGCTTTAAAAAGAGATAATAAAGTCATAGAGTAATAATGAAATTCTTTCAACAAACTACCAAGTTTTTAAGGACACAGCCCCACAAGGCATGCAGACTCCATCTTTGTTTTACATAAATTAATTTTTTCCTTTTAAACTTCTGTTCATATTGTTTATTTAAATGATGTATAAACGTTAGTTTGAGATTACCTTGTTTTTATTTTGAGGAGATGGGAGTGTCATGCTACTGGTTGTGATAATTCAGAATTATCACAGGTTTTTAACGCAAAGTAGCAGAAATAGTCATTTATTTCTGAAAGAGGTTTCACCATGAAACTGCAAACACAAAGTGACCCTTATTCTCAAGGTGAGACTGTCGGCGATATTAAAGGATCGCTACATCATTATCGATCAACAGAACTGACAGTTGGATGACAGTAGGGTGAATGAGACAACCGCCAGGGTCGTGCCTTTGATGACGCTCTGACACAAAGCGAAAGTACAAGATGACCAGAAGGCCAGACAGCCTGGTGCCATGGGAGTGAAAACTCAGGTGCTAATAATCGCACGATTTTACTAATCATTTAATGAGAAAAAGATCATTAAGGTTCATGATTGGTTTGTGACCTCTAAGGGGAGGTCTAGAGGAGGACCTGGATTGGAAGAAAAGAAGAAGCCAGAAGCTTGCAGAGGAGATTCTCACGGAGTAGAGAGAGAGCAGAGCAGTGAGCTCAGAGTGTTCTCTCGGATAAGTGAAGCAGCTCGGATTTGAGAGCTGGAAGAAGAAAGATCCCGCCAGCAGATCTGAGAGGGTGTTCTGATCGCAGAGCCCGTGCAGCATCATGGAGTGTACTCTCGCTAGGAGAGACAACAATAACTCTCATCTTGAGAGGTTTGATAACGCAGTTATCTGTGAATTATTTTACTTCTACATTGTGTGTAATTTAGCGAGACTTTGCATCAATCACGAACTTTGTATTTACGGAACTCAAACTGAACATTAGTTGAAGCTGGTTGGTATAAGAGCCTACGTGCTTTTCAATAATTTTAATGCTGTAAATATTTCTCCAGAGGATCCTTTTTGTTCTACAAATAATAAATAGATTCTCCATTAAATATTCTTGCCTGGATTATTTGCTGAGCGGCACACATGCTACCTACCACTTAGCATTATAATCTACTAAGGGCTAAGTTATTATATGGTTTAAAAAATGTCTTTAATTATTAATATGAAAAATTGTACATCCAGAAAACAAATACTTTAGGGGATTCTTAAGGGATTTTTTCTTGGAAAATGAGTATGAACCCTGATTTTGTGTTTAAGGTTATTGGTGTCTAGTAGTGGGAATGAAAAGATTGAAGAGTTATTGATTAAAAATGTGTTTCAAAACTCTTTTTATTCATAATAACAAAGGTCACTGGGATAAACATTGTCATGCCAAGTATAATGTGCTAGTTTGTTTTAAAATGTTTAAATTTTAATTTTGTTCTGTTATACTTTTTAACTAAAGATAGTTATTCCAAAAAAATAAATCAATGGTTATATAATATTTATGATAATTCATTTCTTTCCTATTTTACAATAAAAGAATTGACAAAAACTTTTGCATGAACCAAGAATCTATTAGTGATTCCCTTCGTTGTTAACCATTGGAGTATTGAGACAGAAAATATTATTTTCAGTCATCTAGGAAGAAAATACTGATTTACTAGAAATTAAAAGTCAGTCAGAATGAAGCAAGATTTGATCTATTTAAAATAAATTTTTGGACATTTTACATGAATGCCTTTACATGACTAAAATGTCTGCTTGATAGGTAACAGACTGGGTAGCATCTGCTAGGCTTCTTTTGCAAAATCAAAAATAGCAACAGGTTACTTGCAGTGTTCCATTGTTCTAGATGTGAAGTTTGGATTTTTTTTACAGTTGATAGTACAGTCATTCAGGGTAACTTTGATCTGCATTTTCTCTATTTTGAGATGGCCATTCTTATTTTACTAATATTGTTGCAACTGGTAACATAAATGAGAAGAAATGCTTCTTAATTAGTATTGTATGGCTACCAGAAATTAAGGAATAATAACAATATAAACAATTTAAAAAAAAAAAAAAAAAAAGATTTTTAACCTGGTTCTAAGTTATTCTGTCATGTAGGGTAACTTTACACTATATCATAAATATCTTATTAAAAAAATTTAAATAAAAAAGTAATATAGTTTGGATAATTTTGAACCAAAAAAAAAATTTCTTTTGGATATTTAAAGACTCCTAATTTACATTTATCAACATCACAAGATTTTTATAATTTATGATACTACAACAAATGTTATATATAAGCAGAGTGGAAGAACTAAACCATGAATATATTTAATTTAAAAAAAACAAAAAAACTGTTTATTGCACATATAAAACTTAATTTTTAATATTTTAATTCAGTAATATTTCCATAGTTATAGTAGTGCACACTAGTACTAATATTAATCAAATAAGAATAAAAAATATTGAATGTATGACATTATGCAGACTTGCCAAGTCTCCCGATTTTTGATCATTCTCCCGATCTCCCGCTTATCTACTAATTTCTCGCTTTTCTGCAAATCTTTCCCGGTTTTCTACGATGTATGAAAATTTTGTCATCTTCGTTTCCCGTTATTATATAAAATAGAATCAGCCAACCAATTTATCATAACGAAAGAAGCCAGAAAACCATTTCTCTTCAGTGATTGGTTAGTGGGTTTGACGTCACATCATGAAGAGGTGTGGTTACGGCGCAACTGCCCAATAAACGTGAAGTGTCGCGGGTTTCGATAGATAAATAGTATAAGCTATTGTTATGACTGTGTTAGCTGCTATTTTGAATATTGTCGATCACATGAAGCGAAATCGTGTTTAATTTTTTATTTCGTGATATGTTTTGCAATTTTTTTATGAATTCGTAAATATGACATCAAAAAAGAAATATGATGCGTCTTATCAGTCTTCGTTTACCGAAGAATTTGAACACACCGTGCCGATGCCAGATGTTCTTTTGATTTTAAAATTTCGCATGGTGGCAGAGCTGATGTTGTAAAACATATTGTAACAAAAAAGCATCTGGATAATGTAAAACGATCTAAATTGACTAAAAAACTTTCATTTTCTGTTGATGAAACAGATCAACGTACTATTAAAGCGGGATGCCTTTTTACTTCATTTTTATTGGAGCACAATATACCGCTGAGCGCTTCCGATCATGTTTCATAACTTTTAAAAAAATGTTCCCGGACAGTGATGGACAATAAAACAATCTCCTGATTTCTATGCAAAAATCTCCCGATTTTTTACTTTTAGAGGTTGGCAAGTCTGCATTATGTCAAATTTGAGTAGCTATGCCCCAAATAATGTCTTTAAATTATTATTTTTTTAACACATAATTTTGAAAATATTTACATATTATATTCAATGTTCACATTCGGCTTTTATGTATAAAATATGTGCACATATGGAGAATTTTTTACTAGAAAATGGTAATTTTTGTATAACCATATGATATAAGTTTTATACTTTTTGTTATCAAAATTTCACATAGTTTTTATTAACATAAAATTATACAAAAATTGCTAGCTCTGAATCTTTGGTATCTATATAACCTCCATTAGTGGCATGAAAGTAGTTTGAGAAAATCAGATTTTATAAAAATAGAAAAGTTAATATTTGATCTCAATTTGATATTGATATTTTATTTCATAAAATATCAATATTTATAAGATGATGATAGGGGGGAAATATTGTCAGGTAGGTACCCAAATCTAGGGGGTGGGGAATCAGGAAATTTTATTAAAAGGCATGCCTCCAATGCTTATTCATATATGGCCTTTATTATCTGGATATATTTTTGTTAAATACATACATTTTCTTACATTTTTAGTCTGCATATAATTTGTTAGTATCTACAGGGTGTCCACTCTCAACATTGGCCAATGGCTAATTTCTAAATCATTAGTCATAGACATATAGTTCCAGTTGCAAAAATGCTTTAAAAAAGGTAAAGAATTGTTTTTTAAGCAATTTAGGTCGCAAAATTTTTTTATTAAGAAATTAAGAAAAATTAATTTTCATACTTTCCTATATGTGATACTTGGTAAATTTTTCCGACTACTCTAGCAAGTAAGAGAATAAAGGTCCCATTCATCTAACATTAAAATTGACTGAGTTATGAAATTTTAAATTTCATGACTTCTGTTACTGAAAACGGATGGTTGGACTGAGCTTTAAGGTAACGTACACTAAGTGCTTAAAGTATTATAAAGGGCATCCATTTCCAGAACGGTTCAATAACTACTTCCTAAACCATTTGTCACAGACATTTAGTTCCAATTACAAAAATGTTTTAAATGAGGTAAATCAATATTTTTCAAGTGATTTAACTGAAGGTGTTGCCACCGTGTAAATTTTATGGTAGTGTTACAAGGTTGCTACACAACCTGGAAAACCTGGAGAAACTGGAAAAGTCGGGAAATTAGACAAATAAGTTATGGAAAAGTCAGGGAATTTCGATATTTTTTCCTAAAACTTGGAAAAGTCAGGGAATTTGATAAACTTTCATTGTGATCTTTAAGAGAGTTTGATCATTGTGCGGCCAGAAATGAGAATCTTCCATGATTTGGAAAACTGCATAGTTAAAAAAAAAAAAAAAAAAAAAAAAAAAAAAAAAAAAAAAAAAAAATCATCTACTTTTTTTTTTTTTTTTTTTTTTTCAAAAATTTCCTCTTTCATCCTCCACATTTATATTTTTAACACTTATTATAACAGATTTTAAAACTTTTTCCAGCAGTTATTTTCATATAACAATAATTAATTATCACAAGCCTCCATTTTCCCATTCTGTTTCCCCTTCCCTTTTGACTCCTGTTGAAAATAAATTTTAGCATAGTTAACGAAATGAATATTTGTGAACTCAGTGCACAAATATTTTGTAGCAAGTTTGTACAGTTTGTAGGAAACTTTATTTGAAAGCTTGCAGTCATAAATTATTAAAGAGAGCGATTCCAATTGCAAACCTCAAAGCAAGAGTGTTATTGATTTGGGAGGGAAATTGGAATAAAAAGCTTTTGCTCAGAGATTGTTAGCAACTATATTCAAGAAATTTCAGTGTTTTTTGAGTAATACAGCATTTTTTTACCTTTAGTATGTCCACTACGCGCTATAAGGCTAGACTAGAGATATAAATTTTCCGGAAAAATATAAGTGGCAGAAAAAACTGGTCTTTTACCAGTTTTTTTTGGAAAAAAATGGAAAAATTGATTTTTTATGACTGTTTCTCCCAAATAAATTATATTTTCTTAGAGAATATTAAATAATAAACATTTTTTCTCATTTATTTGCATTAAATGAAAATTATTTTCATTTTATATTACAAAATAAAAAATAGCAAAGCTTGCTTTTAAAAATTTAGCTTTTTTTCCCCCACAGCCTAAGAATTTTTAAAACACTATTGTTTGTTATATTATATCTCTGTTGAAATGATTTTTCAGTTACATGTTTAACTACCAATTGACCTAATGTAAGAACCTGAGCCAATATGTCTGCAGTTTGGAATGAAATAAATTATGCAGTCCATTTACATAAGTATAGTTTTTAAGTAAATTATACTAGTTTAAAGAAATTGTTGCAGTTTTGTCATTATTATCAATATCAGTATTAAAAAAATTCCACTGTTTGTTTAAAAAAATGTATATTTTTACATTATTACACTTTTTTCTTACAATTATAATTTAATTTCCTTTAAAAAAATATGTTTAGTTTTGGTATAGCTTTCCAATCTCAACTCAAAGTTTTGATTTAGTTTTATAATCTAAATTCAAACAAAACTAAGTTTTAGTTTGGCTTACTCAGGTCTGCAACTAAAAAATAGCATAGGATTTATTGACTGTTAGATTTTTACTCACTGAAACCAGAAAAATATGTTTGTTTAAGTTTAATTAAACGTAGTTTTTTTTCTTTTTATCCTGAAATCTGGCATTCCATTCTTGAGTAAGAAACCATATTCAATAATGTGATAATTTCATATTTCTAAGAATGGAACTCAAAAGTTATGAAAACAGAACACTACAAATAGAAAATGCTCTCTATTTGAGGAATTAACAAAATCAGTTATATACAGAGATAAACTTCTAGTGTGCTTTAAAAAACTACAAAAATTCAAAGTTTAATCAAGAGGGAATGTATAATTTGGAACATAGTTACTTGTAATAAAATATGGCTTTTTTTTTCATTGCAGTTATACTTTTCTAATGCAAACTGCTCATGTTTTTGCAATATTACTGTACATTATGGAGGTAAAATGGAGATCAATTTTAGATTCAATACCTTAAAAAAACATTCAATTAATCAGCTATAACAAAATCTTGAAACATGCAGCATAGTAGTGCCACCTAAAAGGCAATTTACACCAAAAACTAAACAATATTAATATATATCAGGAACTGTCTGAATCTGTAGTTTGATAAAAAATCGTCCTTTAGTCCTTGAGATAGAGCTATTGCGATAATCATGAATAATGGCGCATAAAAGTGTCATCTGTTGAGCGATTTACACCTAAAAGTAATGTGCACAAACTTATATCAAAGATTAACTTAATCTGAAGTTTTATGAAAATACATACATTAATTCTTGAGAACTATTCATTAATTCTTAGAACTATTGTGGAAATTATGAATAATGCAGCATTGCAGCACCATCAGTTGGGCAATATGTAGGGTTAAAGTTATATTTTGTTTGTTTTCCCAGCTCTTCTGTAGTAGCAAGTATTTAAAAAAATAATAAACTTGTTTTTATAGTAGCCACCAACCATATAAATTTCCTTTAATTTATAAGTTCATTTCAATTGCTAATTATTTAACAGTTATTCATTTATACAGGTTAAAAATTTAATAGTCAAATACTTACAGCCACTGTACATGCTTGTTTACCTTTTTCAGCATGTGGTTGGATGGTTGGTGGTGAAGTTAATTTTTTGACATTTTTTTGTGAATTGTTGTTTCCTGGTGATGTCATTTTGACAAGTGATGTCATTTTGTTCAGTGGGTGTGTCTCATTTATTAAAATTTATTTATTTATTTTTGGCAACACATGTAATGATAATTTTCTGCTGTATATATTTGGCAAGCAACATTCTCAATCAGTTCAACATGTAAGTACCTCTGCACCTAGTTGTTTATAGGAAATGTGTTTGTTTTTTTGTAGAAAGTATCTACACCATTTTAAACTTAGTAAAATTAAAGAAACTAAATATGATTAAATTGTGTATGCTTAAAAGTACTTATATTTTCCTGACATGGTTTTCTTCATATAATGGCTTTTAATAAACTTTGTTTTTTTACTCAAGATGTTGAAGTTACTTAAGCCTTCATGCAAGTAGTGTTTTGTTTACTTAGAAAGGTGAACAGTGTGATTTTTAGACATTGTGGGGGAAGTATTTAGACTGACCCTACACAATATACGCTAATAACTATACAACTCGAGTTTATATCAAGGTATAACTGGATCTAAAGTTTTGTGAAATTATGTGCATCAGTTCTTGAGATCGAGTGCCCATAAAATTTTTGTCCCATACAGACTCACAGATATTTTCCAAAAACTATCAAATCGTGTTCAGGACCTTCTAAAACATTTAAATATACCAAAAAACTGGAAGTCAAAATTTTCATAAATTCAATACTTACTTCTTGAAAAGATAGAAAAAAAGTAATAAATGCATGCTTCAAATTTTATGTTAAATTTTTAATTTTACCATTTCTATTAATTGGCATTTTATTTAAATAATTTTTGCACATGAATTAATTTTTAAAAAGATAAATTGCATTTAATTATATATCTAGATTTTTTTCATGTAATCCTGTTTTTGTGAAATTGTGAATTTCTTGTATATATACTTATACAAAATATATTCAGAATTTGTAAATAAAAAATTATTACTATTTTTAGAGTCCTATTTAGACATTTTTAATAAGGTTATTTATGCATATGTACAACTTGATAAGATTAAGCTGCTATATGGCATGAGATTTTTTTTTTCAATCACTGCATTTGCGAAAAATTAATTTGTAGATTAAACTTTTTTTCTGAAATGTCTATTTTCAAGAGAAATTTTGCGAACGGCCTTGTGTTTCAAATAAGAAAAAAAATGTGAAGGATCATTTCAAGTCTTCTCAAACAGATTTCTGCTCAGAGATCAGATTACCCACATTAAAGTTTTCATGTGGGACACTCAACATAAAAATAAATAAAATAAAAAGTATGAGAATGTAGCTATTACAAAATTTTCACTACATTATTTCATAAATGAAATTTCAATTTTTCCAGTTCGGAAGAATTGAAAAATAAGTCTTCGGGAAAAAAAGCGAAAAAAAAAATGTTTTTTCCCCAATTTTTCCAGTTTTTTTCCGAGCATTCCCATCTCGAGGCTAGACTAGAATTTTCTTGAAATACACCTGGAAAGAGAATTTCATTCTCCCATATGAGTAGCAGCCCTGGTGTTAATTTTAATTAAATAACTTCTAGATTAGATAAAATAATTGAAGACGTGAATTTCATAACTTCTCTTTATTGAGAAAATTAAATTTTGGGAAATCTCGCAAAACCTTTAAATGTGTCCATTGGTTTTCATTATAAATTTGGAGATTTACATTAATGCAGATTGGTATAGACTGACAGAAGAAACAAATGCGATAAGGTGAGTTTTGAAATTCACATCCTCAATTGTATTTTACAAGTTTTATTTTGTAAGGAAATGAAACTGCTTCTTTTCATGATTTTATTTAGAAAGGTGTGTTATTCCGATAAGCTTTTATTTTAATTAAAACGTTCCTATGTATGTTTTCCTAGTTCAAAATTTGTATTAAAATTTTAATTCACTTCCAAATATCCGATCGAGGTTCAATTTGCATACTTATTTATATCCAATGACAATGTAATATTAATACTATTTTAGGTGCATAGCACTTATTTATTAGATAGGATTACACCATATTCCATTAGGTTAAGTATTCTAATAGAATTTTAAATATGTATAATTTTGTAATAAATTGTGACTGTCGCTTTTCATAATTTAATTTAACAAAATTTCTGTTATTTTATTATTTATATTTTTAGTACAAGTTATTTTGCTTTAATATGTAAACATTAACATATATTTAAAAATAATATTGTAAAAATTATTTAATTCTCAATGTTTAATGTTAAATTTTATATCTGACATTTATTTTTATTTATAGTAAATTAGTGACTGACCCTTATTTTGCAGAAAAAAAGGTGTTTCAATTTTAAACAGCTATTACTCTGTCAGTTTTAATCGCAGAGGAATGGGACTTTTTTGTCTTACTTGTTAGAGTAGTGGTAAAAATTTACTAAATATCACTTATAGGATGGGGGAACCATATAAAAATTTAATTTTCATATTTTTTTAATACTTTTTTTTACCTAAATTGTTCAAAAACCAATTTTTTACCTTTTTTTAAAGCATTTTTGCAACTAGAACTATATGTCTACGATAGACGGTTTAAAAATTAGCCATTGGCCACCATTGAGAGCGGACACCCTGTGTAATCAGTAAACAATAAACCTATGCCTAACTTTAAACCGGCTCAGAGTTATACTGGAAATGGGATAAAATGATTGTGCCTTCTTGTTTTACATTTTATTAACTATTAGTAAATAATCTTAAAATATTAAGACAGGTACAAGATTTAGATAATAATATGTCTGATAAATGAGTACATTGTAACTTCCTATAAAAATTTAATTGGATTACAACAATTTCAAAACAGTATTAAAAAATTAACTCGAAAACAGTGCGTCACAATAATAGCTGGATGATGCAATGAATTGTTTATAATGTCCCTACTTTCTTTTCTAAGATAAAGAGTAGAAACCAGTTTAAAACCTTGCCAACAGAGTGCAGCTCTGGAGATTATCCAGCTTTTTGAAATCAAAAATATTGAAAATTAGGATGTGGTACAAAGTTACCTCTCATGGTAGTTACCCTGTATGAAAGATACAAGATAATAAAATAAGGAAGTTTTATTTCAGGTTTAGCCAGACTTAATAACCAAAATTATTTGATAAATACATAAATATATTTGGCAAAAGTTTGATTACCAGTGATATCAGCAATATTTTGAATTTTTTCTGTTACTGAAAGTGAAACAATGATTCTGTAATATTATTTACAAAACAGAAAAGCAGAGAAGATGAATATATATTTTTTTAATTTAAGAAACAACAATCAAGGGGGGGGGGGGTACAGTAGACTCCCTCAAATCCACACTGCTTGGGACTGGATTTTGGAATTTTGTGAATTTCTGGTCATTACTTTATTTGCATTTTTAAACAATAGTTTGAACATAATTAACAATGAAATCAAAAATATAATAAATGCTTACAATATAATAAAATATTAAAATAAGTAATAAACAATAAAAATTTAGATGATTTTTTAAATGATTAAAATATTAAAACAAAGGTTGAATTAATAATCAATAATGTATAAGTAAATATTTATTACAAATACGAGATGAATTTTTTCAATGAAACTTGCTTCATGAAGACACATTACTAATTCACACCAAAATAATAAAATAAGGAAGTTTTATTTCAGGTTTAGCCAGATTTAATAACCAAAAAAATTTCATTAATACATAAATATATTTGGCAAAAGTTTGATTACCAGTGATATCAGTAATATTTTGAATTTTTTCTGAAATAAATTTATTCTTCCTTTATGAAAACAACATGAATTCAGTAACATTAACGAAAATTACAAATTTAAATATATATGGAATTGATATAAAAATAAAAAAGTCAAAATTTGTCTCTACATCTGAACTGAAAGTTTGATTGTTTACATCTGTAAATTATGTGCGGATTTTAGGGTTGTGGATTTGAGGGAGTCTACTGTAGTTGGAATTTTTTAGAACATTAAAGACAGACCATAAAGAAAAGAAAACTATGAAAGACATTTTTCATAAATGAAAAATGTGCTTGTGTGTGTGTGTCTGTGAGTCTGTGATTGTGATGGCTAAAAAAATCTACGGTACATACAAGGCTCAAAATTTTTATGAGAGTAGCCTGATATCTCTTCTGATGTACCTGAAGCTCAGAATTTTAATTTTTTGATTAATTTCAGATATATTAATCACAAAGTAGAACTCACTTTCATAAAAAGTCATTTTTTTAATGTTCAGGGAAGGAAATCGTTTGCACTTGCACACAAACTCATTTACGCACTTAAACGAAAGAAGCATTTTTCGGCGTTCATTTCTGTTTTTGGATCATTTTGTTTAAATCAAAATCAACCAAACTGCTCAACGCAGTTAAACTTAACAGACATATTTCAAAAGATCGTACTTTTAGGTCTCAAATGCTATAATCAATTTGAAATAATGTTGCAGTTAACCCTTTAAAAAGAAATATTCGAAAAGAGTCGTTTTTCCCAAAACAATTTTTCACCCTTTTGTCAATGTTCTTCCAGGGCGTAATTTTTAAGATGTAAACAAACCAAATAGAAGATCTTAAAATTGAAAATTTCTTCTAACCGATGGTGTAATTGGTTTAAAAAAAATTGGATTTTAACCCTTTCAAATATACTGGCAAAAGAAGATCATTTTGTGACTAGCAGAGAGGATATTTTTCTATGCTAAAATTATCTTAATGTACATATTTCATCTGAATCTTTTAAAATCTTCTGAATAGACCAAATTTATACTCCCTACAAAAATTGAAAATGTTTGGATGGATAGAAATATTTTTTACAAAATAAAATGTGCGAAAAATTTGATGAAATCAATAAAAAACAGATTGTTTTCATTGTGGTTTTGACTTAGCAAAGCGCAATCCTATAGGTACCGGCAAACAAAAAGCATATTCTTATAGCTTAAAAACATTCTTATAATCTATGATGTAATCAGTTTTTAAAATGTAAGATTTAACCCTTTCAAATACACCAGCAGAAGAAGGTCACTTTGCGACTCACGGATAGAATATTTTTTCTACGCTAAAAGTATCTAAGCGTACATATTTCAGCACAATCTTTTAAAAGCATTTCAATAGTCCAATTTTACACCCTCTTAAAAATTTTGAAATGTTCGAACAAGTAGAAGTATTTTTTTTTTACAAAATAAAAAGTGCAAACAATTTGACCATAAAAAAAACCAGATCGTTTTATTGCAGTTTTGCCTTTGCAGGATGCAATTCTATACGTCCTGACAAACCAAAAATATTTTCTTAAAGTTAAAACATTCTTATAATCTATGGTGCAATTTGTTTAAAAAAAAATATGAGATTTAACCCGTTCAAACACACCGACAAACACAAATCACATCCTGGCTCATGGAAAATACACTCTGAATACAAAATTTCTGTTACATAGTAGCTTTAGAGAAGGCATGAGAATACGCTATGTTGTATGTGTTTATGTATTAGTTTCTGACATGTATTTATTCAGTAACTGATTTAATCCCATCAAATTGGATTTATTTCTTCATTTGTTTTTTCTTCTTGTCTTTTTAACACTTTCCAACAAAGTTGTAAAGTGTTTATACATTTAGTTTATTTGCACAGCTGTCAACGCTCTAACTCCTGTAAATTTATTAGGATTTTCATGCAATGAGATTGATATGCATTTTTGAAGGACACTAAAATATACATTTTATGGAGCATGCCACACAAAGAATATTTATTATTCATTTTTAGGGCCGCACAAAATAATTTTGTTACATAATGGTATGGAGGGGGGACATTATTTGTGGCATATTTTAATTATGTAAAATTATTTCATATATATAGTATAATAGAGATATGTTAATTATGTTTATTACAAGTTACTTTCTGTGTACTGGAAAATCTGTTCCCATATTGTTGACTGAGGTAGTATAATATTTTTATTTATTTTTGAAGTACTTTAAGAAGATCTTTTAGTTCTTATTGTCTCACTTATATTATTTTTAAGTAAATGTTTGAGAT
Source organism: Maratus speculifer (assembly GCA_964019185.1). Lineage (NCBI taxonomy): Eukaryota > Metazoa > Arthropoda > Arachnida > Araneae > Salticidae > Maratus > Maratus speculifer. The sequence goes on along the minus strand of OZ025293.1, from coordinate 205,347,564 downwards.
AAATAAATAATTGTATTATTTTAAATATGAATTTTGTGCAGTAGTAATTATTGATATTATATAAAATTGTTTTTACTTCTTTTAAGGTCATCATCGCTTAGAATCATCAGACCTTTTGTTTTTGTAAGAGAAAAAGATTTGCGTAATTTTGCAGAGAAAGTAAGTCAAATTTTTCATTATTATCAAAATTCTGCATCATTAGAAAATCAGTTTATGGTTTTAATGTTGATTCTTCTGCTTTCATACTAGTATAATTTGTTTAACAGGTAAGTCTCAAATGTTTGCAAGTAGCTTTTCTTTAATTTCTCTGTTTCTGCTTTTAAAAAATGTTTTTTCTTTTACTGTTATTTCAAAATTAATCACAATTTAAATAAAAATTAATTCAATTCAGTTATAAAGTTATTTTTAAAACCATTAAACCATTTAAAATTCATCTAGCACAGTTTTTTGTGTTTTGTATAGGGTCAGGTGGCGGTAAAATCATACTTTTTTTTTTTTAAGAGAATGCTTTAAAACTAAACAATTAAACTTATTTTAATGAAACTTTTGATGAATTTTATATATATTGGATTCATATAGAATAAACATGAAGCATAACAATTCAATTTTGTTCAAATGTTTTCTTACAGTGGTGTAAACACAGTCTCACAGTAAAAGAGTATGTTTTGATTCATCATTTTACTCCATAGTGGGGGAAAGTGGGGGTAGCTCAAAAATTAGTGCATATTTAAATAAAAATATGTAAATATTGATTTTAAAATAGGAATACACTAAAATAAATGTATCTTAGTTATATTTAAAGGTGCAATTGCACAAAGAAACTAGAAATGGTGTCAATGGCTATCAAAATTGAATTACTTTCATATTGCTAAACTCTACACAGTCTTCATAATCAATAGCTGGAAAAGTGTAATTATTCCCTAATGGTGACTTAATCAAAAATTTTATGTGATATAACTTCTTAATTTCTATCACTTGGCTGATGAACTTAGCTGATTGACTTGTACCCATGAACTTTGCTTTACTTCTTAAAAGTCTACTTTTTATTTCTTTAACTTTTCATAATCACTCTGCTTTTTGGATATTGGATGCAGGGGCATGCCAGCAGTATTCGGCGCCTGTGTGCAGAACTGCATTTGGCACCCTACCCCCCCCCCATCCAATCGCCTGTAAAAATAAAACTGTTTCCCACCCCCCCCCCCAAAAAAAAAAAACTATGAATATTTAAAAATGTATAGTTGCCATTCTTTTGGAGTTTTTTGAACCAGAAAATTTATTTAATAAAATATATCTTGTTTCTTTACAATTCGTACTTTATTTCATTAAATAAATAAATTTCTGTTTCCAAACATGCTTAAATTACTTGAAAAATGAAGAAGGATGGCAGCTATGTAAATAAAATTCGTAACACAGTAAAACTGTCTAAATGAAAGCACTCTCTATCAGAATCCTGCGTTACAGTAAAATTTCATTATCCCGGAGAAAATAATTTGATGCAACAACAATAGATTGCACCTAAAAGAAAGAAGTATTGGCGATGGCTACGAAAATCTACTGCAGATAGAGATCTGAAAATCCTCCTCCGCTACCCCTTACGATATCATATGTTATCATTCCTCAATGACATTCTCTTTTCTTTATCGGTAAACACAAGTATTATTTCAAATATACTTTACACCTGTTTTCTTAAATGCAGATTATATAATGCATACACATAAGACGGAAGAATAGGAATACCAAACATTGAGATATTCAATATTTTGAAAATAAATAATTTTATAGTGATTTTATTATTTTAATTTTCATTAAAATAGTTAACAAACTAATATATATATATATCATATTGCAGACTATTTTGATATAACGAACAAATTATAAATAAAATGAAAAATAATATATATAAAAAAATGGAAACAGAAAGAGTTAATTTTGATTGGATCATTCAAAAATGATAAATATATCAAGACACCCCATCCCTCACTAGAGATATCTTCCGATATCATATGCTAGATTCTCCCTCCCTTCCCCCTAAGTAATAACGTTATGTATGCATAGCCAGTGCCGTAGCTAGAAGTGAATAATGAAAAAGGGGGGGGGGGGGCTGTCATATTTTCTCTTTCTCTCTGTGACGCAGAAAGATAAATTAGCACATGTTCACTCTGTAGTTACTATGTTTCTCATTAAACTGTTGTAATAGTTTCATTTTACGCTAAGAAAAGAATAGGATGATGAAAAATTCAAGTGTAAAACCACTTTTACCAGTGAAATCTTAAACAACTTGTTATTTTTCATATGTGTAAATAGGATGAGCAAGTGTTGAAACACTTATTTTAGTTACAATTTAGTATTTTTGCAAAAGCTGTGAAAGGTCCTCAAAACTTAATTAGATTTTTAAGCAGAATTTCATTTGAATTTTTGGAATAGAAATCAATTTAGTGACTTTGGAATCTTTTCTAGGGAGGCTCAAAATGTTTGAGGAAAAGCTGGGCCACCCATAGCACCCCCTTAGCTACGGCCCTGTGCATAGCTACGGCCCTGTGCATAGCTACGGCCCTGTGCATAGCTACCAAGTTCTGGTTTTACATTGTTTCTCTATTCAGGATTCTCCAAAGTGTCCCCCACGGACGCCGCGATTGCGCCCTTAGGTTTTTTGGCACCCATTCGAATGTATCCTCTTATACTAGCTATTTTTAAGATTAAAAATCCATTTTAAGGGATGCATTTTTAAAAGCAAAAAATATTTAAATAGTTTTCTTGTAATACTTATCGATGACCTTAAATAAGTTTTAATTATTTAATGCTATTAAGTTGTTATTCAGTAATTAAGTTTTCTATAGTTTCTTCATCTACAAAACTTTTGAAGATAGACTGTCCTCTGAAAATCTAATTTTAAATTTATTCTGAATTAAATTATTGTTGCAAATTATTTTAAAATAGTTTCTAAATCATAGGGGAGTTATAGGTATCAGCGTGAGATATACGCGCATCATATAAGACGTTTCTAACATATTATCTCTACAACCTCTATATACAACCTCTATTCATGGACTGATATTGTAAGAGAAACTTTTACCAGTATTTCCGAATAGTAATTTTCTTCTTATTTATGATAAATTCTGAAGTAAAGTGACAATTGTTTCTTATAAATAATAAAAAAAAAAGTGAAATTTAGCTCCTACGGTAATAAAACTGTATATTATGCTTTTCCACTGCAGTGAGATAACAGTGTTGCATATTTTCAGCTATGTGGCGCCTTTTATTATTTATAACTATATGAGGTGTGCCTCTGTTCATAAAGGTTGGGCAGGTCTTGTCTAAATTATTTATTAGAGAACTCATAAGTAGAATAAAATAAAATTTTAAAGAAAGAAATGAATATTTATAAATAATTTCTATAAGGTAAATCTACAAAAGATAATTCCGATGCCAAGAAAATATAATACATTTTAGTATAAATAAATTAAAGATTTTTTTTTAAATATTTGCTTTTCAACTGAAATCTTTTGGCACCTTTACTGTGTCAGCGCCTGTGTGCGCCGCACACTTTGCACACTGGGTCGGAACGCCCCTGATTGGATGCTTCTCCCATTCTTTTTTTTATAGATTTTCTGTTAGATTCTTCTGTTTTTGTTGTTTTTATTTTTTTTCTCCTTATCATTCTAATCTTTCTAAGCTACATTTTTGAAATTTAATTTGAAAAAAAAAATAAACATATATATACTTTTTATTGTTTAATTTACTACCTAGGGTTGTAAAAAAAAAGTAAATTAATTTTTAGTCATTTTATTATAAAATATGGGGCATAGAATACTAAAATTAATACAGAGGTTAATAATATCCTATCATATAACATTAGCTAAACCTAAACATACCACTGAATTACCCCCATTTCAGAAAACAACTGTAACATTATTAACCAAATTTATTTTCAAAACATTATTAAATAGAATTATAAATTTTATTGGCTTACCCGAACAGGTTTAGTTTGAACTTCATGTCTGTGAATGGTTCTCACATTTCGGGAAGCTATTCTTTCTTTAATAATTGACTAGGAAGTAAGATGAATACAAAACAAAAAGGATTTGAGTTTATGCGATAAAATAAAAGGGTAAGATTCACAAAAAAATATAAAAATACAAACTGAAATTGCAAAAGAAGTTCAAATTTCTCAAACACAAGTTTCTAATATTGAAAGAAATGCTGAAAAGATTGAAGAAGAATGGAGGAGAAATAGAAATTTAGTTAGAAAGAGAAAACATAAATCAAATTTTGACAGTGTTGATGAGTAGTTTTCTAATAAAAGAACAAAAGGTGATGTGATTAATGGGCCTATGATTATGGAAAAAGCTGAACAAATAGTGAAGACAGTTGAAAACTCAAAATTTTTCTGTGCATCCGAAGGTTGGCTTTATAGGTGGCAACAAGGAATAATTTAACTTTTAAAACTGGACATGGTGAAGCAGGATCAGTTGACACATGGTGTAACAAAACTCTGCAACCTATCCTTGAAGAATACATTCCAGATGCAATTTTTAATTGCGACAAGACTGCACTTTTTTTATTGAGCTTTACTGACCGGCACTTTAGCTGAAAAAAAAAAGAAAAGGTTGCTGAATTAAAAAACAACAAAGATCGGGTCACTTTATTATTGTGCGTAAATCAAAGAGGAACAGAAAAACTCCAGCCTCTAATGATAGGGAAAAGTAAAGGTCCAAAGTGTTTAAAGAATGTCAAAAAGTATCCTGTGAACTATAGTCATTCACAAAATGCATGGATGACAGGACAAATTTTTAAAAACTGGCTGATGAAGCTAGATGTGGATTTCAAAAAACAGAACAGAAAAATTTTGTTGTTTTTAGATAACATAAAAAGTTATCAAATTGATGACAGCTCTGTACACCTCACTAATATTAAACTACAATTTCTGCCTCCCAATACAACATGCAAAATTCAGCCCTTAGATCAAGGCATAGTTAAATCATTCAAAGCCTGTTACCAAAGACAAATTATCAAAGATTATTTGCATCATTTGGATGATATTGAATCCTTTGCTGGCATTCATAAGAAAATAAATCTTTTAACAGCCATGGATTCTTGTAAAAAAGCATGGGACAGTGTTCCTGTAAAAGTGATTGAAAATTGCATCAGAAAAATGAAATTTGTGAAATTGAAAAATCTCGAAAGTGAAATGCGGGATGATGAAATCTTAATTTATGATTTTGAGGACAGTAGAATTCAGGACTTCAAGGAATTTGAGACAGGAAATTTCAGAAAGCTAAAATTTACCCAGACAGAACTTGTGCAATTTATTGAATTGGATGAAAATGAGGCAAGAGAAGACAATGAAGAAATGACTATAGCTTCCTCGCAAGGAAAAGATAATGAGATTGATGATGATACAATTGAGCCACACTCTTCTCTGAAAGAAGTAAATACATCTTATGGTGTAATTCACCAACAATTTGAAGCTTGTGGGGGTGACTACAATAGTATTTATAAGCTAGAAAAAGAACTACAGAAATGCTCTACATCTGAGAAAAAGCAGTCAACAATCACAGCTTACTTTTAGCTAAAGTAATATGTATGTAAATTTATTTATTTATTTATTTTTGGAATATTAAAAGTCCATAGGTATGTATAACAATTGTCTTTTATGCTATCTGTTTTTGTCTTTTTTTTTTGTTTTGAATGTTTTTTCATTCTCATTTTGTTACATGTGTGTTATTCAACCACAACGCAATAGATTAATGTCATGTATATGTTTCCCCTGATATTTGAATACTCCACTTAATCGAATACAACTTGTTGCAACCGTCAATATTCGTTTAAGTAGAGACTACTGTATTAAATAATATACATACCTTAAAATTCCAAAAAATAGCACTTCCCTCCCTCCCTCTCCCCTGACAATATAAAATATTGACAAAGGTGACAAAGAGGCTAATAAATGGAATTTTTTGTAAAATTTCCTGAATACTTATTAACATCAATATCTATTAACATGAATTAATTGGTAAACATTTAGGCATATTCCATAAATATTTAAAAATTAAAAAAAAAAAAAATCTTCCAAGAAAGTTTTAAAATTTTTCATTTAAACAAAAACAAAAGTGAAATTATTAAAATTCTATTACTTTATTATAAAAAGAACTCTATGAATTTGTCATCAAATTCACGTTGTTTTAGCATGAAAATAGAAATTATTGAGCTGCAAAGCAAAGCAAAGAAAAAGAAATAAGCAAAGCATGCTTTCTTTCTTATTAAAGAATAATTACAATCTTCTCTGATAATTTACCTATTTTGTTCAAATTTTCAACAAGTCACAATAATAGTAAATTAAGCTGTGTCACATTTTTTTTATTGAAATATAATAAAATATTAAAATTTAACAGCACCCTACAAAAAGGTCCACTATAGAACAATTCCAAAGAAAAATAAGGGAACTATCTGAGGCTTGTTTATTCAGCTTAACCTCTTCAGACCTGGTGTATCCTATATGATACACATCTTTATAATTTTGTTTTTACATATATAAATACTATTAAAAAAAGAGAAATTAGTGTGAATGAAGCCTAAGAGATAGCAGAAATAAAGAAAATAGCAATTTGTCTCTCGTAGTGCTTTTTCAGTGAGTTACATGATATACAAAAATGGCTTGCAGCAGAAATGCACAAAATGTACAAAAAAAAAAAGAAAACGTAAAAATTTTTACTGTGTGCTAAGATACCATTTGTAGACTCCATTAGTAATACAAATTATTAAATATGTATTTGTTTGATCTTTTTCTATGTTTTTACAATGCAGAAAAGTAAAATTTAATTTAAAATAACCTAAGAAATTGTTAAAATGCGTGTTTTACAAGTCCCCATATATAAAAAAAAAATTATGTACAAAAAATAAATTTTTGATTATTTCGTTGTTCAATCTTTGTTAGTTATCAATTAATTAATTAATGTAAATCCATAGCTGAAATTAATAAAAGTAGATCAATAAACCTTCGGGTCTGAAGAGGTTAAGTGAACTCGAAAGTCAACGTTATCGGAATTAAATCATCAGCATGTTTGGTTACACAGAAAGGAACTCCAAGGATTTTATTATTATTGTTGTTAAAGAAAAAAGGTTTTTGGTAGTGGACTTGCAAATTGATTTTTTATTTTCATAAAATAAAATTTGTTTAAAATTGGAAGTGGAAGTTTTGTATTTAATGTAAAAAAAAATAGCAAAAAAGTCAAATCAATTTTTAAATGAGTATTAATTGATTCTTTAGAATCTGTATAAAATTACTCAAAAAGTACTATGTATTCCAAATATTCTCAAGCATAGTTTGTATTTGGACAGTAATATTGAATCTTGTATATTACTTCAGATCCTCAAGACCCACATATATAATAATTTACTTTCATAGCCAATGAAGTCATTTTTATTTCATTACTTCATTTATAACATATTATGAAATAGTAATTGTGTATGTAACGACTTCGGGGTGTTGTAGTCGTGTCGTGGCATAAGAAACTGGGACTCGGAATCCTCTTGTTGGATCGAACTCGTTTATTTAACCGCACATTTTACAGATGGAGTTCGCGAGTCCGGTCGGAGATCGCCCGAGCCCTTTACGGTGATTACGAAAGTTTACATGGCCGGAGGTTAGGCAGGCTCCTCAAAACTGCAAAGTCTCTCGTTTTTCGCGCGTGTTCTTGCTAATATGTTAGGGATTGTCATATTTTCCAGCAGAGGGCAGAATTGTGAATTTGGGAGGAACATTTAATTTAATTGGTTAAGAAATATCTGGGCAATCTGACGCACTTTAGGCGCGGCTGTCCAGGGCTGCATGCTGATCCTACAAATTAAGAATTGCGCTTACCTAAGCATTTTTAATCTTAAAGAACATCCAAAAATGATCTCTGAAAGTAATAAATGTTAGGCTGGGAAAGAAAGTTACCAGGGGCAAAAAAACTTTAAGCTTAAGAATTAAAGTTTTAGAAAGGGGTTAGTTTTTATCCTTTCATGTATATATTAAAATATTGTGTTTCTGGATGTTAAAGTTAATTATATTGTTTTATCCTTTTTATTTCTTTTAAATAAACATTAGTTTGGTTTTAAATTTACTTGTATTTATTTCACCACCAAACAATATTTAGTTATTTGATTTACAGGACTTTAATTTTTAGTTTCTAAACTTTAATGGGTTGACTAACAGTAATGCTTTCATAGCATATTTAATTTCTGCCTCTGCTAATTAGTTATCCATATTTAAAATTTAATACATCATTTATAAATGCATCTTTTAGAGAATACTTTCTGTGAATTTCCACTCAGTAAAATTTCTAAAAATATTCATGTGATTTTCCTTTTGTGATAAAATTCTGCAATTAAATTTCACTCAAGTTTCTTTATATATATATATATATATATATACAGTAGACTCCCTTAAATCCACACTCCTAAAATCCACAACTCTCTAAAATCCGCACATATTTTACGGATGTAAACAATGAAACATTCAATTCAGATGTAGGTGCAAAATTTGACTTTTTTAGATTTTTATCAATTCTATATATTTTTTAATTTGTAATTTTTTTTAAGGTTATTGAATTCATGTTTTTTCATAAAGAAAGAATAATTTATTTCTGAAAAAATAAATATATTGCTGATATCATTTCTAATCACAATATTACCAAATATATTTATGTATTAATCAAGCTTTTTTAGTTGTTAAGTCTGGCTAAACCTGAAATAAAACTTCATTATTTTATGATCTTGATGTAAATTAGTAATGTACATTTATGAGGCAAGTTTTTATTGAATAATTTAGGAAAAACCCGTTTCATCTTTATAATGAATATTTAATTGTACATTACTCCTCATTAATTTGACCTTTGCTTTTAGTACTTTTATCATTTCAAAAACTATCTAAATTTTTATTATTTTAGTTTATTACTTATTTTAGTATTTTAGCATATAGTAAGCATTCATTATACTTTTGATTTCATTATTAATTACATTCAAATTACTTTTTAAACTAGTTGGATGTGCCAATCCCAAAACTTTCTTCTATCTCATACGTACATTTTAATATTAAAAAAAAATAATTACTCATTTTAATGCTTTAATAATTTTAATTCAATACCATACCAACTTTGATTTTCATCTTAAATTTCTGCTTCAATCAATTAATCGGAGTAAAAACGAATTTACGTCTGCACGAGCCAATGGACAATAGAATGATAGGCAGATTTTTTTTTTCAAATTCAGGGAGGACCTACTTGCCTTACCAAGAAATAATTATATACAAAAAATTTACTTCAGTTCTAGAACTAACTTCATACACTTTTATGTGGTGCAATATTGAAAATGGCATAAAATTCGCTATTGCAGCGCCTCCTTCCGGCGGATTTTTTTCAGATTCAGTGCGATCCAACTAGCCCTAAACATACACTTACACAAAAAATTTCGTTCAATTCGATGCATAACTTCATATACTTTTGCTCGGTACAATATTGAAAATGGCACAAAAATCGTGATTGCAGCGCCCCCTTCCGGCGAAATATTTCAAAAGTGAAGGAGGACCTGCTTTTGCCACAGCCAAAAACATTTACAAAAAATTTGGTTCAATTCTATCCATAACTTCATACACTTTTTGATGGTAGAATGGCGACATACACACAGACATACACACACACACACACACAGACACACGGACAGACATTTTGTAAAAACATGTTTTTTGGAATCTCTGACCCCTAAAACGTGTAAATCAGTCGAAAACCGGAAGTCGAAAAAAATTTCGATTACAATACTTTCTTCTATTGAAGATAGAAGAAAGTAAAAATGTAAACAAAGCAATGACCAGAAATCCGCAAAATTCTAAAATCCGCAAAACCTCTGGTCCCAAGCTGTGCGGATTTGAGGGAGTCTACTGTATATATATATAATCAGGTAACAGATTCTGGTAAAGGCATTCTTGGGTATTTTGGATCTCTTTAAAATTACAAAAAAATCTGTAAATTAAAATGTTAATGTAATACTTTTTGAATGTTCTATGTAAAAGAGGTAAGGCCTATTTTTTTGTCCATCATATATGCGAAAAAAAAAAAAAAAAAAAAAAAAAAGTTTTGAAATCTGACATTTGTTCAATGGCTTTGTATACTTAAAGATATGCATTTTTGTTTAATATAAGCTTTAAGTGTTAAATAAAATAGTAAGTCATAGAAATTATAGTCCCCCAAAAAACTGTTTTGGCTTTTTTCTACATTTTTGTTGTTTTTTGTATCTTTGAATATTTTTTTTTATGAAGCACTCGATGAACCAAATTATTTTTTATGTACAATGATACTGCTCTTTATAAGCTTTTATATGGGCATTATTTTATTTTGGCTCAGTGTGCGCTTCTGCCTATTAGAGACAAAAATATATCATGCAAGAGTATCAAGTGCACTGCTATCAGAGCGGATTCAGATTTGTTTTGCTGTCACAAAAAATATTAACATTATTTGCATGTCAATGTTGTTTTCTAAAACTATTTTTGTACATATTTATTAAAGAACTTATTATTAAATAATGCTTGGAAGTCAGTATTATTGTTGTAAAGCCTAGCAAAAAACAAATACTAATTTTCATGTCTGTTCTAACAGAAAAATTTTATCGATACTTAAATGTTCTAAAAACTGAAATCTGCAGAGTGGTTCTAAGTAATGCTTTAAATGCAGATCATATGTATTTCGCATTCTTCAGGTTTGAAACACTCCTATTTCTTCTTTTGAGGTAACAATAAAAAATTATGCATCAATGAATACTGTTGACAACACCATAAATAAGAAACCTAACATACATTTATCAATATGTCATTGTCATAACTCTAAAATTTTTGTACAATACATAAAGATGAAAACTGCCTTGTGGCTGTACCAAAAGCAACTCAACTCAACTCAAACCTTTATAGCAATTAAAATCTATATTTCATTGGGAAAATGATAAACTCCTATTACTGGAATGGTATTTAGTTTTTTGGCTTTGAAATATTTACACCTGGTAACTGAACTTACATCAGTGTATGAAAAATATATTGAAAGTCTTTTAAAAAAATATCAGAAATGTGGAAAAGAAGAGGCCTCAATTTTAGCACCCACGACTCAGGACACCTTTTTGAGTTTGAATATTATACTTTTATGGGTATATCTATATCTATATTTTTATACTATTAAAGTTCAAGATACGTTTCTCAAAAAAGAGATCATCCTATACTTGCTTTGCAGCATTACTTGTAAAGCTTTGGACTGATCTCTCTCTAATCAGGGTTCATACTGTGCTTGAAAGTACTTGAAAGTCCTTGAATTTTTAGGAAAGAAAAAAGGTCCTTGAAAGTGCCTGAATTTATTTAAATTTTAATGAAGGTGCTTGATTTTAGTTGTTTGTTTTTATAGGTGCTTAATTTTTCTTATTCAGATGTTCAAAATTAAATAAAAGTCCCAAGTATTGAAAAAGATTAATTAATTGGGCAAAAATATTTGTTCTGAAATAGTTTTCCTTTCTGGAGATCAGGGTACGGGCATTTGTATTTTGCTTTGTGTTTTTTTTATATATTGGATTTGATTTGTGATGCGTGTGCACATGCATATACTCAGGTCTTTGCAACAAATAGTTTTTTCTCTGCCTTCTATGGATCTCTAGTAGCTAATTATTCTTCGTGATATGTACTGTAACAATACCAAGAAAATGTACTTTCAATAAAATGTGAATGGAACTAGAAAGGCACAAACGTTAGTTCGAAGCAGTACCAGGGCCGTAGCTAGAATTGAACCATGGGGGGGGGGGCTCATATTTTTTTTCTCCCTTTCTCTGACGCAGAAATTTAAATTAATGCATATTCACACTGTATATACTATGTTTCTTATTAAATTGTTGTAATAACTTCATTTTATGCTAAGAAAAGTATAGCATGTTGAAATTTTTGAGTGCATAACTGGTGCAAAATTAAGCATATTGTTAGCTTCATATTTACAAATAGGATGAGGGAGTGTTGAAATACTGATTTTAGATGTAATTTAGTAATTCTGCAAAATTGTGAAAGGCCCTCAAAACTAAATTAGATTTCTGAACAGAATTTCATTTGAATTTTCAGAGCAGAAATTCATTGAGTGACCTTGGAATCTTTTCTAGGGGGAGCTCAAAATATTTTAGGGGGGGCTGAGCCGCCCATAGCGCCCCCTTAGCTACGGGCCTGAGCAGTAACAAATTGCATATCAGTTTCAATGCATGCAAGCTATGCTGTGTTACTTGGAAATTAAAGAATAAGGGAAAATCTGCATGAAAAACTCATATAAGACTATTTTCATAATAATCACTTCTATTATATGCAGTAGACTTCCTCAAATCTGCAAAGCTTGGGACCAGATGTTGTACGAATTTTAGAAAATTGCGGATTTCTGGTCATTGCTTTGTTTATATTTTTTAAAAAGTAATTTGAATGTAATTAAAAATTAAATCAAAAGTATAATGAATGCTCACAATATACTAAAATATTAAAATGAATAATAAACTGAAATAATAAAAATTTAGATGATTTTTAAAATGATTAAAATATTAAAAGCAAAGGTCAAGTTAGCAATCGATAATGTATAATTAAATATTTATTATAGAGATGAAATGCATTTTTCCTAAATTATTCAATGAAACTTGCCTCATAAAAGTACATTACTAATTCACATCAGAACCAGAAAATAACGAAGATTTATTTCAGGTTTAGCCAGACTTAATAATTAAAAAAGCTTGATTAATACATAAATATATTTGGTAAGATTGTGATTAACAATGATATCAGCAATATCTTGATTTTTTTCAGAAACAAACTATTTTTTCTTCATGAAAAAACATGAATTCAATAATCTTAACAAAAATTACAAATTAAAAAAATTATGGAATTGATATAAAACTGAAAAAGTCAAATTTTGCACCTACATCTGAATTGAATGTTTCATTGTTTACATCTGTAAATTATGTGTGGATTTTAGAAATTTGCAGATTTTAGGAGTGTGGATTTGAGGGAGTCTACTGTATATACATATATGGATCTGGTATTGCAAAATGTAGGAGGATTGGAGGTGATATCATTGTTATTCATGTGTCGTGAATCATGGCTACCAAAAAAGAGGAGCAAGAAAAGGTTATGACCCTTGTAAGATTTAAAATTTTTTAATTAGACGATTTAAGTTATTTAGATTTACTTCAATTTTGATTTTAAAAAGTAAAATTTTTCTTGCATGATTTTGTTTTTGATTAATCAAATTTTTATTTATTAATAACATAACAATTGAACTCCCTTCCACCAAAAAGAAAGCACAAGTATCCCATATCTAAATTTACCTTTGATACTGCTCATGTAATGAATTGATTATTATTTTTATTGCATACTAACTACCCCACCTAGCATTACCTGTATCCTAATTGATTTTGTGTAATTTTACGTTTTTAAAGGAAAATCCTTTAAAACAAACCTATGATTGATGACCCTACTGGTTTCAGCAGCATATTTCCATGCATTTTGTCCAACATTACTTGGGCTTTAATTGAATTTGCATGATTTTAAATTTTTAAAGGGATATCTTTCAAAAGGAACCTTATCGCTATTAAAAATAAATAGGAATTGTTTTATTTTTAATAATTTCATTTTTAAGCAATTACTTTCATTATTTCTTGCTCATTATGCTAATTAATCCGCTTATTTCTTTTCCTCCTTTTTTTTTAATTTATGAAAAAAAATTCTGTATAAACATAAGTTATTATACAGTAGACTCCCTCAAATCTGCACTCCTAAAATCCGCAACTCTCTAAAATCCGCACATATTTTAAAGATGTAAACAATGAAGCATTCAGTTCAGATGTAGGTGCAAAATTTGACTTTTTTAGTTTTATATCAATTCCATATATTTTTTTAATTTGTAATTTTTGTTAAGGTTATTGAATTCATGTTTTTTCATGAAGAAAGAATAATTTATTTCTGAAAAAATAAAGATAATGCTGATATCATTGGTAATCACAATCTTACTAAATATATTTATGAATTAATCAAGCTCTTATACTTATTAAGTCTGGCTAAACCTGAAATAAAGCTTCATTATTTTATGATCTTGATGTGAATTAATAATGTACCTTTTATGAAGCAAGTTTCATTGAATAATTTAGGAAATATCATCATCAATCATCTCTATAATGAATATTTAATTGTATATTATTGATTTATTAATTTAACTTTTGCTTTTAGTATTTTTATTATTTTAAAAAAATTAATTTTTTATTATTTTAGTTTATTATTTATTTTAGCATATTGTAACCATTCATTATACCTTTGATTTCATTATTAATTACATTCAAATTACTTTAAAAAATATATAAACAAAGCAATGACCAGAAATCCCCAAAATTCTAAAATCTACAGAACCTCTGGTCCCAAGCTGTGCGGATTTGAGGGAGTCTACTGTATTAAATTTTTTAAAAATATTTTTTATGTTAAGTATTTTATTTTCAAAAAAAGATGGTAGCCAAAATTAATTGATTTATGAAAGAAATATAAATAGGATGTTAAACCTGAAATTCTTCTTCAAATTTGATCTTATTTATAAACTTTTGTTATTTTAAAAAATGGACTTTCTTTAAAGTTTATGATTGTACTTAATAAATGAGTAATTAAATTCATCAGTGAATGAGTTACTAGGGTCAGATGGAATAAAATAATTATTAAAACAGTACATAGTTTTCAAAAAATGTCAAGCAAGGCTTTAAGATTATTATGAACTATCGTCAACTGGCATTAGTGTCTTTAAATTTTATAGATAGCTTGACAGACTACCAGCTATAAAAAGAGCGATTGAAATTTTGGAATATTTATAGTCGTTCATTTCTTGTGTACAAAAGAAAAAAAATCCCAATCCTTATAATTACATGCTTAAGTCTATTATATTTTTTTAAAAGATAAATTTATTGTTAAGTTGCATTTTCCTTCATTAGTTGTATCTTTGGTGCAGCCTTTCATGGCAAAATTTCAAACTGAAAAACCAATGCTGCCATTATTTGCAGCTGATTTAACAAAGTTGATTCAGTCATGCTAATTAGAAAACAAAACTCTTAAGGATGTGAAATAAAACATGTAACAGTTTCTAAACTTCCTTGTCTTGAATTCAAAACTAATACAGTAAAATTCATTTAAGATACGAATTAAGGGACCGAGGAAATTTTGTATCTCAAGCGGGATCGCATCTTATCTGGGTAATTTTACATAGGTTTCCTTTTGAAGGTACTGCACATCATTCGTCTCTTAAGCGGGATCGTATATTAAATGGGCGTATTTTAAACGAGTTTCACATATGTTGAATTCTCTTGCTAAAATAGTCTCTGTTCACTGGGAATAAATTGTTTAAGAATCCAACAGAGCAGCAATCTATTAAAAAAATGTGGTATTATTGCTCTGAAATGAGAAATAAGAAACTTCATTTGTGCAATGATGAAAAAAATTATCAATAAAAAAGTCCAATAAAGTATAGTATTGTGTGCAATTCATTTTGTTTAAATCTTAGTAAAATCGTGTGGGACAAAGAAAACTGCATTTCACAAATGAAATCTAGAATAAAAGCCTTCCACAAAAGTGGTTGATTCCCAAAAGTTGATTGTGAAGTCATTCTTCTGGATTGTCATGATTTTCTTGAAACTACAAATTTATCAGGTTTGACAAACTTTGATGAATGGAAATATTGATTGTTTGACTTTTTTATGATCATATGTTTGTTAAATTGGTACTACTCTGTTATCCCGTCGACCAAAATACTATCGCCATATTATAAGATTAAATGCCAATAATGGATACGATACACGTGTTTAAAACATCATTAAGTGATTTTTATTTCGATTTTTTATTTGTATTTTTATTAATATTCTACTAATTATTTGTTTTATTTTATTATTTAAAATAGAAATTATGTCAATATGTATAATTTTGTATAATTTGGCGAAATCGGTCGACGAGATAACAGAGTAGTACCGTTAAGACTTGTTAAGGATCTTAATGTTGCCAAACTTTCATTGCTTTTGTCTCATGGGCAAGCTTGTCGTGAGAAAAAGTTCTCAATCAATAAAAAACATTAAATTAGAAAACCTTAAAGAACATCCATATACTTCTTTAAAGGTTATAAAAGATTATCTAGAATATTGTGGTAGTATACCAATAAAGAAAGGGCTCCTTTCATCTGCATCTTGCAATGGTGGACAAATGAACATTATGTACTTGAAGGATCAAGAAAAAGAGAAAGAAAAACATATCATTTAGGGGGGGGGGGGGACTTGATGTAAAGAAAAAGGAAAGAGAAGTTGACATTAAAAAAAACCTCCGTGATTCAACTGATGACTTATTTTTAATGGCAGAGCCTACAAAAAAAGACATTCTGCTTACAAGCAAAGAGGTCCATGAAAAAAGAAAAAGTCTGAAGTTAAAATTTTTTGATAAAGTTGCAGTTCAAAAACTTAAACACTAAAAAGAGAAACATATTTAAAATGCAATAAATTATTCATGTTGCAACATGCAAATTTTTCTTTTATATGTGTGTAATGTACTTTTTTGAAAAATGATTTAGTGAATTATTTAAAGCAAACTATGAAAAAATTTTGTTTAGTTTTTGTAAAATTTAAAATTGTGTATTAATATTATCATAGTACAAAATTATCAAGTGTCTATTTTTGTCTAATGTTAGCCCAAATAATATTCAAAATAGAATGCAAAAAGATTTTTCAGAGTTTTTTTCATAACATTTCACATTTAAGACTTTGCTACTGTATGTTATGTTTAGCATTCACCTGAAAATATGTGATAATGAAAAATATTTTTTTTTCTCTTGATACTTTTGTAATATAGTATTTTAAAGAAAAAAAATTGTTATGTTGATTATTTTAGACCCAAAATAATCAACATAACACATTATTTTTTCATTATTTTTGTATGTTACATGAATTTTTAAATTGCAATTTATTTGATATTTTATTGTATTTTGTGGGTAAAATTATTTTTTTGAGGTTAGAAAATGGCTTTAGATTCTGACAGTTTTGAGCATGAGGTGGAAGAGAGTGGGTCCGGGCAGAATGAGACTCATAAAGAGTCTAATATGAGTAGTATAGGGACTAATACGGGCAATGAGTATAGTCAGTCACCATCTCCACCAATGCTGACCCCAATTAAGGATTCAGAGACAATTAGGAGTGTAAATAATCAAGTGTCTCTGGTACCTAACCTCACTTTTAATTTTAACCAATTTATAGGAAATATTCCAAATTTTTCGGGGGAAAACCCTGACATTACTGTGGGGGACTTTATTGACAAAATTTTAGAAATTAAAGACTTCGCAGGATGGCAAGAAGCGCAATGCGTTTTTGCCATCAAGTTAAAATGCATAGGAGAAGCGCAAAAATTTCTAAAATCGCAACCCCATTTGAAAAAAACACAAAGTTTCTTAATTTTGAGGGAAGCGTTAACTAACAGGTTTAGTAAAACCGTAGATGAAGCATGTCATTTACACGAATTCACTATGGCTAGACAATTCCCAAGAGAAACCAATAGAGCATTTTTATCCAGAGTTTTGGGGTTGTCGTACAAATGCTTCGCTGACCAAGAAACTATCAGAGAAAAACTCTTAGTTCAAAAATGTCTCCAAGGCTTACAACCGGAAGTAAGAAAATTCATTATGCCTCATTCTCCAACCACATATCAACAAATTTGGGATTTGGCTATATGCCACGAGAAGTGTGCAGAATACGATGACACACAAATGACGGTAAATGTTGCACAGGCCGGTAGTAGTTCTTCCAATGAGCTACAGGAAATAAAAAATTTAATTCAAACTGTGGTTAGTGAGAATGATAGAAAAATCGCCGAGTTAAGCAACCAAGTACAAACGTTATTACAAATCACACAGTCACAGGGACACAATTCTCAAAATACTAACACTGGTCACACACAAAGACACTTTCGACCGAGGAGACCAATCACTTGTTATAGATGTAATCAACAAGGACACTTAAAAAGAAATTGTACCACAGTATTGACTCAAAATACCAACGAAGGGTCGTTGGACAATCCACTGTCTTTGGATTCTCCCCCTAAAACGGTACGCATCGATACTATTAATGCAAAAGTGGGACAATTACCAATCATTTCATTAAATGTAAATAAAAAGAAAATTGATTGTCTCGTGGATTCTAGAGCTGCAATAAATTTAATTTCGAATGAATTTTTAGACCAATATTTACCAAATTGGGTTGAAAAGAGTGAGCCTTGTGCAATACAAGTAGTCGGGGTTAATAATGATGTAATGAATTTAGACAAAAAAATTAAACTGTGTTTAAATGATGGAGAAGTTAAATTTGAAGTAAATTTTATTATCAGTTATACCTTAAAGGCTAACTATAATGCAATTCTAGGATCTGAATTCTTAAAATCTTATAATATTATTATGGACTATAGAAATGAAACCTTAAAATATTTAAATCACACAATTTTATGGAACAATATCAAAAACATAGAAGTTAATTCAATAAATTTACATAAATTCGAAGGTGTGGGAAGTACTGTAACAAAGAATGTCATTGAACCTAGATCTGAGCAATTCGTTAAAATTAAAATTAATGGTCTTCCGCAAACGCATAAGTTAATTTTTGTTCAACCTTCGGCTAAATCTCTAAACAATTCTTGGTTAGTAGCAAATGGAATATATAACTATGAGGGCAATAAAGATACATGGATTAAAATAGCCAATGTCACTGAAAGGAAAATTCATATCAACAAAAATTGTCAGATAGCCAAAATCGAATTTGTTGAGGAAGTTAATGTTCAGAATACTACGGTAAATAATTTAGAAGTAGAGAATGAGATTACAGAATTTAACCCTTGTGGAGGAAAATTTGATTTAAATCATTTAAATGATTCCCAGAAGCAGGCGGTTATGAAGATAATAAATAAAAATAAAGCCATTTTTGCACAGTCTGTCAAGGATTTAACGGGTTGTAACACAACTAGCCATAGAATTTATCTCACTGATGATATTCCTGTCCGTTCCAAACCGTATAGGACTCCGTATGCCTTAAGAAAAGAATTAAAACAACAAATTGATGACCTAATCGAAGCAGACATTATTACTCCTTCTGATTCTCCTTACGCATCCCCTGTAATTCTAGTAAAAAAGAAAAATGGAACTTACCGTTTAGTATGTGATTATAGGAAATTAAATTTAAAGACTAAGCCCTTACCGTTTCCTCTCCCGCATATTTCTGATTTATTAGATAAATTAAATGGTGCTCATTACTATACATCTTTAGATTTATGCTCGGGATACTGGCAAATGAACTTGCATCCCGAGGACAGACACAAGACTGCGTTTTGTACGGAATTCGGTTTATTTGAATGGAAACGTTTACCTCAAGGTCTTGTCAATGCCGCTGCCTCTTTTCAACGGCTAGTTGCCACGATTTTACTAGGTTTAGATACGAATACTTACATTGATGACATAATTATTGGTTCGGCAACTTTTGAAGAGCACATCGATAAATTAGATATGGTTTTTAGGAGACTAAATTCTCATAATTTAAAAATCAATCCTGAAAAATGTCAAATAGCAAAAAATTCTATCACTTACTTGGGATTCCAAATTAAAAACGGTGTGGTCTCTCCAGATGAAAGAAATATAAAAGCGGTAGAAAACTTTCCAATTCCAAAAAATAAAAAGGCAGTTCGTAGTTTTCTAGGAATATGTAATTTTTATAGGAAATTTATTGATCATTTCGCTGATATCGCAAAACCTTTAACAGAGTTAACTAAATTGAAAACTCCTTTCATATGGAGTCAGGAAGCAAACTCTGCTTTTAATAAATTAAAACAATGTTTGACTACTTACCCGGTTTTATTATTACCAAACGTTGAGCAGCCTTTCTTTTTACATACCGATGCATCTGGCTTCGCGTTAGGTGCAGTTCTTAGCCAAAGAGATGAGTCAGGTGATTTACATCCAGTCGCTTATGCGAGCAGAACCCTAAAAGATGCTGAAACAAGATATAGTACTTTTGAAAGGGAACTCCTGGGAGTAGTATGGGGAATTAGTAATTTTAGACACTACCTTTACGGGAGGGAATTCACTTTATATTGTGATCAGCAAGCAATTTCACAGGTGTTGAGAATCCAGGACAGTAGTCGGGTTTCCCGTTGGGCTCTTGCACTGCAAAACTATAACATAAAATACTGCCATACTCCAGGGAAATGCAATATTCCAGCTGATGTGCTATCTAGGAATGTAAATGTAATACAGGAAGTAAATGTTCATCCAAATTTTTCACCAGAATTTGTTAGGTCTTCACAAGATCAAGATGCTAAATGCAAAGACATAATTGACCAGTTGAAAAATCACAATGAAGTACAAATACATGATTTAACTTTCTTTTTAAAGGATAATCTACTATATTGCGTTAACAAACGAGATTCGTATAACGACAATCACACTAAATTAGTTATACCTAAAACTTTAATTTCTCAAGTGTTAAATTTAGCACACGATTCAGTCACGTCAGCACACCCTGGTTTTAAAAGAACTCTAATTAAGACAAAGAAGAATTATTTTTGGTGGGGACAATATAAACATACACTTAATCATGTCAAATCTTGTGTCCAATGTGCCATTAGAAAAGGATATAAATCTAAACAAAAAGCTCCATTACAGAGAGTAGAAATTACTTCACGTCCGTTTGAAAAGATTGCGGTCGATGCAGTGGGTCCACTAAGTACTACAATGGAGGGAAACAAACACATTATTGTCATGACAGACTATTTTACAAGATGGGCTGAGGCGTATCCGGTACCTGACTTAAAATCAGAAACCATAATATCAGTTTTAGAAAAATTCATTTCTACTCATGGTATTCCGGAACATCTCACCACAGACAAAGGAAAATCTTTCCTATCTGAAGCAATACTAAAAGTATATGAGAAGCTTCACATAAAAAAGCATACTACAACTAGTTATCATCCTAGCGCTAACGGGGTTGTGGGACGAGCAAATGGTACTATAGTTAATATGCTAAAACATTTAGTTGATTCTTCAAATGAAGATTGGGACAAACTTTTACATTTTGCACTATTGGCTTACAGAACAGCTTATCACGCGGCTATAGGTGATACTTCGGCACATTTAGTGTATGGTAGGGATCTGCTTTTACCTGTTGATCTCATAGCTAAACCCATTCAGAGATCTTATGCAGATACCCGTGAGCTTAGCGAAGATTTACAATTAAGGCTAGGCAAAGTTTTTCGTATGGTTAAACAAAATTTAACAAAAGCCGCAGAAAAGCAGGAGGAGTACAGATTAAAATTTGCCACTGATAAAAAATTACGGGTGGGGGATTTAGTACTTTTATACACTCCAGTAGTTAAGCCAGGGGCAAGCAAAAAACTTTCACAATTTAACAAAGGACCTTATCGTATCATTCAACAAACTAATACAGTGAACTTTAAAATTGTACACATACAAAACCCCAAAGATGAACAATTAGTACATGTTGATAGATTATCCCGAATCACAGAGAATTATATTTCCTGCACTTTTTGAGGAAGAAATTAAGGACGAGGATGTACAGGACACAAATCAACACATAGATGACAGGGATGTTAGGGATTTTCAATTTGGGGACTTTGATGACCAACTCCCGGTATTTGATGTCTTATATAACGGTAATATTTGTGAAAATAACAATAATTCTAGGGACAGTTAATCACATGTTAAACAACAATCACATATTAAATATTGATAGTAGCAATGATAATGAACAAAACATTGTTGTTAGGGACAATAATAATCATTTGCTAGACATTGATATTAATGCTAATAATGATCAAATAAATACAGACGTTCCCTCTCAGTCGCATGTGGGGTCTGGGCAAAAGTCGAGGCAGTATAGGAGTACTGAAATTGTTAGTGATTATCAGTTACGTCCCAGAGACACTCATGGTTTTGTTGTGAGACAATAGTTCTCTTACTTGTATTAAATACATATTGTATAATTGTAATAATAATGTATTGTATAGTATCATGTATATATATATTTTTTTATATTTGTGTATTTGTGTCATGTTTTTTTGTGTAATATTTGGTTAATCAGGAACAAATTTACCTTATAATCAACTGTATATTTCATATTGTGTACATTGTATCTGAATCCTAGTTGGGTCAATTGTTGGAGATAATGGGTACTATAGACTAGTGTTACTTGAATTTCATTAAATTTAGTTTCTCGGGTTTTTGTTTGCGATTATAGTTTCTTTTAGTAATAGACGTGCTTTTGCTTTGTTTCCAAAAAAATTTTCTTTGGGCAATAAAATTTTTTTTGAGGGGACGGAAATGTAATGTGTTATGTTGATTATTTTGGGTCTAAAATAATGTAAAATAATTTAAAATAATAATAATAATAATAATAATAAGTTATTTTATTTAAATAATTTAGTTTTGCTCACTAATAAGATATATCTCCTTTTTATCAAATAATTTACAAATTACTCCATATAATATCTGAAAAATATATTTAATGTTTAATAATATTTTAATATTTTTGAGAGGGTTTTGCTGTGTCGGCAAGGCGCCGGCCGATACATCGATATTTTCTCGAAAGATATTTAAAATATATGTGTAATTCTAATTTAAAAAAAAAAAAAAAAAAAAAAAAAAAAAAAGTTTGTTTTGGAAATTTTTATATTTCATATTTCAATATTTCGAGATGCACGTGGTCCGGACATCGAGTGGTGTATTCATACACGGCAGGTGTCCGATATTTTGAAGGACAGCATGGTTTTCCTTTCATGGAAAATTTATTATAACAAAGAAAAATTGTAAACGGCAATGCCGTTCTTTTGTTTAAAAATAATGTGAAATTTTGTTGAACAACCCAAATATCTAAAATACATGTGAGACATCAAGCGGATTATTTTACTACGCAATGGAAACGAAGTGATGCGGCACGGAGATAAAAAGGGGAACGGAGGAAGATCGTGGAGGCTTTTGGGAGAATTCTGCAAGTGGCAAGAAGAACAGCGTATTCGGGCTTCGTTACGGCGGCAGTGGAAGGTTTCGTCTCTCGTGACCGGAAGGAGCGAAGCGGAGGTTTGGATCTCGGCGAATTTCGAGGAGAAGAATGGGCTGCCTGAACGAGAGTTATGTCTAAGAGGAGGTCGGATAATTGGAAGATCTACTTGATGAAAAGTCCATGTTTAATTGAAGATTTTAAAATTGTTACCATGGGGTAATATTTAAGGTACCTTTATTTTCTTTCTTCCCCGGGGTAGTAAAGCATATGCTTATTTTTATTTCATGTTAAACGCTAGTATTATTTTTGTAATTCTTTAATGTTAACTTAATTTTCATTTAATATTTGAATAAAATGTTAGTTATAATTTATTCAATGATTTAAGTCTTTATTTACCTTCTTCCCACAGCAGCTTATGTTCTTTGAGATTGTTTTTTTTTGTTTATGCAACCGAGAATATTTACTAATTACTATACGATCAGACTTTTGATGTTAATTGAAGATTTATTTAAATTTAGTTTAATTTTTATGTTAAAATTCGGTAGAATATATTTTATTCTACCACGTGTTCGTGTCTAACCATCTTAATTTGGGGATCGACACAACAAAATCATTTCTGTGAAGGTGCTTAAAATTTAGGTTAGGTGCTTGAATTTTATCACTGAAAGATAGTATGAACCCTGTCTAATGATGTTCTGTCCACTTTATTCAATAATATTTTCTATTCAAAATGCAAGCCAGGCTTTGATTGAGAACTTTGTTCCACAACATCTTGGAACAGAATACATTACCAAAACACAGGTTACTAAAAATATATGAGGCCTTTAGCAAGAAGATTATTTATTTCAGATGATGAGAATGATACTGTGATAACCATTTTTTATTTTACCTACATTTACATTCAGAAGAATGTGAATTATTCCTTTCATATACGATCTTTCTCATTACATAAAAGAAGATCTTTGATTGAAACTATCATGTTGGTCTCTACTTCAAGTTACATTTTGGATGTCTTCAGCCCCTATTTTGCAGATTTAAAGAACAATTACACTAACATATTTACACACATATTAAAAAAAGATTCACATAATATCAAAGAATGACTGAAGCCTAACGATGTTTAAGATTATTGATAAATTTTTCTGGCATTGTTTGGAACTTCTGCAAGAAATGGATCTCAAAAATGAAATGCCTTGATTCTTAAATAAGCAACAATAGTTTTCAACAGCAGATGCTACGGGAACACGACTTATGACTAAAATTTGATAGTTCGACACACATGCTAAAAACTAATATTTGGATGAAAATACAGTGAACCAACATCACACAATGGTACTGTCAATGAAAAGAAGGTGCAAGTGTCATAGGGTACTGTGCACATGTTGCTTCCATGTTATGATTTCTTGATTATAGGTGACACAATTCAACCAAAGTTAAAAAGACAAATATTGAATATGCACATATAATACAAGATGCCATCGCTGGATAGTCCAAAAGTGATTCTGGTGATACAATCAAAGAGGAAAATCATCTAAAACACATTGTCAAAAGTGCCTGAAACTGTATGATTATTTTTTTGGTTATTGATTATTTCCAATATTTCATATATTGCAATAATAATCTTAGTAAGCTCCATTTATCTTAATTTTGCATTTAGTGTTGTATTTACTATTGATTATAAAGATTAAAACAAAGTGCAATAGTGTTTATGTTCATTAATGTACATAATACTTACATAAGAGTCCTGTCTCTGTCTGCGAACACACTCGCGAGCTAATGCTATTAATATGGGGAGACATTTTTCTAATAACTCTTTCCCATTTTGACATTTTTAAATAATTTTCTTTTGCATTGGATATCTGTGGTCCCTCTCAAGATCGAGACTTTCTGAACTGGTTTTGGAAGTGAAAGTAACTTTATAGAAAATACCTGCCATAAAAATCAAAAAAGTAATCAAGGGGCAATCTTGAGAAGGATCTCGGCTATCCAATGCAAAAAAAAAATTATTAAAAAAAGTCAAAATGCAAAAAAGTTATTAGAAAAATTCCTCCCCATATAGCATTAGCTCACAAGTGTCTTTGCAGTCCCTTAAGTAAGATAAAAAGTAGTTTAGCTTGACTTTAGTAATCTTAGAAGGGAAATATATTTTATTTTACACATCAATTATTGAATTTTCATTCAAGATATTATTTTCTTATTTGTTATGAGTATACTAATGAAAAAAATGTGTGTCACATCAAGGGGCTGATGGGCAAAAAATGGTCCTTATCAACCCACCTCCTTTCAGAATTATTTTTGTTTGTTTATTTGTTTATTGATGTGTTTAATGTACACTTTTTATCCCTACAGAAAATGCTGCCAGTAATTCCAGAAAATTGTCCAGCATGTTTTGAAGCTCCTAAGGTAAGTCTCTTTTCAAAAGTTCACCACATGTTTCTTAATTTTATTATATATACATATATTTTATATTGAGGGTTCCATTTTTATTTGTACATAAAAAATTACCTTATTGTAACACCTCTAGTTGGTATTGTAAAGGTAGCGTGATGAAGTAAAGCAAGCAAGAGGCTGGTGTAAACTTTACTTCATTATTTATTATTAAAGTACTCACTTCATTATTAAAGTAATTCAGTGAATAAACATCAGTACAACACTTTTCAATAAGTCGATTTTTAACACCATTCGAAAGTTTATGGAATCAAGTCTGTATAGGAGGGCTTTACCCCTACTCTCCAGAAGATAGTCTCTAGTGTTCTCTCCACTAATCCCACTCTAAGAGAACAGACTTTACTGTGTGCCTGCACTCGATCCAAAAATGAACTTCCTGCTTTCTCTGTATCCCCTCTTTTTTATTAATTTCTCTCTCATCCATCATCTTTCTGGGAGGCATGTCCTGCTGTCTCTTTGACTCCAAGGGGGTAGCACATTAGGGGGGAATTTTCTCAAGAGGAGAGCGTTATTGGATGAAACCAGTTGAAAGTGATTTCTCATGATTGATCAAAGCACAACATCTGTGTGGCCACGGTAAATACAAAGACAGTCTCCATTAGGCGGAAATGTTCCTCTTAAAATGACCTTTTAGAAATGGTTGTCTGCTAATGTTAATTTTGATGACCAAAGGAGATGTATAGCTGTATTTGAGACTTCCAACATTCTGCAGCTATAACCAAATTTGTGGGTAGTATACTTGTGAGGACTGAATTTCTCACATTATATATACACATATAAGGAACTGCTACTATTCAATTTTGATCTGAAAACTTTGCAAATGAAAGAATTATATTAATTAAGGCTAATTACTATTTTATTTTCATGTGCAGTTTCTTTTATTCAAAGAACAAGTTTAGATTATTTTTGCATAAATTCAGACTAGACACTTATATAGCTTACTGAGAACATATATATGTATATATATTAAATATTGTTTAAAAGATTGATTTCTTTTTACATAATTTGGTTTCTGGTAGAGAAAAACCTAACTGATCAGAAAAGTTAATGCAGTAGCACTTTTTTTATATTGCTCATTCAGATACATTGTTCTTTTAATGGTTTTCGCAAAAGTACGTGTTTCAGGGGAGGATTAACATTTAAATTTTTAAATAAATAAGTAGATTTATTCAGTAGAAGATTTTTATAATGCAATTCTATATACAGTGCACAGAGTTTGTGATATAAACAGTAAAAACTGCAATCCATGTAAAAATATTGCTACCTTCTAGAGAATTTGATTTCAAACATTATTTCCTCTTTATCACCTGAATCAGGGATGAAAGACTTCCACCTCTTTGAAGATAATTTTGGCCATTCTCTGGATCATTTCAAAAATGCAAAGAAAATATTGTGGGTAACTTGGGGGGGGGGGGGGTCCAAGAAGCTTCTGGATAACTTCTCGACTTTTCTCTTCACCCACTAAATCGCCGCTGATCAAAGTCAGCGGTCAATTTACGTTCAGGAGCTTCAGATGCTGTACATTTCACGGGGCAAAAATCTATTTTTAGAAAATGGAAAGTAAGGCTGCAGACACACAGTTTTTTTTGTGGCACCTTTATGTCTGCAGGCAGCGCATTTGATGCAAATGAGTTTTTCAGTTCAACTTCAATGCAAGAGTAGCACGGGAATCTTTCCTTAGTAATCTCCCCTGACCATTGTATCACCCTCGTTTTCCATTGTCAGTAAACCGCAAGTGGGAGAAAAGAAAAGAGAGTTCCGGGAATAAAGTTTAACTCCAGAGTAGTTATTTCTTCCCAGTCCATAACTTTCTGAATGGGCAACTGTGTTTTTTTTTCTTTCTTTTTTTCTTTTATACTCTGAGTAAGCAGTGCTCATAAGTCATGGGTCCATAGGTCACTGCGACGCTGAACAGAAAGAAAATATTGGGAGAGGTATGATTTAATCCGGATTAATGTGCTTTAAAACAGTGATAAGTGTTTCACTACTAGTTTTTCAGTTGTTTTGTTTTTCAGAATAACTATTATTTTGATACTTGAATTGTTTGTTTTTCTGCAGTGATAAATCACCGTTTAAGAAAAACTTATTTGAAGAAATATTTTAGATATTTTCTTTCAGAAATCATCAGATCAGGCAGGTAGTCTGATTTCACTGGGTCGGGTTGATATAAATTTTTTTCGTTTCGGAAAGACATTAAAAAAGTTCTTTCTTAGGATTATCATTAGCGAACTGTGTAGTTTTGATCTAATACTTTTTTCTTCTTTGGGAGGCATTATAGAATTCCAGGGAGAGGGGGAATGCCCCTCTAATATCAACATTGTCCGTGTGAGTAAAGTACAGTGCCGAAATTAACAGGGAGGGCCAAATGGGCATGTGCCCCGGGCTTTAGAACGTAGGAGTGCCAAATGCAGATTTTGTGTGTCGATTTTTCTTATGTCTGTATTCTCTTGGCCAAAACATAGAAGAATCTAAGGATGATATGAAATAAGGATCCTACATAAAACGGATTTTTTTCCCGATGTTTTCTGATTCCTTTTGCAAAATTTTTACGAATCGATATTTCATGAAGCAAATTATGTAATTCAATATTACATATTTTAAATTTTAAAGTAAGTTGGCTATTATAAAATTAGTAAAATTCTCTTTGCAGAGGATGTGATGCCAAAAACCATGTTTGTCCCAGATGCAAAAAAGGCTAGTTTCGGCCCTGGGGAAGTAATCCTTTAATTTCTCACTTTAGAATGTTTGGTATTTATAATTTTAATGCCTATTAAGTCTTTAATCACAATGTAGCGTATGCGCAAGGCCATAAATTATTGTAAGATAAAGCATTTCACTTTATGCAAACAAACTCAGCACTGCACACATTTTTGTGAAACGATGCTTTCAAATTATTTTTTGGAATTCGTATTTTAGAATTTTTGGTGTAAAATAAAATGCTTATTTATTTATTTATTACTTATTGAGAGAATTTTATTGAATAAATTCGGGAAGAATAGTGACTTATATATTTTTGAAGGGTTTGTTTAAAGGACCCTGTTTTTACAAGCAGGGTCTTAATTTTTATAATTTAAAAGTCATGTTGCTTTTTTGTAAGTGCAACCGACAGCAAAGATTTCTTACTTATCGGCTAAATGGTTCAGGTATCAAACATCTGTAATCGGCGCCCACTTCTTTTTCCCCCTCCCGCTTACTCTTTGAGAGAGAGAATTTTTAGGATGTCTGCGAATCTTGTTTATGGTATTTTTTCTGCAGTTTTAACCGTACTTCCCTTCAAACCCTGGGGGTGATTCTCGTCTGAAATTTCCGAAAATTTAAGGCATCTTGTTGGGGAAAATTTAAGGCATCTTCTTCCAAAATTTTGAAATTGGGTTATTAGTTCAGCATAGTTGCCAACTTGTACGGTTTTGCGCATGGAAAAAACAATCACGGAGAAATGCAAATTTGATGAAAGGATCGCTGGAAAAGTACACATTTCGTCAATGTTTTTGTCAACGAACTTTGTCAAAAGATAGCTCAAAAACACGAATTTCCTGTGTGGATCGCGAAAAAAACGGCAATTTCACCCAAATATCGCAGATAAAATGCTGATTTCGCCTGAAGAGCGTGGGAAAACGTCGATTGCGATAAAAGACCGCTTAAAAATATTTTACTGAAAGATCGCAGAAAAAAATGCCGTTTTGGATAAAAGACAGCTTTAAAATATTTTGTCAAACGATCATTGGAAAAAAAAACGTCGATTTCATCAAAAGATCACGGGAAAAACGCCGATTTTGTCAAAAGATCATGAAAAAAAGGCAGATTTCGTCGAAAGATCAGGGGGGGGGGATAAAATGCCTTTTTGAGAAAAGATCATGTAAAAATGCAACATTTGTCTAAAGATCGTCAAAAAACGCCAATTTCATAAAAAAAGGGCGCCCCCCCCCTCCCCGCCGCCAATTTCCGAAAATGCGGTGTGAATTTTCGAAAAAAAATTTTCACCCAGAATCACCCCTGGTACTAAGGCCACCTGTTTTATCAAGGAATACACATTTATTGTGTGATTTTCGAAAAAAATTCTATTTATTTATTTATTTATTTTTTAATGAAACTTCTTGTAATTTTCATGTTTATGTAAAATTTAAAACTACACTGCAATCTATAAAATGTCGTCATTAGATTCTCTTTATATTTGGCATCTGAAGTCGAAAAAAATTTTCCTCCTTTTTTTCTTTGGTTCACTTTCATGCCTGATCTGAATTTAGATTTTTTTTTTTTTAATTGTGTTGTAATGAAAATATTGCTATTATTAAATTAAAATATTTTGTAAATAAATAATATAATGATTTTGTCCAGGCATATTTGAATCATGTTTGTAAGATAATTTTACAGTATGTGAAATGATCTATTGTGTCAAAATTTATAATCTGTGCAACTGTTGGCCTTCCAGAATGAATGCTATATAAAGATCTTTTGTACATTGGTATGTTCTACACCTATTTTACCATGTTTACAAAGTAAGTTTTAATGATGTGCAAAATGATTTATACAATGGGAGCCTTGGGTTAGGTTTGTGTTAGTATGTGTAACTAGTGAGATATAAATTAGTCTTCTTACATAAAAAGCTACAATTGAGACATTTTTGTAGTTATAAACTATATTTTAAACTATAGTTAAACTATATTTTAAAAACTAATGGTGATTTAGCTAATGGTCAAAAACAGGGTTGTTAAAAATCATGATTTAAAAAAAAAATGAAAAAAAAAAATCTGATTTTTTTAATTGGATTTTATTTTATTTAAATCAGATTTTTTTTAAAATATTTTTATAGTATAATATTAATTTTGTATTGTGTATGTATTTATTTATTTTTTCTGCGTAGATTTATGTATTTCTATTAATTTCATTTCAATTTCTTGATTAAAGCTCAAAATAATTAAAATTTTAATTTGTTGAAAAAGACATATACCTATGTGTCTTGTGTATAAATTTCTGTTTAAGTTATTAAAATTTTATTTCATGTATTACTCCAAATAACATATATAAATATTTAATAACATAATAAATGCAATAAAGAATGCTAAATGTACTATATGCATATATATTTATGTGCATTATGCAAGAAAAATTGTATAATTTTTAAAGTTATGACAAAACAATTAAAATAAACAGTTCAACATTGGTGAATGTTTATAAATAGATAATATGAATCATTAATATAACATTATAGTTTAATATTAGATTACAAACAATTCAATATTTTACAAAAGCTTTTTTATTTTGTAATTACTATTTATAAACATATTTAATTATTCATGCATTTAAGATTTTATATAGGAACACTAACTTTGCAGCTTTATTATTTCCTAACTTATTTCTAAGTTTAGATTAGCCTAAACAATATGTTGAAAAAATCTGTTACATGGAGAAAGAAGTAGCTGCTGCTGTAAAGAGCTGTTCTGTTGCTTTCTTTACAGTCCCCTCTCTATCTGATGCACAAATATCTGAGTCAAAATAGTTGGTTGTGCTTATGATGGTCAATTATCAACACAAAGGGTGTAGGACCTAAAGGAGAAGTGCCCTCCATGGGTGTGTGTGTGGGGGGGGGGGTCTATCTAAAGGAACCTAACCCATATTTACACAAGGAAATCCAAGATTCGAAGAAAACCATGGAAAACTCTGGACGATTAGGCCGACAGGTCCAGTTGGTTTCAAACTCCTGAGTAAAAATGTTTTCCAACATTCTAATGAAGAACCTTTGTTACAATTTTTTCTTTAAATAAAAATTCCAGAAAGGATTGCATTTTTCTTGAAACATGGTGTTAGGCCCCATACCTCTCTCGAAGTTATGTGTATCGGCTGCTTCAAACAGACACTCCATCACTAATGAATGATGGGTTGAAACTCTGGTAAATGGTGCTATCCTTTTCTAATAACCGCACAACGGTCATGGAAAGCACTTAATCATGCTGGATCACTTAAGAGTGACAGCCCGAGATAGGGCAGATATGAAGTCGACCCCCTAGGTAGATGTTTGATGTTTCCGAAAGTGGAACCCTGAGAAAATGTTCCCAGAAAATATCAACGAACCATGTTAAAAGAAATGGAGGCATATACAGTCAAGTCCAATAAAAATGTGAAATTAATGAAGAGATAAAAAGATTGCTTCCAAGTGGCAAGAAAAAATGAGGGCATGGCTCTCGGAAAAATTAAAGGGGGTATAGACAAAGGGTGAACAGAGAGGTGAGGATTTTTTTTCGGTGGAGAAAAGGGTTGACTAAAGAGAAGCAAAAGTTGCTCCCCTAGGGATACACGACGTTGAAGGAAGCCTCTCGTGGATGCAGGGAGCAATGGACTGGAATGTCAGACTCTAGTGATACACCTGCCACCTGAACATTATTTACATAGGACTGATATCTCATTTATTTGTTCAAAATATATAAGTATTTAATCTAGATTGAACTAGTTTGTTTTATGTAAAATAAACTTCATGTTAATTCAAGATCAAAGTATTTTTAATTATTACGCCTCTGAAGTTTAAATTATTGTTCATGCTACCACGCTTCACATGAGGCAGTACAATGGGAAGAAATATTTAAAAAGTGTTATGAATAACTTGTCCATATGCATTTTTTACTCTACATCTAGTATAATTTGCTTTAAAAGTAGTAAATGATATTCTTGTCCCATATATTCTAATGATTCACAAAGCAATCACCAAATGCATGGTAATCACATAAATAAAAGCATGAAGCTATTAGTTGTCAGTGTTATCCCCCCTCCCCCTTGCCAATTTCAGTAAACAATCTTGCTTAATTGAAGGAATAACTATGGAATTGATTACTGAAATTATTTTCAGTGATAGAAGAAACATGAAACTCAAAGTCATTCTATTTTAAACAAATATTTATTATGTTATATTTAATTGATGTATCTGTCACATTATATGATCAATACATAAACATCAGGGATATTGTAATTTGCATGTAAGCATTAAATAAACTTGTAAACTATGTATAATTCGCTTTAGAGGAAGTAACTCTCCACTGAAAATACTGTTATATTAAATAGGTATAGCTTCAGCATATTATTTACAAAAATGGAAAAAAATTATCTAGGAAAGAAAAAAAACTTTAAAAAATTGTGATCATTTATCAGTAATTTTGGGAAGTGTACTACCAATAGATAATATTTTTAATGCAGTGTTGCATTTATTTTCATAATAAAATACAATATTCAGTTTATAAAAGCTTCATTTAATGTTACTAAAATGTAACTTTTAATCTGAAAGGAATAATTTTAACTTTTATTTTAACATGAAAGATTAATTTGACCATTACTCAGCCTGTAAACATCAATGTTCAAAAAACTGATTTAAATCAAGGATTTAAAAAAAATCATCTGATTTAAATCAAACAACCCAGGTCAAAAATAAGAATCGACATTCTGTATACAACATGATTTGTAGGAAAAAGAAATTTGATAGGAATGCTTTACTATAATAAAAAAAATGTAGCATTAAAACAAGTTTGTTTTAAGATGTGAGCAGCACTCTGTTAATAAAAGCAGTAAATTGTTGGAGGACATTTTACAATGTAGATTTTTAAAATTTACTTATGATAATCTAAAAAGATAAGCATCCATAAAATTTCCACAAATCTTTCTTTTTTTCTTTAAGACATAAAATATTTCCCGAAAATGGTAGCTTTTGCTGTTTTATTTTGATTCATATTAAAAGAAATTTGAGAACTATTTGCAAAAAATATCAAAATAAATTTTAAGACTTTTAATGTTTTTAAATATAAACATAGATATATTTATTTTCCTTTCACATTATAGTGTAGATGGGGTTCTTCTGATTTTATGGTGTATCAGGTTCAAATGACCACAGTCTCTTAAAAAAAAAAAAAAAAAAAAAAAAAAAAAAAAAAATTAATTATAACTTTTTACTGGACTGAGTCCTTGTAATTCACAAATAACACCAAATCTCAGAAAAACGGTTAATAACTGAAAAAAAATCAAGCGTTCAAATGTAGCTATATCTCACAGAGATTCTTTACACAATGTCTCAACACTGTAACAAATGCAAAACAACATAACTAAGTCAAGCAAACCTGCTCTAAACATATTGCATTCAAGAAAGCGTCTAATGGGCTCACTCCCATATGTATAGGTGTGAGAGCATGGACCAGAATTTTCCACAAATTTCTAATTCCAGAACTTACTGAGTTACAGTAAGGAATGGGTTGTACTGTCGCCAAACATTGCCAAGTTTGTTGCCAATTCGGCGACCAAAATTAACTGCCAAAAGTGGTGCCAATTTGGCGACATCTCCAATATTTTGCCAAGTTCCCATAGACATCCAGTGAAAGCCAATAGGTTTGCTTGCTTGCCAAAAATAATCAAATTGAGACATTTTAATGCAACAAAAACTAATATTAGCTTATGAATAGAGCTTAATAGGATTATTTATATTATTTTTAAGTACAAACACTATTTACAAAATCTGTAATGCTACCCCATTCTCAAAGACTGCACGTCCCAGGCAGTTTAATCCCTGAGTAAGGAGAAACCACTTTAAAAAAATAATTTGCATTATTTTACAAATACATCAATGCATAGATAACGAACTAACTAATATTTGCATAATTTACAAGTACCTTCAGTGATCATGGTCTAAAATTTAATTTAAAATTTCTAATCACTTTGGCAAAGTAAGAGGCTAGCTGGTTATAATGGATTACCTTGGGCTTGGAGATTTTTATATCTGTACAACAACTATTTGAGTTTGGTTTAGTTTTGTACTTGAATATATTAATTTGCTCTGTCAGCATAGTTCAAGCTTTCAGTTTCGTTTAAAGTTAGCTTGGCATAAACCAGTCTTTTCGTATGTCATGTTTACATCTCAAATAACTTTCTAGAAGAGAATACAAGTGCCATTTTCACTTTGTCTGCCACATGTTTAGAGTATAGAGTATCAAGTTCTAAGGTGGGTGTGTTTTCTCTATGTAACTTCTGTTACTCCAATTTTAGATTTAAATAATGTTTCAAAAATAAAATTTCTCTTTAAATCACAAAACTCTAAGTAAAATAAGTTCATTTAAGCAATATAACTATTTTTTAGAATATTATTATTTAAGAAAGAAAATTGTTTTTCCTTAAATGTAACCTCTGTTACCATATTTTGGTAACAGATGTTATATAAACAGAGGTTACATTTTATAACTGAATATAGATTTTTTTATGGTAATAATATATATATATTTATTCATAGTACCAAATTTACCTATCATTTTTATCATTTGTTTATAATTATTTTTGCATTAGTAAGTATTATTTATTTAGTTTGTTTACATCTTATAAATTTTTTTAACCTCTGTTACATGAATTTTCCTATTTTATTTTAATAATTGTAAACCGATAATAAACCAAATGTACATAAAACAAAGAATATTTTATGTACTTTAAATTCAATTAAAAAAACTTCTCTTTAAGACTAAAAAAAGTTATAATTATGAACTTTAACTTAGTTTTTTTTTTTTTTCTGAACAAGATAAAATTACGCATGTAATGATGATTAAATTTTATTATTTATTATTCATCTTTCTATTAATATTATTTTTAACTAAAGGACATTTTTGCTAAAGTAAAATATAAAAATTATATTTTTTGTTAAAGTATTTCTATCATAAATTAAGCAAAAATTGTCTGGTAACAGAGGTTACATTTTTTATGCTAGATATGAATTTAAAAAGTTATATTTTAAGTGTAAAATTGTTTTTTCTGTGTGGATGATAATTTTGTACAGCTTAAACCCATATTTAAACAATACTATTGTTATTTAATAAAATCTAGATCCTAAAAAAAGAATTTTTTGAAAAGCACAAAGAAAATTGGTTTCACCCTAATGCTGTGGATCTCAAACAAATTCTGTCTTCATTTTAAGCTTTATACATGAAAAACTTTTAATTTCCATCTTTATATGCAAATCAGTTCATTTATCTTCAGTCATATTCAATTTGAATCAGCAATAACTTCCACATGCCAATTTGAAAAAAAATGTAAAGCTTTGCTAGTTTAAGAAGTTAGCTTTAGCTTATTCTATTTTCTGTCATAAATGTTACAGGCTGTAGTTGCTCATACAGCTTATGGTCTATTAACAACTGGTTATAATAATTATTGCAATACTGTTTTTTTCTTGTTTTTTAGGAACGATATCGTATGAAACAACTTTTAGCTGCCCAAGAAATAAAATTTCCTAATCTGTATCAAAGTTTGAGAAATGCCTTATATCCTCTAATGTCTATAAATGCAACTGGAATTGAAGACAAATTGTTTGGGAAATCAGCCCTCCAGTTTCAAAGTGGAACTATTCCATTTCATGATGATGAATCTGATTAAAGATTAAGACTCTTAATAATTTATTAGGATGTATGTTGACATATATTCTCTGAAGCATTTTAATTTTATGCCCTATTTGTTTAATAAAATGTGTTATTTTATGTAAAAATAGTCATTTTATTATTTTATTTATACATCACACACAATATTTATTATGTTTGTACAATTTTTGGAAAATTTAATGCTGAATTAATTGCATTCTGTAAATAAAGAATAATAAAGTTACAGAAGTGGACATTCACAGAATGTGTTCCAGCTTCCTTCTCCTTTCCAACCTGAGAAAACTAATATTGAATACTCAAAATGAGAAAAGGCATTAGTTAAAATTCTGAAATTGATGAACATAACCTACAAAATTATACTTTCCTGCACTGCTATTGCTATCTAGAATAGTAAGCTTTTTGTCTGGAAGAGCAAGTTCCAGTGATGACAAGCTTAGTAGGTGAGAAAATAAAAATCAGCAGGTTGGGAACACACGGTGAATTGTGTTACTAGCCAATTTCACTGCTCGTCAAAATATGCATAATTATGTATAAAACAGGAAATTTTTGGATATTTTTTATGAATTCTTATAGTAAACAAGGCAAGTGCAATTTATTTCTTATTTTTATTGCATAATGATTTAAATCATCAGTTACATTTATCTTTTAAATTGCACATGTGTGCTATATTTTAATTACACATATATGTAAAATATATGTGCATTATTTTTAAAGAATGTGTGAAGACAACAATGTTAAAAGAATTGGATTTTTGAGTATTTTATTTTATTTTTTTAATCTGGTACTTTTAATATTAATTAGTGTTCTTGTTGTTAACAAAAATGTGCTTGTGATATTTAAAATAATTTTCTGTTATAACTGTGGATAACTAATTTCATACTTCATTTATGATTAAATATGTAAAATAAGCTATAAAATGCATGGTGTGAATTTCACAATGATTATTATTACATAATAATTTAATTTAGTTTTATTTATTTTTTAAAGCATACACATGTGCAAAGTTTTAATTGCATGTATATGTGAATTATTTTTGCATTATTTTTAACACATGTATGAAGACAACAAAGTAAAAATTAGGTTTTTTAGTACTTTATTATTTTTTTTTTTAATGCAGTACTTTTAATATTAATCTTATACTTGTTAGAAAAAAAGAGAATGTGCTTGTTTTATTTTGATAAGATAATTTTCATTTAAAACTATGCATGACTAATATCTAAAATAAGCTATAAAATGCATGAAATGAACTTCACAATAATTATTTAAAATTCCAGGGGTTGATCCAAGCAAAAATTGGGGCCTATTTTGGGCCATTTCATGAAAATATACTTATCTTTATTTTTATTTGTTTTAAAATATGCATTTTGTAAACAAAAGAAGTTCACAGCAAAGCAGAAGTACTTAAACAAATCATTATTAATCAATACTGTAATTGGATTTCATCTTTTGTTATAAAATGCATTTTTTACAAAAATCTAAAAAAAAAAAAAAAAAAAAAAAAAAAAAAAAAATTACAAAAACAGAAAAAACATAAAAATAACTTTAAATTTTCACAAAATGGGCCCCAAGCAAACGATCCTGCATTGACCCCTAAATACAATTAAAGAAGCTATCCATATGTCAGATGTATTTAAAATTATTCAAGTTTGAATAGCATAGTTATTTGTTTTTTAACTCCCTTGCTCATTACTTTATTTTTTGTCTTATTATTGCTTTCAAAATAGATTTTAAATATCAAATTATACTTACATAAAAGAGAATATAAATAGGTTAAGATTTAAAAGTATTATTTGCTTTATTTAAATTGCATTTAATATGTCAATTACTTAAACAGTACACAAAAATCTGCATGGTATACATGTATACATATTAGTGATAGTATACCAAATCATTTTCATATTTTATAATTAGATAATATTTAAACATTTCTATGAAAATTAAACCAAATTCAAGCAAAAGAATCAAGAGGCAGGAAAGAAAACTTCAGAGTAAAATGAGCAAACTGTTTTTCCCCCCCTCCCACATGCCTTATTTATAATAATTAAAGAATAACATTCCTTCAAAGATTTTGCTGCCCTTTCAACAAACGAGAAAAAAAGAAATAAAGAAAAGAATTCCTCTTGTATCTGATTTGAAATAAGGAGCATTATTAAAAAAAAAAAAAAAATTAACTTTTTACAAATTATATATGAAAAATACCAATGTTCCAGTAATTTGGTAATATTCATATTTATAAAATTGAACCAAAATAAGTAGAACTATGACGATTCTATGGTACTTTCTGTAATGAAATTTTGAAAAAAAGTGACTCACAGAATATAAAAACAGGTAAGAGACTTCTTTTTATGCATCCTTCCATTTCAGAGTAGAAGTGTTTGCAGTCAGGGGGAGGGAAGGGAAGAGGTGTGTGTAAAAGGCATCTTAAAATCTCTCGTCTTTTTAATAAAATTTTCAGGTCTGTCAAAATATGAATATGATGTAGGAATGAATTCAGTTTTCCGAAAAATTAACAATATTTTGTTTTAGACAGGTTTCTATCTTAGCAGGTAGTTTCATATGTTACTTTCTCCATTGTGATCAATAATTTTTTATGTTTAAGACAGGATTTGTTATAGATGAACCATTATTCTAAGGTTAAATATATTTTTATGTGCCAATTTATAAATCACAGCCCTGTTTTTTTTTTTTTTTTTTCAAGACAAGGAACTTGCCAAAACACTATTTTCATACCAGTGTTTTAACCACTTAACTGATTTGCCTGTATGACATACAGGCAAGAACAGTTTGTTTAATCCATGACTTAAAGCTTTTTCAGAGCACAAAAATTTTTTAATACAATTTCATACTATTTAATGGCAGAAATTTTTAGATTAAATATTAGGATTTGTTTTAGCTTAAAAAAGCAGTGTTTATCCCATATTTTCAATTTATTATATGTAAGAAGAGAATCAGTTAAAAGGATACATTTTCTGAATAGAATTTAATTATGAGAAATGTCAATGTTTATTAAAAAGTACATTTTGCTGATTTTTATTAAGCATAATAGACATCGTTCAATCATAAATATTATTTTAAATCACTTTTCATCCAACAAACTATTTCTGCAGGTGAGTCCAGAAGATCATTCAACATGTCGACCGAGATTAGACTCTGCAAAATGAGCCTTAAAGCTTATGCATATGAAAATTAGAGTAATGTCTGAATTTCAAAAGCATGTTGCCATCAGTGCCATCTGTTCACCAAAATTCAAACTATTAGAAGAAAGTGCATTTTCAAAAATTTATTGATTTTCTATTAACAATACAGCAAACCACGCCTTTTTATCTCAAACCTTTTTTTTTTTTTTTTACATTCAAAATAGGTCAGTCATTTACTGGACATTCTTTATATGTGACATAAAGAGATAGGGAGCCAGTGAAAACATCATAGCATAGTTACTTTTTGTTAAAAGAATATGGCTTCCCACTTTATTGCACAGGAATCATGGCTTAATCGAAGAAAAACACCTTGAAAACTTCAAATTATTATTTCTGCAGCCATATCATCAGAGAAATGCTCTAATCTCCCTGCTAAATGACTTCAATTAAAAATAATAAATGTTCTATTCTCAAGAGCATCCATCTGTCATAACATACAACAATTCACTCCAAACCGATTATCACGTTCATCTCCGAACCACCTGGTTAAAAGTAAAAAGTAGTTTCTAGAACATTCAATAATCTCAGACCAGATCCCTTCATGTAAACAGAAACCAGCCTCTGGCACAGAGACTAAAAGTGGTAGAATTGAATGTTTCCTGCAAACAATAATTTTATTAAAAATATTATTATTTAAGTTATTTAATAATTGAAAATAGTTAAAATTTGAATGTATTCCACAGATGATAATTTCATTAAAAAAAGGAAAAGAAGTGAATTTATTGATACAGAATGAATATAAAATGCAAAGAAAAACAAACAAAAAGAATGTTTTGAAGTATGTTTTTTCGGAATAAAGGAGGTGGGATGATAAGAGCCATTTTTCGCCCATCAGCACCTAGAGGTGACATACATTTTTTTCATTAGTTTACCTCATAACAAATAAGAAAATAATAATATATTGGATGCAAGTTTAATAATTGATACGAAAATAAAATATATATTTAAGTAAATATGATGTATATTAATGAACATAAACACTATTGTCATTAGATTTAATACAACAAATCTATAGTAATAATTACTATGATCCTTATAGTAATAATCCAAAATTATGACGAATGGAGCTTATTAAGACTTTTATTTCAATATATGAAATATCGGAAATAATCAATAACAGAAAATATAATCATACAGTTGCAGACACTTTTGGCAATATGTTTCAGATTATTTTCCTCTTTGGTTGCTTCACCAGAATCACTACTGGACCAACCAGTGGCCGCATCTTGTAGTATATGAGCATATTCAATACATGTTTTAAATTTTGGCTGAGTTATGGTTTGAGTAAACCAGAAACCATCATATGGAAGCAACATGCATCTAGTACTCTTAGACACTTGCACTTACTTTACATTGTGTAATGTTGCTTCACTGTTTTTTTTTAAATCCAAGTATTATAGCTACAGTTTTTAACACTTTTGTGTCGAACAATCAAACTTTGGTTACGAGAGGTGTCTCTTAGCATCCTCTGTTGGAAAATGTTGCTGTTTATTTAGGAATCTTGGAGTGTCATGTTCGATATTCATTTCTTGCAGGAGTTCCAAATAATCCCAAAAAAATCTATCAGTTCTCTTAACATCATATAGTTTTAGCAAATCTGATATTATGTGAATCTTTTTTTAATATATGTGTAAGTATGTTAGCGTAATTGTTCTTTGAATCTGCAGAGTAAAGGCCGAAGACATCCAAAATATAATTTGAAGTAGTGACGAATACTGTACGCTTTACGAAAAATCTTCCTATGTATAACCAGAATGAATTTCTCTGAAAGGATTAGTTTGCACTCTTCTGGATATAAATGTGTGTGCTATCGAAAATATTACAGTATCATTGTCGTCATC
Source organism: Maratus speculifer (assembly GCA_964019185.1). NCBI lineage: Eukaryota > Metazoa > Arthropoda > Arachnida > Araneae > Salticidae > Maratus > Maratus speculifer. The sequence goes on along the minus strand of OZ025293.1, from coordinate 205,306,605 downwards.
CAGAATAAATAATCTTACTGCCAAAAGCCTTGTATATTTTTCAATAACCTGTGTTCTGGTGATGTGTTCCATTCCAAGGTGTTGTTGGACAAAGTTTTTAATCAATGTGTCTTTTGCATATTTAAATAAGATATTTTTTTTTTCTCATTGTATAATGTGGACAGAACACTATTAGAGAGACCAGTTCTAAGTTTTACAAGTAACACTGCAAAACAAATATGAAATTACCTCTTTTTTGAGGAACATATTTTGAACTTTACTAGTTTAAAGATATAGCTAAAATGATACATAGATATACCCATGAGTGTGTAATAATCGATTTGAGAAAAGTGTCCAGGTGTATCAAAATCGAGGCCTTCTGCTTTGTACATTTCTGATATTGTTTTAAATACTTTCAGTATATACTTCATACATTGATGTATTCTTACTTACAGAGCGTAAATCTTTCAGAGACAATTTACTGAAGACCAATCAAGAAATATGAGTTTTACAGTATCGTTTTCCCAATGAAATATAGTTTCTTGTTTCTAAGTCTTTTCTTATAGCTTTTGGTGCAATAACAAAGCAGTTCTTACCTTTACATATTATACAACAAGTGTTAGAGTATTTACAAAGAAATATTGATAAATGTATAATAGGTTTCTTATTTGTGGTCTCTTCGGCAGTAATCATTGACATATAATCTCATATTTTCCCCATGTGGTGACCGGGTTAGAATTGTCCCAGTGTAGCTCATGCATGTCGTAAGAGGCGACTAAAATGGCCCCCAATTCCAAGGTGTGTGGTACCGTGCTGAGGGAATGAGTGACATCTGGGGTAGATGATGTCATTAATGGTCCCCTCGAGGAACCAGGTGGAACCTCGTTGACTGTACGCCTTGCACCTGTACAGGGAGGCTATGCAGGTGTGGACCTTTTGTTCCTCCCAGTTCTCTGGTCCATTTATGGATAAAAAAAACTTAAAAAATCAAAAAGAAGAAAAAATATAGGGTTGGGTTTTCTCCCTTGGGAGGTACCCAATCAGCTTGTGAAACGGCTTCTTTGAAGCCGGGTCCTAGCACCAAGGAGGAAACCAGCAACCTTACTGCTGTTGGAAGTGGTGATGCGAGCAGTAGCTTGCAACACACTAACACTGCAGTCGGGGTGCAGGGAGTATTTACAAAAACTCAAAAGCGCAAAGCAGCTAAGAAGAAAGAACAAAGAGCCGCAGCTGAATTAACTGAGGAAGAGAAGGTAGGGGGAACCAAAAGACTTAGGTCTGAGGTTTCAACTCCTCTTGCTCAAGCAGGAAATCCTAAAGCAGATCGATCTGATTCCTTCTGGGGATTTTATGCCCAGAATTCAGAGATCTGCTTTGCAGGCTGGATCCCTAATCGTCTTTTGTGACGATACTGAAACTGGGGACTGATTGAAAAAGGTCTTTGATGGCAACAACGAGGTGATTGGTGACACAGTACTCAAAGTCATGAGTGCTAGTGAACTACCAAAGCCTGTGAAGGTTGCGTTCGAGACCAGAGATGTGTACACAAAGGAGCCTAACTTGTTTCTGAAGCGGATCAACCGGTTAAACCCTGAGATGAAGTCGGAAGAATGGCGTGCTCTCCACAAAGTGGTAGAACCACATTCTATACGATGGATCTTTGAGGTTGACTGCGAGGATGCTGAAGTGATTGGGCAGGCAAACTTTGGTGCATATACAGGCCTGGACAGGGGAACATTTAAAATCATAAGTGATCCCAATACCAAGGTGAAGGAGAAGGAGCGTTTGGCTGAAACACAGGCAACCTCTTCTCAGGTAAGTGATTCAGATACTTTTTCTGTTAGGTATAGTGAATTACTTAAAATTAATGAATTGGAAATCGATACCAGTTCTGAAGGAACCCTTCAACCAAACTCACCCTTATCTATTGATGAGATTGAGGTGGAGTTGTAGGATTTGAATAAAAAGGATCAGCAGGTTAAACCCTTGCCTGATGTAGATGGGAAGGGTGGTACCTCTTCCTAATTTCCTTGTTGTTTTTATCTTAACCATGGATAACAGCAGTAAAGTAGCACAAATCAATCTTCACCATAGTCACTCTGCATCAGCCGTTCTAGGCAGGAGGCTTGCTAGAGGTGATTTTGATATTGCATTAATTCAGGAACCTTGGACACTTAATGGTAAAATCCTAGGTCTGAATATTAAAGGGTACAAAATCTTTTATGATGCTACCTGTGTAAGGCCTCGAGCTTGTATTGTTATTAACTCCAGGCTTAATGCATTAAATCTTATTAATTATCTTGATGGTGACAATGTTGCTATCAAGGTTATTTATGAGTTTCAGGGACATAAAGATGAAATTATCTTAATGTCTGCTTATCTTCCTTTTGAAGAAAAAGATCCTCTTTCAGAGAAAATGAAAGCTCTTATTGAGCACTCTATTGAGGAGAATAAGAAGTTAATTGTTGGCTTTGATGCTAATGCTCACCACATTATATGGGGCAGTACTGACTGCAACAAACATGGTGAAGATCTTCTTGAAGACATATTAGGTTTTAACCTCTGTCTTCTTAATAATGGCAATAAACCTACTTTTGTTACAAAAAATAGAAGTCATTGATTTTACTATATGTAATAGCTCTTGCTATAATCATATTAAGGATTGGAAGGTGTCTGATGAAGTAACTATGTCTGACCACCGACTAATCGTTTTTTCTGTTACAGGACCTACAAGACTTGTAACTGAAGGTAGGAACCCCAGAAAGACTAACTGGGGTTCCTATTATGAGGATCTAGAAGGTGCTACTAGGAATCTAGTCGGTAAGTAGTCCTCGGTAGTCGATTTGGAGCTGGCCGTTGACCAGTTGCAACATGCTATTTTCCAGTCGTACTACCAAAATTATAAGGCTACTGTCACTGACTTGCTAAGGTTAGTAGTCTAGAGCTCAGTATTTTACGTAGCAAATGCAGAAAGCTCTTTAATAGAGCTAAAAAGAGTGGTGATTGGGAAACCTATAAAATTTCTCTCACCAATTACAATAAAGCCATTAGGGATGCCAAAAGAAATTCTTGGAGGAATTTTTGTAGTGGCATTAATGATGTTCCTACTATGGCAAAAATTGTGAAGATTATGGCCAAAGATGGGAACTGTAGCTTAAATACTATTAAGCTTCCAAATGGCAACTTTACTAATTCTGGAAAGGAAACATTGGTTGAAATACTAAGGAAGTTCCAGGTTCTAGTGCTGTCATTGATGCTACTCCCTTCTCTCCTATTTCAACAAATAGTTGTGGGAGGAGTAAATGGGAGACTGCAAAGAAGGTTGTTACCTATGATAGGGTTGTTTGGGCTATTAAGTCTCAAACCTTTCAAAACTCCTGGTATGGATGGCATATTTCCTGCTCTTCTTCAGGAGGGTATTCAGCTCCTTGCTCCAGTACTCTGTAGAATTTTCAAGGCATGTATTGCCTATGGACATATTCCTAGTGCCTGGAGGCATACTAAGGTTATCTTTATTCTAAAAGCAGGGAAAGATAACTATTATGAGGCTAAATCTTTCAGACCTATTAGTCTCACATCTTTTCTGTTAAAAACATTAGAAAAGCTTATTGATAGGTATATTAAGGAAACTGTGCTGAAGGCTTTTCCACTTTCAGACTCTCAACATGCCTATCAGCCTGGCAAGTCTACGAACACTGCTTTGTATAGTCTTTCATTCATTGTAGAGAAGACTTTGAGGTCTAGAGAAGTTGCGTTAGCAATCTTCTTAGATATTGAGGGTGCCTTTGACAAAGTCCCTCTAGAGACTATTCTTCGAGCCCTCATAAGGAGGGGCGTTAATGATACTATTGTTAACTGGATCAGGGTTCTGTTATCTTTTAGGTACATTAACGCTTCTCTTGGTGGTGATAATTACACTGTCCATGCAAATGCTGGGTGTCCACAGGGGGGTGTTCTCTCACCTGTCCTTTGGTGCCTAGTTGTTGATTCACTTTTGAATGACATAACTTCTTCAGGCTTATCTTGCATAAGCTATGCTGATGATGTTGTTGTCATTGTTAGAGGTAAATTTATCAAAACAGTTTGCTCCCTTATGTCTGATGCACTCAGACGCATTGAAAAGTGGTGCAATACTGAAGGGCTTTCTGTCAATCCACATAAGACCACAATGGTTGACTTCACAAATTTGAAAAATATTGATGTGCAAACTTACATGCTCTGATGATGTCAAGTATCTTGGCATCTACTTTGATTCCAAATTTAACTGGAAGAGGCACTTTGAGTTCTGTTTAAACAAGGCCAAAAGTATCTTTTGGACTTGCAGAAATGCTGTTGTCAGAACCTGGGGCTTAAGTCCCAAGACTATCCTTTGGATCTATAGGATGATTATTCGTCCTATAGTTACTTATGGTTCCATTGTGTGGTGGTCTAGAACTAGGCTGGATTCAGCTAAAATAGAACTAAACAAGCTTCAGCGGATGGTTTGTATTGCTATGACTGGCTGTATCAGAACCACTCCTACGGCTTCTCTCAAGCTTTTGCTTGGCATGCATCCTCTCTTTACATGTATAGAGGCTGAAGCTATTATATGTATGAGGAGGCTTAAATACTTAGGCCATTGGAAAGCTTATTCAGACTATTTGTCTTGGAAAAACTTTGATAGAGAGGTTATTGGATATCCTCTCTTTGGTATGCCTAGTGATGGAATGCCTGTGAAATATGCCTTTGATAAGCATATCAAATTCTTTTGTCCTCACGGGGTGATTGGGATTCAGGTCCTACCCATATTGGCAGGAAGTGCTCTATTTGGTATACAAATGGTTCAAAAATGAACAAAAATACTGGTGCTGGTGTCTGTTACCCAGTTGATGGTATAAAGTACAATATGGAACTATTTATCTGGAAACCAGTTATCCGGAATGATATTTCTAATAGACTGATGTTAGAATCTTTGTAGAAAAGAATCATACACTGCCAGTTGTACATTATACATTGCTTGAAACAATTTTACAGTTTGATAACATCTAGTATTTGAAATAGAAGCATATATTGTTATATTATAAAAGTTTTCATTTTAATGCAGAGAAAACAAGAATTTTTGTTCCCAAGGAATTCCCATGAATTACCTTCTTTCAAATTCTAACATTTGACCTTACTTGCATCTAATTCTTAGTTCAAGTAATTTAATAATTAATTTAAAATTAGAAATAATACCACAACCACATACATTCCATAAAGTTTATCGAATGGATGCTGCTTTAATGCCCAACCAGTTAACCGGAAAAACCAGTTATCCGGAATACATCTGACCCCGACCATTCCGGATAAATGGTTCTGTACTGTATTCTTATCCCTTGGGCAGTTACTCTACAGTCTTTCAGGTTGAGGTCTTTGCCATTCTTATGTGCTGCAGAATTTTTTAGACATTGGCTACAGTAATAGATGTATACACATTTGTTCTGATAGTCAAGCAGCACTACTTGCTTTAAGTAAGCATGTTATATCCTCCCATATAGTTTGCGATTGTTATACTTTACTCTGCAAATTGGCAACTGGCAACAGGGTTACTCTTTACTGGGTACCTGGCCACTCGGGTATTAGTGGTAATGAGTTGGCTGATGAATTGGCAAGGAAGGGATCTATCACCTCTCTTGTTGGTCCTGAGCCAGCTATTGGGATCTCTAGTAATCTTATTAGAACTACTGTCTTTAAGATCTTTAGAGAGAAGATATATGTAGATTGGCGTAACATTAATGGACAGTGACAGGCAAAAGAACTTAACCGTGGTTGTCCTAGTGTTAGGCATAAAGAGCTTCTAATGCTTAGTAGGAATGGCATTAGGAAAGCCATTGGTCTTTTAACAGGGCATTGTTATTTGAAGAGGCACCTTACTATTATTGGTGTAAAGAATGACCCAATATGTAGAGGTTGTCTTTATAAGGAAGAAACAGCTGTGCATATTCTTTGTGAGTGCGAGGGAATTTCTGCCCAAAGGTTTGAACATCTTGGTCATCATTTAATTGAGCCCTGGGAGCTCTATGACATTCCTTTGAGATGTCTGCTGAATTTTGCTTCAGCGACTGGCCTTTTTTAGGACTTCTTTCAGGGGTTAGTACAATAGACCTCTGGTCACAGTGCTTGGTTCTTTGAACCCCCCATCTCTAAGTCTAATCTCATATTTACTCAGAAGAAGAAATAGAAGTATTTCGAGACTGAAGATCATGAAATACATACTATCTATATTTAGAGCACTATATAAAACCACTCTGTAGATTGCAGTTTTTTGAACATCTAAGTATTGATATAACTTTTTTGTTAGAACAGATACGAAAATTTTTCAGTCATTCTTTTCAACAACGACACTGGCATCCAAGTATTATTTATTAGTAATTTCTTTAATAAATATTAGCAAAAATAGTTTCAGAAAACAACATTGACTTCTCAACAACATAAATATTTTTTGAGTACGGAAAAACAAATCTGAATGCGCTCCAATAACAGTAAATTTAATTCTCCCAGATGATACATTTTTTTCTTTAAAAGGTAGAAGCACACACTGAATCAAAATAAAATAATGCTCCTATGAAAGCGTATGAGGAGTAGTATCATTGCATGTCAAAATTAATTTGGTTCATTGAGCGCTTCTTGAAAAAAAAAAAAAAGAAAAAAAAAAAAACTTCAGACACAGAAACCACAAAAATGTAGAAAAAAGCCAAAACACTCTATTTTCGGGCTATATTTTTCAAGATTTACCATTTTATTTATCATTTAAAGCTTATACTAAACAAAAATACATATCTTTAATTATGCAAAGCTGCTGAACAATTATCGGAATTTGAAACTTTTTTTTTTTCAGTTATATGATGGGCGAAAAATAGCCCTTAACATCCTACCTCTTTTAATAAGACTTTTAAAAAGGGGTTGAAAAAAAAAAAAAACAGGGAAAAAGCAAGTTTTACTAGAAATTTCAAGAAGTAAAGTTTATTTAAAAATATTTTAATTTTAAGCCATTTTTTTAGATTTATGCATATTGGAATGAATGTTTTTTGAGGCAAATTAAGAATTTATATCATTTCTATAAAGATTAATAGATTGTAATTTTTAATTTTATAGGATTTTAATTAAATAAGCCAAAATAAATGCAGAATATTGTTAAAAGGAAATGAATGTAGTATAACGTTAATCTTTTGGGAAAAAATTGTAATATATACATGCATAATAATAGAAATAGTGCACCAAATCAATATCATATTTTATAATTAGATACTTAAACACTTTTTTTCAAAATTTAAACTAGATCTTCAAAGTAAAAAAAAAAAGAACTGTTTTTCAGAGCATTGAAAAACTGATTTTAAAATGCAAGCTGGGTTTTTTTCACATGCCTTATTTATAATAATTAAATAATAAAATGTCTTCAAAGGTTTTGCTGCCTTTTTGACCAAAGTGAAAAGAAAAAGGAAAGTAATCCTATTTTTCATTTTTTTTTTTTTAATGAACAATCTAGATTTTTCTTTCTTTTCTTTTCTTTTCATTATGATGCTTTATTTATAATAATTAAAGATTATTTAAACATTTTTTCATAATATTTACACATTTCTTTAAAACTTTTGCTGCATTTTCAATCGAAAAATTCAAGAGAGAGATAGAAAGAAAAAAACATTTTGGTTTAAAGATTCCCAAACTTTTGATTCTAAAATGAATAATCTAATTAAAAATACTTTTATTTAAAAAATATTTTTAAAATTAGTATTATTTAACATAATATGAAGGAAATTCAGCAGGTATAAAAGTGATGATGTGTTTCACGTTACAATTTTTTTAATTGTAAAGTTTAATTTATATGCCAGTAGCAATATATTGATGTACAATTAAGCTTAAATTCTATTATTAGGTCATTTTAACGTTTATTGTATTACATAGAAAGACAATAGTAATATTAAACTTTGTGATATACAGATTGTTTGCCTCTTGTGGCTGACATCACTATCAGCCAGGCGGCTTTGTATTCTAGGTGGCAATGGCATTGCTGACTACTTGTGCCGTGCCACTGAATTAAGTTGTGATTATGATGCATTTTACTCCCAAATGTGATTGATGACAATATCTGAGCTGGTTTTTTTTTTTTTAAATAAAATTTTGGAAAATGTTTAATTTAAACTTCTAATTTTACACTTCAGTACTAATATAAAATACCTATTACACTAGTCATGAAAATGAAAGGTAAAGAGAAACAATATGCTCCCTAAGTGAATGTTGCAACCAATGCCCAATGCTGCAATTATTAGTAAATTAATTCTTAAAATAAATTTTAGAATTTAACTAAATTTTAAATTCAACACTATTTAATTAGTAAATTAAATAGCGTTGAATTTAAAATTGCACTTCTGTGCATACCTTAGTACAGTAGACTCCCTCAAATCCACAACTCTCTAAAATCCGTACATAATTTACAGATGTAAACAATGAAACTTTCAGTTCAACTATAGGAACAAAATTTGATTTTTTAATTTTTATATCAATTCCATATATTTTTAAATATGTAATTTTCATTATTATTACTAAATACATGCTTTTTCATGAAAGAAGAATAAATTCATTTCTGAAAAAATTCAAGATATTACTGATATCACTGGTAATCACAATCTTTTTACTTAATATGTTTATATATTAATAAAAATTTTTTTTGGTCATTAAGTCTGGCAAACCTGAAATAAAACTTACTTATTTTATGATTTTGTTGTGAAATAGTAGTGTACCTTTATAAGGTAAGTTTCATTAAATAATTTGGGAAAAATGCATCCGATGTTTATAATGAATGTTTAATTATACATTACTGGTTATTTACTTGAATTTTGCATTTAATATTTAAAAAAAAATCTTAAATTTTATTATTTAGTTAATTGCTTTACTTATTTTAATATTTTACTTTGCTGTTAGCATTCATTATAATTTTGATTGCATTATTAATTACATTCAAATTGCTGTTTAAAAAATGTAAACAAAAAAATGACCAGATCTGCAAAATTCTAAAATCCGCATAACTTCTGGACCCAAGCTTTGCGGATTTGAGGGAGTCTACTGTATATGAATTATGCTAATTAGATGATTGACAATGTGGTGCACAATGTACGTATGTTGGAATTCTGGTCTGTAGTGCTACTTAAAGTGAATGTGGTGTCTCAGTGTGATCAGCATTCATTAATTCCACCTCAAAGGCATCATTTAAGTTAAGGTAAAAATTGACAAATAATTGGTAGAATCAAGGAAGTTCAAATACAAATGAAGGTTATGCAAAATTTGAATTTCCCCAAAATGTCATATCAAAAGTTTTGAGCCACTTTTTAAGCACTGGATCCATTTATAGACAGCTTAATCAAGGAGACCAAGAGCAACAACTGCATTCTAAGCCTGTTTTCTGTCGTGTCTCAAAGAAACCAAGACATTCGGCTTCAAACATTCAAGTTGCCACAAGAACATTTAGATGTTCTACTGCAGCATGAAGACTTAACAACGGTAGACTGTATACAAGAAAACCAATAAATTGTACCTTACTCACTCAAGCTTGTAAAAAGGGCTTATTTAAAATGTGTCCGTCACCATGTTCAGCATTCATTTGGGAGCAAAGAAATTTGGGTTCAAGTCTAGTTTACTGATGAGTCCAGATAGAGTCTGAACACTGATTCTAGGTGTGTTTTGATCTAGAGAGAGGAAAGAACATGTAAATTACCTTTCTTTGTACATGAAATGTCCTCCTCAAGCCCAGTCTTTTTGGCATTGGCTCCATTGAACATAACAACTGCAACAGCTTAAACAGGCCCCTTTGAAGCAGGAGTGAGTGGGACACAAATTATTGGTTTTCTTATATACAGTCCACCCTCATTAAGCCTTTGTGCAGCAGTAGAATGGCTAATTTGAATTCCCATGACAGTATGAAGGTTTTAAACTAAACATCTTGCTGTCACTTCATGCCAACAATGATAGAAAACAGTCATTGAATGGAGGTGTTGCTCATCTCCCTTGACCAGGCTGTCTAGAAGAGGGAGGGGTTATAACCCCCCCCCCCCAGAGCTCTTCAAAAAAGGTTGTACAGTGTAAATAAAAAGTGCAAAAACGGGAATGCAAAGTAAGGGAAAATTCCGCTTTAGGCAGGTTTCATTCTTATTCTGTTGTCTAATTCCTCAGTTTTAGTTCTTGTCACTGTGCAAATGAAACTATCAACACTTCCATAATTTCCTTTTTAAATCTAAAGTACTAAAGTTTCCTAAAATTTATTAAATAAAAATAAAGTTTCTTTTACTGAAATTAAAGTTAAATTAAAATGCAGTTTTTATTAAAATAGTTTATCTTTAATTAGAAATAAATTATACCTTTAACTTTAATCTTTATTCTTCTAAATTTCTTAAATAGTTTTCTAAAATATATTACTTTACAGCTGCCGTATTTTATCCACGCTACTCTGTTTACAAGTCCTTTCAAAATCTAGTTTCACTTCCTTTCATTATCTCATCGAAATTCACACGACCGTTACGAGATAACGAAGTGTCCGATCTTTGACGTCATCTATCAGAAGTTGCATCATTCTGATACTCTTACGTCATTCTTTTTCTTAATGAGATTCTTGAGGTGAATGGATTTCGAATTGCTGTTTTAGTACTTAACTGTTAACCATGTTGATGACACGCGTATATAAAGATCGCGAATTGATGATTTAATCAGTTTTTCGATTACCCCTTTAAGATGTGCCGGTAGGCTTGGCCACCGTATCTGTTTTTACAACACGTTGATGTGATAAACTACGACTGATCTCATGAGGCAGCCAAATAGTTTATGTTAAGTTTGCATTATAGTTTTTCTACGAAATTTTGATATTGATGGCTTGCGTTTCGTCCTGAAGTTTACCTTTTTCTCCGACGTGTTTGGTGTGAAGTCGATTAAAGAGAAAAACAAGTCATCGTTCTTTTAATCAGATGTGTTTTTCCGTATCGGCAAGGGTCGTTGACCTTGATGTTGGAGTGTCACGGAGTGTAGTAAATGAATCGACGAGAATGCTTTTTACAATAGCAGTTTTTCTTTTGAAGATGTTATACTATGAGCTCCTGGACATTTTGTTTTTTTATTTTTATGTCATGGAGTCCCTGATATATATTGAAGATGCAGATAAGTTATATTGTTATTATTATAAAGTTAATTGATAAATCTTTTTAATTTTATCTTTTTATTTTTGTTATGTTTTAAAGACTTCAATAAATATTTTTGTTAGATTTTAAATTTGTTTGTTATCTTTTATATCACCACACATTAATTTAATTTTTCTTTTGCAGTTTAACTTATATTAAAATTTAAACTTCTTTTTCGTGTCATTGTGGTTCGGGAACCAGCATGAGCGTTTCTGCTGTAAAAGCTGCTCTGCAAATCTTTAAATAGTTTGTATATTACTTAAGTAATATACAAGAAAGGTTATGGGCTCGTTTCCCTAACCGCTACCGATAGTTTAAATTTAAAAAGTAGTTTAAAATCAAATTGTTTAAAAGTGTAATTATAAAATATAATGTTTTCAAAAGTTTAAGTGATTAAATTAAAAGTTGTTTAGTAAGTTTTTTTTTTGCTGCTTTCTAGTAATTTAAAAGTAATGTTTTTGAAATTTTTCTTTGCCGCCTTTTACCTTTAAATCAGTTCGGTGTTGATGTGGTGATATTGCGTAATACCCTCGTCGTATATCGGCGATATGCTGAGACGGGGGGGCTGGATATTTACGAATTTTTTTCATTTTTTTAAATGATTAAGAGTTTTTAAAAATTTTAATGCTAGTTTAAGAGTTTAAAAATATTTTTGAGATTTCCTTAAATTTTTTTTGGAATTAAATAAAATTAGAATAGTAAGTTAGTTTTTGTGCTGGACTTCATGACATTGAATTTCGAACCGATGGAGTGATGGAAGAATACGTCAAGTATATTTTTTGCATCCTGTTGAAAAATTTTTTTGAAACTTCATGAAAAGTAGTTTTTTCTGCAAGCCTCCTGATATTTAATGTGGAATGAGACGAGTTCAAGTGTTATACAATAAGGTCATTCTTTTTCAAGTGAACGTCGATGTCTGCACCTGTTTTTATGCTGCTTTGGGTTTAGTTGAATCAGTGGGGCGCGCTGGTGCCCCCACTTGATGCGGTGCATTTAAAGATCTTGCAGTGTGAGAACTTTTTACGGTCTAATGGACATTTTGACTTTTGTTCCTGGACAGACAGTTTAACCTTTTGTTCCTGAACAGTTTGACTCTTGTTCCTGAACTTTTTGAGCTGCTACTTTGAGATGTCGGATCGTCGTATTTCTATAGTCCGGTGTTCCTGCTGCTTAGTGCTGATGTCCTGATTGCTGGATGATGTGGAAGTGTGCCTCTTCAAGAATTTTTACATCTGTTATTTTTGTGATATTTTTATTGTTAAAGTGTATTGTTAAAGTTTTTATAAATATGTGATATTTTTATACCGGTTGTTTTTATAATTAGAAAAATATAGGTTTTGCATCCAGAGATTTTTAGTGTCAGCGTTTAAAAATTGGTATTAAATAGAGGGGGAATTTTTTTTTTTAAATCCTTGCTTGTCTTTATGGTGTAAATTAACTAGTGTTAAAGTTTAGGATTTTTGTGCTCAATTACTGAGGGATTTTTGAAATCCTAGTTTAGTTTTAAGCATTTTCCCCTGCATAAAGTTTATATTTAAATGAACTTAAAGAGCAGTTCATATTTTTTTTCCTCTTTTGGGTATGTTTTAATGTTTAAGCTAAGATGGTTTAATGTCAGGTTAAGATGAGTTTAATTATTGAAGTAACCTGTAAAGCCTATTTAATGGCTTTTGAGAAATTTTTAAGATAAGTTTAACTTTTTGTGAAATAGCTTTTGACTTTCTTTTATGAGAAATTAACTTAAAAGTTTGAATATTTATGGCCCTCACTTTAAATGGTTGTTTATTAATCTTGAAGTTTAAAGTAAATTTAAAGTTGAATATTTTTAGATTTTGTTATAAATGGTTTAACTTGTTAGAAGTTTGTTTTTCACCTGTTTAACAATTACCTACAAGTTAATCATGAAAGGATATTTATATTTTACAGAATATACAGTAATAGATTTAATGCAGTAATATTTGAAGACCCTATTTAATTTGAACTTTGCATCTTGGGAGGGTTTTCTTTTCTTGTGTAAGATTAAAGTGTTAAGATACCCGACCTGAATAGGATGCATGATGTTCTGTGTTGTAATTGGGTTTTTCATTTAGTAATTGTTTTAGTTTGAAGTAAATAGATATAATTTTAAAATGAGTTTATTAAAAAGCAAAGTTAAGAGTTAAGCAAATATATGTTAAGTTTAAAATAAGTTTATTAAAAGTTTTTTTTTAACTGTTACTGTGAAGGGCCATACTGGAAATTTTTTTTAAGGATATTTAAAATAACTTGTTAAAATATTTGAATCTTTATCCTATTGAGAAAAACTTGATTTTTGGTGTAGTGAATCTTACTGTTTTAAAAGTTTAATGTAACTCAATTTTCTTTTAGTGTAAGAAATAGTCTTGAATATTTATTTTTAGGCTATGTAGTTGTTTGAACAACTGGTTTTGAGTTCATGACTTGAAAAGTGTGGTGATTCACTGCATCATGTATCATGTTTTTTGTTTTTCATTAAATTTAAATAATATGTGCTTTTGAAATTTTCAAATTGTTGTCTTACTTAGACATAGTGATGCTTTTTAATAAGTATGACAACTAAATTTTTTAGATGGACTGTATCCTGAATAATTGTTTCATACGCTTCAGCCATTTTTCTATAAATGATTTACAGTGGAATGATATATTTATTTCCAAATGACATTTTTTTTGTTAAATTTAATAAAAGTTAAAATTTATTTGAATTTTTCTTATTTTGATATTGTATTATAAATTAAAATGTTTTATTTGCAGTATAGTACTTAGTTTTCTTAGCCCAATAGTTTAAGTAAAACCTCTAGCATGAATGAAGGAAAGATCCAATGGATTTTCACTTTGCATTTTAGATTCTTTAGGCAACCTGGATCCTAGAGCAAGATAGCGTTTAAGCAGGTCGCTGATGCTTATGGATATGGTTGGTTTTAAATTGCTGAGGTTTTACAGTAGGGCATTGAATAAAAATTACTATTTTTTTTTAGTTTTGACAGTTTACATTTGTGTTAAGTTGCTTTGGAAATTTTAGGTTGGAGAAATTGTCAGTAAGTTCTCATTAGTTTTTATTTGTAATGGCTGGCTATGTTTAAGGAGAGGATATGGAAAAGTTTTGAATTGCTGCTTTAAAAAAAAAATGGAGATCTGGATGTAATTCTGGATTTTTTTTTTGAAAAGGGGAATGATTTTTTTTAAATAAAGGTTTTTGAGTAAATTCTTTTTGGATTCTAGGTAATATTTTTTTGGAGAGATTAGCTATTTTTAGAGGCAAATTGCTTATGCTGAATGATCGATGGGAATTTTAAAAGCTGAATTGAAATTTTTTTTTGTAAATGGTTAGATCCCATAAAAGATCAGTAATTGAAATTGATTAAGGTCCTTGCCTGAATAGTTACGTAATGGATTAACTTGTTAGAAAGTGGTTACATAAGAGGTAACTTTCTAGATTGGCTGAGGGACAGTATCGTTTGAGCAATTTGCAGACTGTTTTTGGTATATTGGCATGTTTGACAGGAAAGGTGTAAAATAGATCCCGGGTTACTTTTTCCTGAAACTGAGATGTCATATGAAGCATTGTCTGATGGTTGATAATTATTTTAAAGCTGTCTTTCCAAATTTGAAGTTTTAGATTCCTAGAGTTCATGATGATCATTTTAGGAAAGTTTGAATAATTCTGACGGGCAAATTAGTTTATGGTAATATGCATTTACTGAATAGTTTATAGCTTTTTAGTGGGATATTTGATAGAGGTCAAGTTGTGAAAGGAAATGGATTAGGCTCTTAAAGAAATTTGAGCGGTGTTTCCAGTACTTGGCAAGATATCCTGTATATTAGATGCATTTGTTTTGGCTCTGTTTTTTTTTGGCATTTGGTGATGTTGAGTAAAGCAAGGTCGGTCTCTATGATAATGTTGGAGTAAAACTAATGCTCGGTAACCCTGTCAGTCTATGAGATTGTATTTTATAGAAGTGGTTCTTCATCCGTGTCTGTGTCTTTGCCTATGTCCTGTTTTGTCTTGAGAGAATGAGTGTGAAGCCTTTGGATCCAGAGCATTTGTGTGTACGTAGTATGAATGGGAGCGAATGGGTATCCTAGCGCTGGGATGTATGAATGTTATGTTTCCCCAGTATCAGTGTCTGGTCCGGATTTCGAGGTATAGGCACAGCTAAATTTTTTTTGATATATAGGCAGGATGTTAGTAATGTGAATTTAAAATATATATGTATATTTACTAAGGGGAGCATTAGTCTTAGATATTTGATTGCTTAACTGTGTCATCTGGATTGGCTTAAGAGAGGAGCAAACTGTATTTAAGATGTTAAGAAAGAAGTCTCAGTATTAATTTTGCCTGGTCGGAATGTTTAAATATTTTCTTTGATATATCAGTTATGTCTTGGTTTTTGAAATGTTAAATAAATTAAGAAATTTTTTTTGAGGGTACATAATCACTTTTTGTAGTATATAATGTTATTATGAAATGTGTTAATCTTTGCATTAATGTTTTGTGTAAGAAATGAAATCTATGCATGATGGACACTAAAAGGGCTGGAAGATGTTGCGTCAACAAGGACTGTTGTATTTTAATATATTTTATATTTATATATAAATGTGTTTATGTAAAAATGTTTTGGGGCTCATGGTTTTAAACTTTCTTTTTAAATTTTTTTAGCTTTTCTCGGTTTGCCATCTTCAGGTTAATTTTTGAGTATAGAGCTGGCTTCTTTTTAATAGTGCTTTAGGGATGTTTTTCGTGGGTGTTGTAAGAATTGGTGTTAGCCTTAAGGATGCCATTGGTGTTAGATTTTTTATCCTACTTTCGGATTAATTTATAAGTGGTGTTCTTTGGGCATTTGCCCTGTTATTGCACAGGTGACAAGAGGGGGGGCTTTGTTGTCTAATTCCTCAGTTTTAGTTCTTGTCACTGTGCAAATGAAACTATCAACACTTCCATAATTTCCTTTTTAAATCTAAAGTACTAAAGTTTCCTAAAATTTATTAAATAAAAATAAAGTTTCTTTTACTGAAATTAAAGTTAAATTAAAATGCAGTTTTTATTAAAATAGTTTATCTTTAATTAGAAATAAATTATACCTTTAACTTTAATCTTTATTCTTCTAAATTTCTTAAATAGTTTTCTAAAATATATTACTTTACAGCTGCCGTATTTTATCCACGCTACTCTGTTTACAAGTCCTTTCAAAATCTAGTTTCACTTCCTTTCATTATCTCATCGAAATTCACACGACCGTTACGAGATAACGAAGTGTCCGATCTTTGACGTCATCTATCAGAAGTTGCATCATTCTGATACTCTTACGTCATTCTTTTTCTTAATGAGATTCTTGAGGTGAATGGATTTCGAATTGCTGTTTTAGTACTTAACTGTTAACCATGTTGATGACACGCGTATATAAAGATCGCGAATTGATGATTTAATCAGTTTTTCGATTACCCCTTTAAGATGTGCCGGTAGGCTTGGCCACCGTATCTGTTTTTACAACACGTTGATGTGATAAACTACGACTGATCTCATGAGGCAGCCAAATAGTTTATGTTAAGTTTGCATTATAGTTTTTCTACGAAATTTTGATATTGATGGCTTGCGTTTCGTCCTGAAGTTTACCTTTTTCTCCGACGTGTTTGGTGTGAAGTCGATTAAAGAGAAAAACAAGTCATCGTTCTTTTAATCAGATGTGTTTTTCCGTATCGGCAAGGGTCGTTGACCTTGATGTTGGAGTGTCACGGAGTGTAGTAAATGAATCGACGAGAATGCTTTTTACAATAGCAGTTTTTCTTTTGAAGATGTTATACTATGAGCTCCTGGACATTTTGTTTTTTTATTTTTATGTCATGGAGTCCCTGATATATATTGAAGATGCAGATAAGTTATATTGTTATTATTATAAAGTTAATTGATAAATCTTTTTAATTTTATCTTTTTATTTTTGTTATGTTTTAAAGACTTCAATAAATATTTTTGTTAGATTTTAAATTTGTTTGTTATCTTTTATATCACCACACATTAATTTAATTTTTCTTTTGCAGTTTAACTTATATTAAAATTTAAACTTCTTTTTCGTGTCATTGTGGTTCGGGAACCAGCATGAGCGTTTCTGCTGTAAAAGCTGCTCTGCAAATCTTTAAATAGTTTGTATATTACTTAAGTAATATACAAGATATTCAGTATTCTAAATATTTTAAATTCTTTTCACTAGAGCCATAAAATTGACCAATTAAGGCAATATTCTGTTATAGACAGGTTTTTTTATTTTATCAAGCATCGATATTTTTTAATACTCCTAAGAAATACTAAGTTTGGAGTTTTGAAGGGATATAAATAAATTATTGTTCTGTAAAAATTCCAAAAGCTTTGCTACCATCTTGGGTCTTGCCTGCTCAGATGACTCAAGACATCTTTTTTTTTTTTTTTTTGTCAGTATGTTTAGTTATTTATAAAGTATATTAAATATCCTTTTAAAGAAAGTAGAAATACATATGCAGTGAACCATGTGCAAATGAAACTTGTCTGTAATGGAATCCTTTCTCAAATAGACTTTTTTTTTTTTTTCAAGAAGAATATGACATATTTTTAATAAAGGGTATGCCTGCTAAGAGTGAAACTGTCTAAAACGTACTCCATTGTTCTCTCAATTCTGTCTTATCAGGATTTCTTTATTACATTTATATAGTTAATATTTAATTATAAAACTCGAACAAAATTCATCCCTCACAATCCTGGATGCCTCTTAATTTTATAATATTTATATTACCATTGTACTTTAGTTGCAGCAGTTGGAAGTGCAAAAGTGGTTTTATCCTCTGATTTAAGAAATTACATTGGAAAAATAATTTTATACTACAGCAAAAACTTGGTAATGTGGAATTTTAATTGACAAGAGAAAATTCCGTTTTAGGCAGGTCTATTATAATTGTATTGTATACCTTTATGGGGACAAAAAAAAAAAAAAAAAAGAAAAGAGTAAGCTAAAATGCCATTACATACAGATTCATTTTCAGGAGTATTTTTATTCATAAATTCAATAATGTAAGGTGTATTGATTTAAAAATATTTGAGCTTATGAATAACATTATTTATCTAAACTAAAAAATGAAAAATCACAGCTATGGAATGTTTGCATGAAAGATTGCAGTGCTCTTGCTTGTCTGGTTTAGAACAGGACCAGGGCAGGTGATTATTTCATATACAATCATCTTGAGCTATAAGTGGCTTTTTAATTATTCATATTTTAAATTCTACGTAGTTAGCAGCAGTTCACTAAAGTTAGCGCATAAGACCTACATCAGGTACTTAGGAAGAACAGTGTACAATAACGTGCTTTACTTTTTTGCAGTGGAGTTTTTTTTGGCTATACCAAAA
Source organism: Maratus speculifer (assembly GCA_964019185.1). Lineage (NCBI taxonomy): Eukaryota > Metazoa > Arthropoda > Arachnida > Araneae > Salticidae > Maratus > Maratus speculifer. The sequence goes on along the minus strand of OZ025293.1, from coordinate 205,288,065 downwards.
GTTCTCGGAGTTATATTTGAGGCTATAATTGAGGGGTTCTTTTATCCCATATTAATCTTTTTTTTCATACTAAGGAAGATGATCCAAGAATCCTCGAAATGATTGTATGTAATTTTTTGTGTTGTGGTATTGCATGCATTTGTATGTTTAAATGTTGTTAAGGCTTTTAGCTTATGTATTCTAATTTAATAAGCAAAAATTATTAAAATAAATTAGATTGATTTTAAAATTTTTCAAACAATTTCCTATTTTTGACAGTTTTACATTATCTTATATTTCTTTAGTATCAAGAAACTGTTTTGAATTGTTTGTTGCACTACCACAGATTAGCTTGCTCTTGTTGTTGCGAATTATTTTATGATTTCACCAAATCAGCAAAATTTTTATATTCCTATTTTTTAAATAAAATCCTTTTGAACAACATTGCATTTTGCATTTTTTGTTTGCTTATTTGTTTCATGTATTTGAAAACTTATTTGTATTGATTATAACTTATTTGTATTATAAAATTCAAGAAAGTTAGTTAAGTTATTGAAACTCATTGCACTAGATTGTTATGATTTTCTTTCTAATCTCATTATCATCAGTTCTAATTATGAGTAATTTTTAAATTTAAATATCCTGGGTTTTCATTTGTATCTTTTTTCAGAAACTTCCAATTCCATTTTCAGCTTTCCAAGGGCTGAATTTTAGAAAATACTTTTATGTCATAAGAAGCAATAACTAAAATTTTATGATTTTAGAATTAGGTGCTTTGGTTTCAGCTACACATTGATGATGCTACCCAGGAAGGACATTGTTATATACATATTAAGACAAACAGACTCCAATTAACCAATTATGTTTTTCAAAATCTATAACTATTTGAATCTGACATTGTAAAAGATTTTATTCACACACTAACTTATTCCTAAATAGATGGAGTCCTAGGAATTTTTTTTTAAATTGACAGACTCCAAAAGGATCGACTTCTGAGGAATCATACCAAAATGGACAGATTCAGAAAATGGTCTGTTCTGAGGACCAATATGTAAACGGAAGATTATGTAAAGGTGGATTTTGAAGAGGAAAAATTCATAGACTCTAGTGACAAATATCTGATCAAAAATAAAATTTTCTACATAAAATAAAAATAGAGGATCATTTGATGATATATTTTAAAGGGAAACCAATGATTGCACTGAAAATGGAATAAACCCCGCACCACTCTGATGATAAAAACTGAAGCTACTGTAAAATTTCATGGATAAACTTTAAGATAAATGAAAGGTTAACCAATGGTAATTTTTTCAAAAAGAATTATGCTTAATGCCATAAAGTCAGGGAATATTTATATTATGGTGAGATTAGAAATAACTGTTGATTAATTGCCTGCACAGATCAAGGAAATGAACTCTTAAAAGCAAAATCAGCTGTCCAAAATATTAAAAAACTAAGGCAGATGGATACGTAAGAAAAAAAATTAATAATGAATATTATAAATTGCATGTCGTTAAATTGCTTCCAGATAACTTGTTAAATTGCTGCCTTTTATATATTTTTTTTAATACATCCTTTTTTATAAAATATAATGACAAAAAAATGAAATTAACGTTGTGGCAAAAGTATAGACAATTTTTATATTTACAGAAAAATAACTACAAATTGAAATCGAGTTGCACCCACATTGTTTGCAGTTAGTGCAAGAATGTGACTTTTCATCGAAGAAACTAAATGCTGCGTCACTTGGGGGTCTATTTTGTACCAAACATGTTCAACAGCAGCTCGAAGCTCATTAAAAAAAAAGTATAGCAAAAATTTGCATAAACATTACGACATATTATGTTACAAAAGTTTTCAATTGGGTCTGGATCAGAACTACACGCCGGCCAGTTGAGATCAGTAGTATTTTCAGAGTTAAAGTTCTTCTCTTGTATGCAACACGAATAGATGCTAAAATCCATACTTTAGATCAGCAAAAAGTTCCCCAAATGACTAAAAATTAATCTCCAACGTATATACGTAGTCTTGTGTTGCTTGACAACCAATGAATAACTCCACAGATACTCTAGCATTAAAGCAAAGTGAGGAACAAATCATTAAAAAGTCACCTTTTTGTTGTCGACTTAAGAAAGTCCCAGTCTCTTTACTCAAGTCATGAAAAGTATGGCCACCAGTTTGGGCCATTCAAATTCCATTTTTTTTTTCGTTACTGAATATCATAGCATACCATTTGGATCCATATGACGTATGTTTAAAAGTTCATTGCATTCTCGCCAATTTGTAGGGAGATTTTAAAGCTGATTGTTTTATCATTTTCATGTAAATTGATTTACCTGTTTCTTTATTCATCTACGAATCATGTCCATCGACACAGAAAGTCCTGTCTTACTTTTATTGTGATTAGCAATCATTATTTGTGTAAATGTCAGTTTCTGGATCCTTTTGTCATCTCATTTTCTCATCACACAAGGTCTTCCAGATTATGTTTTGAGTTGAAGGAGTCATCCTTAGATTATACTTCATAGACAGACCACTTTGGACGAATCAATGCTGCTGAAATTTCTGCAACAGTCTTCCATTTCAACTTTCCTACTTTAATTACTTCATCTAATTGAATATTTTTAGCTCCCGGCATCTTCACTAACTGATGCTATATCGAGGTATAATTAAATACTTCAGACATGTGACATCATAACTTGGAAATTTGCATTTTTCCATGAACAGTTGGCTAAAAATAAAAGTGTCTAAACTTTTGCAACATGCAAATTTTATTTTTTTCAGTTAAATTAAATATAATCTTATAATATAGCCATTTGTATAACTCACGTGTATTTTTTATTTAAAGGTTAAAAAACACCAGTGTCTAAACTTTTGCTGAGCACTGTAGTAATCCCTCTTAAAAAAGGGGGAACAACTCCAAAGAACTTACTTGTTCCTCTCAGTGAATGATTCCTTAAAAGGAGTGATGTTGCCCATCTCCAATACATACTATGTCCTAAAAATGAACACAGTTTATTACACTAAACCTCTTAATCATATCCTACAGTTTGAATGCTTTTGCTATGCTAGTTTTTACAGAGTTGTCCAAAAGATATTCATTCTTTTTCAATTTATTGATGATTTTCAATGGGGTTTCAGGAAAAAAATATTTACAGAAATATATGACTTATACTATTTTGTTTACACACCTGGAGTTTCAGGATAATTCACCATGTATATTTTTAAATATTTAAAGTTGCAAGTGACTGGTCATCATTGGCCACATAGTGCATAAAGTTAATGGCTAGATAAATCTTGTAACACTATCACAGCTTTCATTTATAGTAATGGCAGTTGAATAAGGAAACATATTAAATTTGAATTATTTGTGCATTAAAAATTACTAAATAAACCGATTTCTGATCCTGTATAACATTTAAAAACTCTTCAAACAAAAACCAGAAAGGTAAATGTATATTTCAAATTAGATTAAAAATAAACAGACATATATATTAAAAAAAAAAAAAAACTATCAGGGGAGCAAAAATAAATGCTTACTTACCTATGCTATTAAAGTTTGAAATGAAGAACAAATTGACACAACAGAATATAAAACATATTAGGTAAAAAGTAAAAATTTAATTATGAAAATACATATATTGAACAAAAACAACTCAAAATTAATACATATTCTGCCTTCCCCTCCGGGATACAGGTGGCCCTCTTGATACAGGTGGTGATATAGCAATATCTAAATAATCACCAATTTTAAATCTGCATGCAGACAATGTTTTATTATCATCAGCACTCTTTTGGCCGGAACAAGTTGTACCAATGTCTCTCATTCTATAACCAGGTCCTCTTATATCTGGGAAGACGAGGGCGAAATCAAAATAGGTTCCCTTTCTACGAGAGTCTGGGTTAACTTCTTTTACTAAACTTGTCAACTCCTTTAGAGTTGCATCCATCCTAAAAAATATAAAAAGTAATCAAAATATATTTAGATAGATATGTAAGTAATACATTAACAGAAATGAACAATAAACATAATTTAAATAATCATGTATGAAAGTTCTTTTTAAAAAAATCTCCAGGATGAAAAGATTGTCAAAATGCACCTTTTTTTAACTGTCCGATATGTAATTAGTTCTAAACATTTAAATGCATTTTAAATCAGACCTTTCATCTAAAACCACAATCTAATGTTTGCTTGATCTCACAAATACATACAGTAGACTTCCTCAAATCCGCACATCCAGAGGTTGTGCAGATTTTAGAATTTTGGCAATTTCTGGTCATTGCATTGTTTACATTTTTTAAACAGTAATTTGAATGCAACTGAAACTATAATGAATGCTTACAATATAATAAAAATAAAATATTAAAATAATTAAAAGCAAAAGTTTCAAGTTAATAATCAATAATGTATGATTAAATATGCATGATAAAGATGAAATGTATTTTTTCTAAATTATTTAATGAAACTTGCTTCATAAAGGTACACTGCTAATTCACATCAAAATCATAAAATAAGGAAGTTTTATTTCACGTTTAGCCAGACTTCATTACCAAAAAAGCTTGATTAATACATATAGTTGGTAAGAAGATTGTGATTACCAGTGATATCAGAAATATTTTGAATTTTTCAGACAAAAATTCATTCTTGCTGCATGAAAAAATATGAATTCAATGTTATTAACAAAAATTACAAAATAAAATATCTGTGGAATTGATATAAAATTCAAAAAGTCAAATTTTGCCCCTATAACTGAACTCAATGTTGCATTGTAGGGTTGTGGATTTGAAAGAGTCTACTGCATATACAATGGCAGTCAAAAGTTTCTTGCCAGTTCTTGATTTATTTACCAGAACGTTTCAGCAAAGAAGAAGCACAATTGCTTCAAAAATTAGGAATATGGGAATGACCTCTGATCACGTTATCATTTTGATTGGATACTGTGAATGCTTCATGCAAAGGGGCAGAATTCAAAGTTCGCATGTGCAAAAGTTTCTGGCCACTTATCATTCCTTAGTTTTTTTCTGTAGGTAAAGTGTTTTTTGGTCATGTTTGTGAATGAATGAATGTGAATAGCATAGTTTAAATTCAAAATTGAAAAGTTCAATAAATATTGTCCGTAAATGAGTGATTGATTTGTCACTAAAGAGCTAATCTTCTCGAGGTATTGCGGTAAAGTTATCGATCGGTAAAATCAACTGTAAACGTTATTTAAAAATTATATAAAGATGGCCGTGGCATTCAGAACTTTGTGAGGTCCAGAAGACTTCAAAAAATTACTATTCTCATTGACAAAATTATCAGGAACAAAACAATTCATGACCCGCATAAAAATTCCATTGCAACATACGGCTGTTTACAAAATAAAAATATTGTTGAAATAAGTTGGTCTATTGTGTCAAGATGTTGACGTGATACAGAACTTTATGAAAGTGTCTGTGTTCAAAAAATTTTCAAGTGTAAAAAAATATAAACGTACCGACTGGTGTTTTCCAAAAAACACAAAGTCTGGTATAGTGAAAGCTGAACAAAAGTACTATTTTTCTATAAATAAAATTTGAAACTTTTTTGGGAGTGATGACAGACACTATGACCTAATGACAAGACCTAACTGTCAGACCCTTGTCTGATGACCTAACAACAAGAAATTTGATTCGACATATGTTATTCTTAAAATGAAGCATGGCGGAGGACACGTTATAACAAGGGGAGAATTTTCTTCAAAAATTGTCGGTCTGTTATTTAAAATCCACGGCAAGATGATTGATGCAATGTATAAGGATACCTTGCAAGATTATTTTCTGCCTTATTAGAGGAAAATTTTGGTTGCAACTATTTGTTTTAACATGATAATGACATAATGAATGTATGCAAGCCTTTGCAAGCAATGGTTTTCGCACAAAAAAATTTCGTTTTTGAAATGACCAGCCCAAACACCCAACATGAATCCAATAGAAAATCTTTGGAAATAAGTTGGCAAACATCTGCAGAACTATAAATCTTCCAACTCAGCAGAAAATTCCAAAAAATTGGAAGAATGTGGAAAAAACATACCATACACGATCTTTAACTGTTGGTTGTATGAATGTCACATTACTGTGTCGTAAAACTTATTTCTAAAGGTAATAAAATACTAATACTATAAAATACTAATTATAAATGTTGTTGATCACTGTATTTTTCTATTACAGTACATTTCTTTAAAGACTTGCGAAGGTGGCCGGAAACTTTTGAGAACATGCATTTTCCTTTGTACTTAATTTTGTCAATTAAATTTATTGATATTTACATGTTACTCCACAAGTTCCTAACTATTATGTCAATAAAATGTATAAGTATCACTTTGAGATTCCTCTTCATATGGGTATAGTTACAAATTAATTGAAAATTTTTTGGTGGCCGGAAATTTTTGACCGCCACTGTATGTATCAACTAGTAATTTCTTTTTATCAATATCTACAGGGTATAAATCATATTTACTAATGGATTAAAATAGTTTCCCACCCCCTTTTTCTAATTACTAAAATAATGGGCTTTGAAATTTACATGTTGGATGGTTATAAAATAAGTGTTTATCTTTGAATTCTCTATAATAGGGATGCACAACCTGTGGCCCGCTAATTTTATCAATTTACAACTGGAAAAAATTGGAATTTTTGTGCATAGGTTGCAGAAAAAAATCATAAAATTTGCAAATTTATCACTGGAAAATATAAAATTTCATCAGACACTTAAAAATTGCAAATTTCCTTGATACGGCACAGAAAAATCACGAATTTCATTGATCAGGTGTGGAAAAATAGTGAAATTTGCTCATGAGGCTCGGAAAAAATAGCAAATTTGGCCGATTGAAAACGGAAAAATCCTGAGTTCTGTCAATCAGGCACGGAAAAATAGAGAATTTTTTGGGACGGGTGCGAAAAATCACACAATTTTGTTGATAAATCACAAATTAAATTCATCGGCTATGGGAAAATCGCACGTTTCTTGGTTTATTGCATGAAAAACCACAAATTTCGTTGATTGGACATGGAAAAAATTGCAAATTTTGCGATAATGCACAGAAAAATTAAAAATTTTGTTGATTGGCTACGAAAAAAACGTGAGTTTTTGTCAGTTTATCAAGGGAAAAAATTTGTGAATTTCCTCTTGCTGCATAAAAAATTCAGATTTCATTAGAGTTAGATTTCATCTACCTCCACCTATAGGCCAAGCTGACAGGTATTTTTTTTTTCTTTTTGCTAGACCGGTCAGTTTATTTTGTCTATCTGCTCAGCCCAATGAAAAAATTTGTCATAATTCTGCAGTTTCAAGCCTGTGTAGACCTCTTTCTTTAACACGAAGAGTGAACAAAAAAAGTATGGTCTTTTTCAAGCTTCATTCACAAAATCAGGCTTTTTATTAGCTTGATTAACAGAATCCTCAATTAATTGAAAGCTTGGTTGATCGATGTTCTACTGTATTTGCTTCCCACCACACATAATGCTCTTGCAAGTTCTGCTCTGATCTTTGTTGAGGTATTATCGCTGATTGGTGATGATTAGTATTCAAAACTCTTTTGTAGCAAAGTCATGTGTCTACTATAATAAAGTGAAGAAAAGGATAAAATAATCATAGATACCATTTGCGCAAACTAACATTAATTTTGTTAGAAGGCCACTAAACTGTGAACTCCCCTCATAGGCCAGTCAAATTGTCATAAATAGATGCAAAAATTCTGCTAGAAGATTTTATGTTTTTAAACTGTTTATGGGGATGCTAGTAACAATAATTAGTGGTTTTCCAACAAAATATCCCGAAGCTAAGTTTTGTGGAGCCAAAAAACCACAAAATTTTAGGACTTTTTTCAGTTTTTTGCCTATAACTCAAAAATTATAAAATTTTTGCGTACCATACTCAGTTACAAAAAGAAAGAACATTAAATTTTCTACAAATTGCATATTAAAATTGTTTTTCTAAAGCCAATATTAAGCGCGCTACAGCTTTCAGAAAGTCACTCTTTTTTTCTAACTTTGTGAAAAAATTGCAAAAACGAAAATTTGGCACAATTTTTCATTTTATCATCTTTAATGTAACTTATTTAAATTACAGGTGTTTGCATGATAACAATCATGATGAATTACAACGGTAACATTGTAAAAAAAAAAAAAAAAAAATTAAGAACATTATAACTTTTTTTGCATTTAGAGCTTTAGTGGAAAACTAGGTATATTAGGAATATTAGGTATTTAACTGAATGTAAGTAAAAAATACTTATGGTGACATTTTTACATCCCCTCCTTCTGGATAAATAATGTCGTCGACATTTTTGTAGTTGATCCCATTACATTTTTTACAAATTGCCAAGCATTTGGGTCTTAATTTATGAAAAGAACATACTTTGCTACACCCTTTTCTACAGCTACATGACACAACATGGAGCAAGGATTCAAATGCCGGGTCTTGACACATTTGAACTAGCTGAAAGAGATCCTGTGAGCTCACACACATCCTTCAGGAGGGATGTTGTTTCCTAGCCTAGCTTGTACCTGGTAAAAACATTGGAGAAAATGATGCTGCTGAGCCTCTTGGTGGTAGTCTTGCAAAATGAACTTTGCTTTTTTGTGGCAGATTTAGCAAATAACTGGAACCTTAATGTGTTCAAATTCTGTGTGGTAGCTATGCATGCACTGTATAGAGCAATATGGATTTTTTTTTCAACCTTGATGATTTCTTGACGGGTAGAACTGCAGGATTTATTGAATATGCAGGCTATTTCTCCAAGCTGATCATGTTTTTCAAAGTGTTACTTTCTTTGCCCCAAGTGAGTGGATGTTGTATCGCATCCTCAGATTGCATGAGTAAAAAGAACATTGTTGTAATTGTATTTGAACGACATGGTTGAAAACCACTTGGTTTCAATGTTACCTCTTCCTGGCTTTTAGAAAAACAGATTTTTGTGCTGATAGCCTAAGCTTGTCATAATCATGAGAAGGTCAAAGTCTTCTCCGACAGTTACGATGCTTTCAAAAGATTCGGCTCTTGAAATGGCTGAGGTAACTATCATGACATCAGCTTCTTCTTTTGCTTGCTCAACTTGAATTCTGTTATTTTGAAATTCTTGTTTTGAAATTTTTAATTTGTTTTAAGAAATGAAATAAAGCAGCTCTTGTTTCTGTCATTGTCTTCGTCAATGGATGATGCAGGTCGATGCCCTCTTTTCTCTCCATTTGTTACAGATTGATCTAGTTTTACGTGACAAATACTATAATACCATGCATCTGCAAATCAGGTTCGTGCTGAATATGCTCAATTACTTTCTAAGACCCTTCATCCTCACGTTTTCCAACAGCTTCCAAAAATGTAATTTTCGCTTCTAATTTCATTACTTTGCGAATCAAATCTCTTTGCGTAGGGTTTTTCGTTGATATCACCGGGATTACCTTCGTCACATAAGAAGCAATTATCTTCAAGCTTGAAAAAAGTGCTTGATCTGAGGGACAAACTAAAGTCTGTGTAGAATCTTCATCCCAATGAACATATGCTGCTATCATTCTCTCATTCGCATATGTTTTCTGGCAATCATCCTGTATTCTAACTTCCTTGCTCTTTTCAAAAAACTGATGAATATTACTTTGACGCTAAACACTATGTTCAAAGAGCTTGGCAAGTTTTTTCTGGCTCACAATGTGAGTATCGCTATTTGAAGCCATTCGGCAAATGAAACCAATTTTGGATAGAGCTCACTCATTTTTCATTACTGCACGAAAAGAGATGCAATAAACTTAATAGCAGCATATTAGAAGAGTATGTCTTTAAAAAAGAACACTTGCAACTGAACAATAGCGGCTCAGGAGCTTCACTGACCACAATCTGCCATCTGCATTCCCTTTTTTTTTTATTATCCCCGGCTCTCCCTCCCTTTGTAATTGTTTTCTTATAGGGTTTCTAGAATTTGTGCATCTTCTGCCTGCCTTTCTTAAAACTTTCATTTTTCATCAATCAATGGGTCTATTTAATTTTCATTGTTAGTGATGAAAAAAGGTTTTTTTGGAATGAGAGGCGAAAAATAAGTCATTTTCTGTAAAGTTTTTTTTTTTTTTTTTTTAAGTGACATTTTCAAAAAATCATGGCGCGCTTAGTAATGGGTTTAGAAAAACCTTTTTTATAACTAAATTTATAGAAAATTCAATGCTCTTTTTTTAAAATTAAGTATGTTATGCAAAAAGTTTATAATTTTTGAGTTACAGGCAAAATACTGAAAACATTTATTGCTTATATTCAGTTAAATACCTAATATCAATGTTCTTTATTAAAGCTCTAGTACAAAAAAAGTTACAATGTTCTTAATTTTTTTACAATGTTACCGTTGTAATTCATCATGATTGTTATCATGCAAATACCTGTAATTTAAATAAGTTACATTAAAGAGGATAAAATAATAAAAAATTGTGCCAAATTTTCATTCTTGCAATTTTCCCACAAAGTTAGAAAAAAATAGTCACTTTCAGAAAACTCTAGTGCGCTTAGTAATTGCTTTAGGAAAAATTTAATGTTTTTTCTTTTTGTAATTGAGTATGGTATGCAAAAATTTTATAATTTTTTAGTTATAGGCAAAAAACTGAAAAAGTATGAAAATTTTGTGGTTTTTTGGCTTCACAAAGTTTAACCTCAAGATATTTTGTTGGAAAACCATCAATTCTTGTTACTAGCATCCCCATAAACATTTTAAAAACATAAAATTTTCTAGCAGAATTTTTGCATCTATCGGCCCTTTTTTCTGACAATTTGACTGGCCTATCATATGTTGATTGTATTCTTGAATTACATATGGGCAATGTACTTCAATGATCTTCATTTGACTCCAGTCAAAACGACAGACTTTTTTTTTTTACAGTATTTGTTATAGCGAAAGTAGACAGCATCATAATGAATTTATTGCCTTTCCAAACTAGTGATTGTTGATGCCATCTGCACGTATGATATATTTGAATGAAAATCCTTGACAAAAAACCTTTAAGAATTTTTTATGTAGTTGTTAGTATCCAGGAATTTTCTTCTGATTGTACCCAATGTATGGATGGCAATGTGAACCAAATGTACCATCAGGGCAATGCTATAAAATAATTGTCAAAATGCAATGGTCTTCTGATCATCATCTTGACAGTTTAATGATTACATTTCTTGAAACGCTAAAGTCTCGTATTAGTCTTGTTAGCATATTTTCTTGGTCTGAATATACTTCGAAGTTATAAGCATACCCATAAATACCAACAAGAAAAAAAGTTTCAAGTCCTATTTATGGGGTTTATTTGGCATATATTGCTTCATGTAAGAACATTAGTAGTGCATGTTTGTTCATCAATAAAGAGATTTTGCTTAAAAGGGGTAGAAGCAAAATTATTGTTTAAGATATCAATGGTAGGTCAAAGTTTTTATAATCTATCATGATTCGCTCATCTCGAGGTAGATGTTTTTGAGTTGTTATTGAATGACTAAATTTTCAGACTTTCTCAAACTGATCTTTAATTGTGTCTCAAATTAAGGGAAAACCAAGTTCTTGACTCCAATACAATCAAACACTGAGCAAATGCCCTAAAAACATACACAATAATATTATCCTCAAAAACTGTTGTGTCTTGTGACATGAAATTCATAAGTTTACAAGGATCTTTTTAGCAGGAATATAAATTGGTTCATTGACAATTTTTTTTTTCTGTAAGATCATCTTTAAAGAAATATTTGAAAAAGCTATTGGTATATCCAGCTCTTTCACATTTGATGAATAATTTTATTTCTATTAAACTTTAACAGATTTTCATTTACCCTTATAGTACCCTTTTTGCAAACAATCTCCCTCTTTCGTAGTTTAGATTTCTTTGACCCCTCTTTACTGCAATTCAGAATAGCTATTTCAATATCATTATGAGAATCTTCGTTCTGAATTATTAACCAATTCTTCTATTTGTTTTTGAGTCAAATACATTTTTGGAGATGTTTTAAAAACAATATAGTAAAATTTTCAGAAAATAAAAAGCAGAAAAATATCTTATATACATTAAAATAATAATAATAATTAAAAAAAACTACAATTATAAACTACTACAAAAATAAACAACTTCTATTTAATATAGAAGAAAGTAAAATTAAAATTGCTCATTGTTCTCTTAGCTTAATAGAACTTAATGTATGTTGTTGAGTTGGCAACACATGCAAAAATTTCCTTATAATAAATAGTTATAGTTAAATATCCAAAAGTTGTCATAAATATGAGCTACACACTTACTTTTCCATATAATAAATATTTATTTTGTCACTGCAGAACAAGATAATGTATTTCACAAGTTTTCAAACGAAACGAAAAACAATTGAAAAAACAAATCTACTTTTAAACTCTAACATTTGAGCTTTTAAAGATAGACTAAGATTTAAAATGATAGGACTCATGCTGGTCAACATGCAGACTTTTAAAAACAAGCTAGAATATTGGATTTAGATGGGATATTATAACAGAGATTGAAACTCTAAATGCCATAATCATCTATGACAATGGCATTTTAAACTATTTTCTTTTCCTCTTATTGGATAGCACATTCATCAATTTTGGTTTCATTTCCTCGCACTATAGACAGCTCCACAGGGAGACAGGGTTAGCTTTTTACCAAGACATGGTAAAAACTAGGTGAAAAAATGGTAAAAACCTAATGACATACTATAAACACTTAGTCCTTAAACTATATTTTATTACTATTGAAAAAACTATTTTCATGTAATTATGTAATTGGTGTGTATACATATTTATAACACAAAAAAATAAATAAACAATTAGTCAGTTCTCTAAAGCTGCTGATATACTTTAATCTCAGATTTTTTAGATTTTCTATAATTTTCCAAATCTATATATAACTTTACAGATGTTTACTGTTTCACAAAGCAAGTTTACATTTCAATTGTACTCTTTTCCACTTACACTCGTTTTCAAAGATTTTCTGTAAACCAAAAGATGTAAAAGGCAAAATTTGGTGAAAAGTAATAATAAAGAAATAAATCCGAAATTCCTAATTTAATGGTAAGTCTTCACTCTTTGTAGTTTTTCAACCATAGAGCAATTTTTTTTCAAACTTTTCATATATGCATAGTAAATTAAGAAATAGACTTGGTGTACAGAAAACTTGTACTTTGTTAAAGAATGCCAATAGGCTCCAAGGACATAGATTGATAAAATGCACTAATTACAGGACAGTTAAAATTTGTAAGCGTTTTGTTTTTATCAAAATGATGAGGATTTTTAAGAGTGGAAAATGTGTTCTTATAATTTTTTGTTTTAATTTAGTTTAATTAAAAATAAGTAAACTAATCCCCATTAAGATAAATGTAATAAATATTGTAATGTGCATTCTTATAACAGTTATGATAATTTTTTAAGACTCAGTAATGATAAATGCACAATAATATCTTTAAAATTTTGAATTTTTGTAGGAGGAAAACACAAATGAAATTTTCTGGGCTTTTTATGTTCATTAAAAACCACTATTTTCATACAGTATTCTTTTATTCACTCAGAATATACAGGGTGTTTCGCTCCCAGACTGACAAACTTTGAGGGGTGATAGTAGAGATGCAGACACGCATTATTAAATAGGAAACCATGGGGTGCAAACGTCTTCTAGCCATTAAAATTTAATGTCCAAAACTTCAAACAATGATAAAAAACAGAAAAAAGGGTCAATTCGTTTGTGGTTTTCGCTAAAATCCTTCTTTGTATCACGAATTTTTACCATATTTTGTGTATCCGGTTAAAATTATTCTAAAGTTTAGATTTTAACTTAAATTTTTAACCCAAAATTGGAAACACAGGGATAGGGTAACTAGAGAAAATCGAACTGTGAACAGAGGGGGAGATTTTAAAGGCTCATAAACATCGGGCAAACTAATAGATTTTGTTGCGGTTTGCATGTAGGTCATTCCCTCAGTAATCATTTCATTAAAAATGACATACAACTTGGTGTCCTCATTTTTTGATAGAGGGCACTTCCAACACATCTCCGACATTTCAATGGCATTATTCCTGGGTGTTTTTCTTCCAGATTAACACACTTCCTGAAAATTTTAGGGATGCAAAGACGACTCGTAATTACATAGGAATTTAACATGGGAAATGTCTTTTTTGCAAGTTATGGTTACAGGAAACAGAGAAAAAAGCAATAGAAACAGTAGAGAAACAGCAACACGTTAATGTGACTAAAAACAGTTTATTTGGAGGTTTTACTACAAAAAGTGCTCGAAATTACGACCAGAAATAGTACGGCATGCTTGACAGCGGTGTCACGTGGAATTCCTCACGCTTTAAAGATTCCTGGCATCTCTGATAGCTTTCTGGTAGCTACAGAAATAAGATCTGTGTGGTCTTCAACTGATGTATGGGAATCTCATGGTATTGGTCGTTTAATATATTTTAAATGTTTTTGTTATTATACAACGTCTTAAAAGCAAAATGTTTTTTATAATATAAATTCTTATATTTTTATGTAGAATATATATTATTAGTATTACGATTGATTTAATTAATCTAATCCACTGATAATTGCTTACATGATATTAAACACACATTGAGTTATTAGTGGACGTAATCAAGACTTATTTAGTGTTATTTTTCACATTTATATTAGATTAATTAAGTTTCTACTATTCACATGATTACGTGGAATATTCAGCACTTTTACTTAAATAAAGTGGTTTTTTTAGTAGATCTTACTTACTGATGTATAAGAGGCATTTGCACTGTTTCTTTGCTAGTAATGACAATTAAATGAGTATGGAGAAAAAACAGAGTTCATGCATGGCAGTGCTGCACTCCACACAGCAAAATGTGGAAAACTGGTATTCTGAATACATTTTTTTAATGAAAGTGCCATCAGCCACTAGCTTCTTTGTTCTTACTATGTTCAAACCAGTTCTCAAAATTTGAAACATTTCAATTTTTGTTTTTGAGTTTTCTGAAAAAATGGATGTAGAGTGATGACATTACAGCATCATTTAGAATGTACAGAGGAATCAAACCAGATTAGTGGCACAGCCAGAATTCGGTTCCAGGGGAGGTTTTGAGTTTCTAATAAAGGTGATTGCTGGTTATTTGAATCGCTGGTTAATATAATCATATATATTAAAGCAGTAGCCTACTTCTTTAAGAGCAACTCAAATTGGTCTGTGCACATGCACGAAGGTGAACTTATTAGCCCTTCAAGTTAGAGGTAAATCGAGGTAAGTCTGGTTAGCTCAGTGGTTTAAGGCACGGATTTATAGCTCTGAGCTTTTGTAGAGGCATAGGGTTCGATCCCAACACTCGACAAAATCTTTTTTTTTCTTTCTGTTTTTTTTTAATAATGATACATTTTACTATGAGGGGAAGTTATATTATTTTTATTCTTTTGTTATTATTATTATTTTGATGCTTTATAATTAAATAAAGTTTAACACTCAACAATAATTTTTTAAGTAACAATTTTATTTTTACCATATTTCAATTAAAACATAGTAATTATTAGATATAAACAGTCAATTTCCAATTCAGGGATGTAGAGATACATTTATAAGAATAAAATTATAGAAAAATAATAAATAATAAATTTTGAAAACAGAATCATCCTTGATTAATAGTTTTTATCATGTTTATATCATATATAATGATCATTGATCATATTATCATGTTTATATAAATTTACAGTTTATATCATGTTTTCTGAGATATATCGCAAAACTGGTGATTTTTCTTCACACAATTAACAAATGTGTGATTTTTTTTTTCTTTGAGACTATTTGACACAATTTATGATCACTTTAGTTAGATTACTTAGTTTAGAAATGATTGTCTAAATTTTTCGGAAAATTCAAAACAGAATTATATCTATATCTGAACTGAAAGTTTCATTATTTATGTCTGTGAATATGTGTAGATTTTAGGGTTGCAGATTTAGGAGAGTACTATATTTTATTCCAGGAGGAAAAGTTATGGCATTTATACAATTTTTTAATCTGAATGTTTTACAATTATTAAATAAAATTTACCATCCAAAATATACATATTTTTAAAACATTGTATTAAAAATATTTAAAAGTTTTTGTATGTAAGTATTGATTAAATGAATTGAAATGATGAATAATTTCCAGTTATAACTTCAGGGTAATTGTGGGCAAAGTCAGCCGATTTTGTTAGTTACTTAATTTCTTATTGATAATTTCCTCTTCATGATCTCATGACTATTTCCTGAAAATTTAGTTGCAATTTTTAGTACATTTTGCAACAGATAGCTTTGTATTGGAAATTTTGGTTATGGACATCCTGTAACTGTTTCTAAAGAATTATTGTACCTTAATTCCATTGTATTAATTACACAATCATTATATGTTACAGATTTATTTACATGTGAAAAGAAGAGTAACATAACTAGATTCTTCAACTGAATTTTATGACCTCTATAAATGCAGATTAAGTTTTAACATTTCTAGCCAACGTTCTATTATAATTTAATGTTTTTTGCAGATATTTTAAAAATGATATTAAGGAGACATATTTTATTCTAAAAAAATCAACCTTATTAAAGTACCATGGTCTCTGTGCAAATTCTGACATCCTAGATGTTTTTAACTACTGCTCAGTTAAAAAAAATATATACAATTTAAATAGTTAAATTTCTAAACAAATTATATGCATATGATATTCTAGTTCATTTCTTTTCAAATATATTGAATACTCACCAAGTATATATCTGCAATTCGTTTGAAGGTACATTGCCACGAGTATACTCACTCAACGAGTGATGGCGTCCGGTACTCAAAAAAACTCTCAAAAGAAGGGGACATGTCTAAAAAAAAGGGGGAAAAAATAATATCATCAGTCATATATTAAAAGGAAATGAAGATAAAACATGTACAATAAATAAATAAATCAACAAATAAAGTGGAAATCATAGATAATATCAGCAATAATTGTCTGTCAAAATATAACTTAATGTTGGATTTTAAAATTTTATTTAAATAATAATAAAAACTTGAGTCTTAAAATCAGATTTTTATTCGTTTATTTTATACCTTGATTGCAAGCACTAACCCAAAATAAATGAAATTGTAACTCTTCAAAAATGGAATATACTTCTTACAAGTTAACAGTATAATGATCATTTCTAGAATATACTAGTGTCTTGAGAAGAAAAAACCAGGGCTGTAATAGAGGATATATGGTGGTATATGTCATATCTTTCAATTTTTTACAGAAATTCCATATACCTTGTATTTTGCATGTAAAACTACATTCATACATAATCTGTTTTTTTTACAACTTCAGCAATGGATGAGGCTAGAGAAAAGAGTACATTGAGAAGTTGACAATTGTTGTTAGCACATAAAAATAAATAAAATCCATTGCAAAATGTTCATAAATTACTTTACAAAACATACATTTAAAAAGAAAGTACCAAAATAAAGTAGAATAATTAAATTGCATATTTTTTTCATATAGTATTAGACTCTATGAGGTAAGCTTTCTCTCTATTGCAATTTCACATTTAAATGAATTATTTTAACAGCTTAAAGAAAAGTGGCCAAAACTGGTGCTTTAAATTTACTATGTGTACCAGTTATGGTCATAGAGTGGCCAAAAAGAGTACAACATTATGTTCCATTTTTGGCCACAAGATTAGTTACATTGGAAATTTCAATAATATATTTAGAAATATTTTAAAGATTTTATGACTTATAAATTAAAAAGTTTAATAAAATTACAGCATGATTCAATAATTTCTTGTATTTTTTCAAAAGGAATGAAGAAGTTGCACAATTTTTGTAAGATTTCAGGTACACAAATTTAGAAATACCAAATAAATATTGTGAAAATCTTTACTATAAACAGGATTCATTTTACTAAGTTCAAAAAAGACAATTCTGTACTCTTAAAAATTTGTCTAGATTGGACACTGATCTAAGATAGGAAGTAAAATTAAAGCCATTCAAAATATATTGTCAGCACTACAAGATAGCTAAGTTTTAGAATACCTTGTTCTACCATGCATCACAAGTTAGCAGAATGGGCACCTCTTTTCACTAACAATGTCGAATCTGAAGTATTAGGTCTAAGTAATAGGGTTGTGCTGTTTATGATGACTAATTATCTACAGAAGGGATATGGGACAAAAAAGGAAAAGAATGACCTCTGTGCAGGGGTGTAGATTATGGGAAATTTTGCAGAAACAGAAACATACATTTTAACAACAAATTCCATAATTCCATCAGATATAAAAATTTCACTACAAATAAAAAGTTCCGTATACCTACCTTCACAAAATCGATCTTAGAATAATATGTACCCATACATCAGGAAAGATTTTGTTCCACATTTTCAGAAAATTACAAAAAAAATTGGTCATTAGTCCCAAAATTTGGGCACAAAAATACTGTGAAATTAGTCCAAAAGTTACAGAAAAAATGCGATTTTTGTCATAAAATAACTGCTAATTTTGTCAAAAAAAAAAAAAAAAACATAAATTTCATCAAAAATCACAAAGTAGTGAACCACGAGTTTCATAAAAAACATTGCAAAATGAATGCAAGCATTGTCAAAAGGTTGCAAAAAACCTTACATTTTGTCAAAACATCGCAATAGAACCACAAATTTTGTGAAAAGATCACAAAACATCCAATTTTGTTAAAAATCTCAAAATAAATGCAAATTTTGCCAAAAAATTGTGAAATAAGTGCAAATTGTGTCAAAAATTCACAAAAAAGCTGTACATTTCATCAAAACATCACAAAATGAACATACATTTTGTCAAAAGATCACAAATTAAATGCAAATTTCATCAAAAAATTCTGAAATAAATGCAAATCTATATTATAAAGGCCAAACGTATCTGTGCGTAACGCATACGTCATTTTACGAATGGCAACACTTTCCCCTGCAATTTCGGTTTTGCAATTTTCGCTACTGCAAATTTTGCACTTCTGAACATCACACATTCTCAATTTTTGCATCGGCGTATACAGAAAAAAAAATGTACTTTTAAATGCAATTTGTTTGAAAGCTGCATCTCAATTTATTTTTGAGATATTAATTTTTTTATAGATTTTGTGCAAATTTTGCAATCGTGGCAACAAAAATGCGCCATTTTCTCTTAAAATTGAGAAATAAAAATTAAATTAAAATTTCGTACGTAAATTTTGAGAAGATGAAAATGATGACAGGTTTAGATTTCACGTGAAATTTTATGATCGAGCCAATTCGACTTTTTTTTCATTTTTGCTAATCGTAAGAACCTAAATTGATAACGTTATCATAATAACATCTTTTTCATTTTTTACTTATTACATATGCGATTAAAGTTTAATTTTAATAATTTGGACGACTGACTTTTAAAGTAAATGTTATTTTGTTAATTTTAGCTTAAAATAATATTTCTTTTTGAGTTAAACTGATGCATAAGATGCATTTTTCACGGTAGCTAATTTTTTACGTTGTTATAAATCAATGAAATAGTTCCTCCTAAAACATTTTCTTTCGTCGAAGTTCGACGGGTTCCACCTCGTTTTATTAAAAGGCTGCGAAAAAAAACTGCAAATTTCATCGAAAGATTGCAAAATGAACACAAATTGTGGCAAGAGATTGCAAAATGAATGCAAATTTCATCAAAAGATCGCAAAATGAACATAAATTTCATCAAAAGATTTTGAAACAACCCACATTTCATCAAAAGGAAAAAAAGCACAAATTTCACCAAAAGATTACAAAAGTGCTGCAAAATTTGTGAAATGATTGCAAGACGAATTTCATCAAAAGAGTAGAAAAAAACTGCAAATAGTTTGTCAAAAGAGAGTGAAAAACATAAATTTTGTCAAAAGGAATGAGAAATAACCACAAAAGTCGTCAAAAGATCGAAAAAAAAAAAAAAAAAAAAAAACAAATTTCATCAAAAGATTGCAAAAAAATGTGAATTTCATCTAAGCGCCACAGAAAAAATACATGATTCATGCTGAAAGTAAATTTCACCTCATTTCTTCACTCTAATGTGACTTTTCTGCGAGTTTCAGAATTTTTTTTCACTCAGAATCACCCTTGTCATACATATTCACGCTATAGGTGTAAATCAACGGTCGCCACTCGCCATGTGGCGATTAAAAATCGGCCATCGATCGCCACCCTAGTTGCCACTTGGCAATTAAAAATCTTATTAATTTGCTTTGTGAAATACAGTTTTTTTCATGGATATATGCATCTCTACTTTGTGTACATATAATTAGTGAATTGGTCAATTCTTTCCTTTTATCGGATGCAAGCAGATTTAGCAACTTTGTTGTATTTTCTATATTTTGACTTTTTTACCATGAACTCTATATTTGGATTATATTTTCAAGAAATAGTTTTTTCCTATAAAATATAGTCATCAATTTTAATTTCACATGCATTTCAAATAAATTATAACATTTTTACCTCTGGATGCAAGATTTTAAAGACATTGCGGTATCTTATCTTTCACTATTGCTATTGCTCACTAACTGTACCAGTAATAGTTGTCTAGTACAATTTTTTTTTAAATATATATGATTAAAGTTTATGTAAGTGTTAAGCAAGATTGAAACATTATAGCCAATTACTTTTAAAATATAAAACAAAATTAACACTCGCCACAGGGTGAGTAATACTGCAAATTTAGCATCTGACTTTACTGCCACCAAGCAGACTTCCCCTAGTGGCAGAACTATCTTCAAATGTCAGAAACGCTAATAATATTTTCAAAAATAGTCTGCAAGATGCAATGTATTATATAAATATATTATTTGTTCTATTGTAGTGCAAATTAATTATGGCAACATGTGTGTTTATGAAATTTGCCATTTTTAAATGTTTTTTATTTTAACGAAATTTGCTGTTTTTAAGTGGTTTTTTTTAAAAAGAAATTTGCTATTTTTTAGCAGTTATAAAATTGTTGTTTCTTCCTGCGATCCTTTGAAGAAATTTGGACTTTTTTGACAAAATTTGTCCCCCCCCCCCGATTTTTTAAGAAATTAGTTTTTTTTTGTGATTTTTAAAAGAAATTTGCCTTTTTACGATGCTTTGATGACATTTGCTTTTCTTCTCGTGATTTTTGGGTGAAATTCAGTCTTATTACGTGATATTTTGATGAAATTACATGTCCCACGGGACACATAAGAGCTATTTTTGCATCCCATCACCAGTTTATTGCATAATTTATGTGATATATAGGATGTCCATGATATCGCTGAGTCTGCAGGTGTCCTGAAAAGTCTTCGACGCCAGTGCAGTGTCACGCACGTTCTGCCACAAAGTTTCTCCACCTCACCAACACATTGGCACTCTCTGATTGCCTTATTAAGACATGTGGAGTTTTGAAATCTCAACCAAAGCAAAGACTATATTTATATTTATCTGTACACTCGCCAAGCTTAATAATTACCACTTGCCAATCTTGATTGTATTAGATCATACTTGGTTTTAAGTAAAAATAAAATATCCAAGAAAAATCTGAAATTATTTTTAAATTTAAAATACAATTTCCTCGTTTGTTTTATACAATGCATTAATACATATTGAAATATAGTTTATCACTTATAACTTTATCTGCAGTATTAATTACTAATTCATATTTTTCCATTCAGTGGAATGCCAGTTTTATTTTTCACCAAATATTTGTAACTTTGTTATTTACTAGCCACTAAATAGAGAGAAAAAAAAATCCTTTTGACCTATATTTAAAAAGTGGCCACTAATGAAACTGGGTCTACCGGCCACTGCCACCTAATCGAATTTCCCAGTTTTCATCTATAACTCACACATAAGTTGAGAATTAGTGAGAAAAATTAATCTTCTATACCTATTAACAACACAACATTTACCTATAACATATTGTAAAATTTTGGGGAAATTTTCATGTGGATTGGAGGAAATGTTGGGAGCAGAAACATTTTCTACACCCTTGCCTCTGTGAGGGTCTTTCTAAGACCCGAATATATATTTACATAAGGAAATTTGAGGTTCAAAGAAAACCTCTGAAAACTCAGAGTGATTAGGCAGACTGGCAGCTAAGTACTCAGAACTGAATATTATTTTCCCCGTGGCAGAATGTATGCCATGTTGCTACAGGCATCACAGACATTTTAGGCATAAGTGCATGTTAGAAATTTGACCAAGACTGAAAATATTTTGAATCCTCCAACCCCCCTCCCCCCTCACTGAATGAGCACATATGCACCTCTTAGACAAATCTCAATATGTTAAATATTATATGCAGTAAAATTAAATTATGTTCAAACTGAATTTTAAAAAAATAAGTGCAAGACATTCATATTCATGTCTAAAGTATTTGAAAAGTTTAATTCATATAGGTTACAACTAAAAACAATGAAGTTGACATGCTATGACACATAAAATCAGAAAAAATCTAAATCGAAAAAAATTTCTGAAATTCACATCAAACTTTCTGAAAGATTACAGCAGAAAAAAAGGGGTTGTATACCCTCCTAACACTAACTGTGTGTTTTTCTTCTGCAATCTTTTAACAAAATTCTTGATCTTTTGACGAATTTTACATTTTTTTTCGCGACCCTATGGCGAAATTTGTGTTTTTTACAGTCTGTAAGCAAAATTTGGATCTTTTTTGCAATATTTGGACTAAACTTGCATTTATTTTTGTGATCTTTTGACTAAATTTGAAGGATTTTTTCACGATCTTTTGACAGAATGTGCTTTTTTCATGATTTTTTGACAAATTGCCATATTTTTACAACAATTGCTCTCGTTTTTCAAATGATCATTTTAATAAAATTTGCATTTTTGTCCGCAATCCTTTGACAAAATTTGCATTTTTCAGGATCTTTAGCCAAAATTTGAGTTTTTTCTATGGTTTTCCGACGAGGTCTGCATATTTAAAAAGATCTTTTGATTTAAAATCACTTAAAATTTGCATTTTTGTCTGCAATCCTTTGACGAAATTTGCATTTTCCAGGATCTTTAGCCAAAATTTGAGTTTTTTCTATGGTTTTCCGACAAAGTCTGCACATTAAAAAAGATCTTATGATGAAACTTGCTTCTTTTCTGCGATCATTTGACGAAAATCACGTTTTTCCCATAATACTTTGATGAATTTTTTTTTTCTGGCGAAAATCATTTGACGAAAACCATGTCTATTTAACAATTATTTGGTGTCATTTTGGTTCTGCATCACTTTGGTAATCCTTTGACAGAGATTGTGTCTTTTCGCGATCCTTGAATTGAAAGGCTCTTTTTTGCAACTCTTTGATTGAAACAGCATCTTTTTCGTGATCCTTTGATAAAAATTGCGTTTTTCCCGCAATCTAGCGACAAACTTGGGTCTTTTTTGCAATCTTTGACAGAAATAACCCCTTTGCTGCGATCATTCAATGAAAAAAAAATTTTTTTTTCACACTATTTTGACAAAAATTACATCTTTTGGATAATTCTTTTACGGAGCTTGCATCTATTTTGCCATTCTTTTATGGAGATAGTGTATTTTCCACAATCCAGGGTTGGCATTTTTGCCAGGACAGTGGCAAAAATTGGAAAAAACCAGGAGAAAAATGGAAAAAACATATTTGACTTTAATGTGTAATAAAATCTGCATGCTAATAAGGATAGTAATGGTATAAACAATTAAATTTAACAGTGTACTATTTAATATTTTAATTTAATTTGCTTTTATTTTCTTTTAAAATACTCACACTTCAACCTACACTTTTTGAATCTTCATGATGGGCATAAATAATTTAAATTTGACATTGACACCGTGTTAGGTTAGTGCATTTAGAAGTTTTATCATGTATGAGATAGAAGACTTTTAGAGATTGGCACATCCGACTGCTTTATCTTCAACTTTTGAAGCAAAAAAAAAATAATAATAATAATAATATTATCTTCTGAGAAATTGATTAAAAATTTTATAGTATCGATTAAATAGATTTAAAAAATCGAAATCGCCCATTGCTAGGGTACCTGCAGACTAGAAAAATTCAGAGAATTTTGATAAAAGGTCGCAGGAAAAAATCTTGGCAATCTTTTGCAGAAAACATCATTGGTTTAGTCAAAGGATCATGGAAAAAACACAAATTTGGCCAAAGGACTCTGGAAAAAAAATCCTGCAATTTTGTCAAATGTTTGTGAAAAAATGCAAATTTTTGTATAAAGATCGCCAAAATGTGGCACTTTCGTCAAAGGATCACAAGAAAAAAAAGCAAATTTCGTCAAAGGATAATGAAAAAAATGCAAATTTCATCAAAGAATTCAATGTGAATTTTGTTAAAGGATAGCAAAAATCAACACTAATTGTGTCAAAAAACTGTAGGAAAACACAAATTTCATTGAAAAAGTTCAAGAAAAAAAAAAAAAAACATGAATTTTATTAAAAGATGGTAGAAAAACACGAATTTTGCCAAAGGATCACAAAACCCCCCCCCAATACTTTCATTAAAGGATCAGGAAAAAAAACGCAAATTTAGTAAAAAAAAAAAAAAAAAATGAAAAAATGAGAAATTTGTTAAAAGATCACGGAAAAGTGCAATTTTCACCAGAGAATTGCAAAAAAACTAATTTTGACAAAGGGCAAAAAAATATATATATATATAAATTTGGTCTAAAGGGCACGAATTTTGCAAAAAGATTTTGAAAAATTCTTGAATTTAGCGAAAAGAAGCACAGAAAAAACACAAAATTTCCCAATAGTTGCAAAAAAATGCAAGTTTTGTCAAAAGATTGCAGAAAAGACACAAATTTCATCAAAATGCTGTGAAAAATGCAAATTTTGTCAAAAATCCATGAAAGTGATCCAGCATTCTTTTTTTTAACTGCTGAGCCTGTACCATGTTTGGCCACAGTAACATATGGTGAAATTTCTTAAGCAGGGTTCATACTTCATTTTCCAAGAAAAAATCCCCTGAGAATCCCCTGATGTATTTTCCAGGATATAAAAATTTTCCATAACAACAATTAACGACATTTTGATATTACATATGATATAACACGTGAACAGTAAAAATTGCCCCCAATTTCACAAAATAGACTGTCATTTTGGCAGGTTTTTGTATTATCCCCTGAGATTCCTTTGATTTTTACAGCCTAAAATTCATCCCCTGACTTTCCCAGGAATCCTTTATTCCCCTGATGAGTATGAACCCTGTTAAGGGATCACTTGAAAAAAATGTGATATTCGTCAGTTTGCCATATGAAAAAATGCGAAATTGCTCTATAAAAATATCAGGAAATTTGTCATTCAGTTGTAGAAAAAATTACAAAATTATACAACTATTCAAAAAAGAAAATAAACGTGAAAATTTTCAGATGATTGAGAAAGAAAAAATACAAAATTCGCCCAAAAGTCACATGAAAAGTAGTTTCAATACAATTTTAAATAGGTTTAAACTCAACTTAAGCTTATAAAACACTACTTTACACTTATTATTATTAGTAATTTAATTTATTTTATTGTTTTTCTCTACTTAATTAGACTTTATTGTAATTGAAAGTAGTTGTATTTTTACAGGGCTCAAAAAATAGCATTCCCAGGATCCAGGGAAACTCAGAAATCCTTTCTGAGAACATATATTTTTTTACTCAGGTTCCTGGCTGGGAACCTAACATTTTGCCGTATCTGCCAGCGATGCCGCAAGCACATTATAATGCAAAAATTAGGAGATCAGGCTAAAAAAAAAATCACACTTTAGCAGCCCGCAGGATGCATAATTTCGTCAAAATATCATGGGTAAAGACTGAATTTGAACAAAGGATCGCAGGAAAAAATACAAATTTCATTAAAAGATTGCAAAAAAAGACAAATTTCGACAAAAAATCTTGAAAAACGACATTTTCCTTTAAAACTTCGTGATAAAACGTCAGATTACGTCACAAAATCACAGAAAACGGCAAATTTCATCCAAAATTAACTAAAAGACAACAGATTTCGTCAAAATATCACACGAAACAACGCAAATTTTATTGCAAAAAATGGCAAATTTCGTAATTTTTTTTTTTTAATCGACACATTTTGTTAAAACATTGCGATAAAAGGACAGAATTCGTCAGAAAATCGTAAAAAAATGGCAAATTTCATTTAAAAAAATTGTGAAAAATGACAAAATTCGTGAAAAAAAGGTAAAATTTCATCAGAAAGTAAACAACAAATTTTGTTTAAAACAATCACATGAAGCAACGTAAATTTCATTAAAAATCGCAAAAAACAGCAAATTCCGTAATTTTTTTTTTTTTTTTTTTTTTTTGAAAAACAACAGGTTTTGTTGAAACATCCCGATAAAACTGCAGAATTTGCCAAAAAAAAATCACAAAAAAACAGCAAATTTCCTTTTAAAAAATTGCGAAAAATGACAATTTTTGTCAAAAATTTGCATAAAAACAGCAATTTTTGTAAAGAAATCATGAAAAAAAGGGTTTATTTCTTTAAAAAATCATAGAAAACAACAAGTTCCACCAAAAAAACACGAAAAAAAAGCAAATTTCATTCAAAAATACCAAAAAGACAACAGATGTAGTCAAAAGATCGTGATAATGGTCTAGAAGTTCACACGAAACAACGTAAATTTAATTAAAAATCACAAAAAACGGCAAATTTCTTCAAAACATTTTTTGAAAAACGTCAGGTTTCATAAAAATATCGCGATAAAATGACAGGTTTTGTTGAAACATTGCAAAAATTGGCAAATTTCGTTAAAATGACAAATTTCTTTAAAATACTGGCACATAAATTTTTCTGGGAACTTACACTTTTCGTCAGGGAACCTATATTTTTCATGTAAGTTCCCGTCCGGGAACCTTAAAATTTTTTAAATTTTCGAGCCCTGTATTTTTATAATATTAATCAGTAAGAACCCTATTTATTTCAATACTTATAAAGTACATAAGAAAATTAAAACATGCTACACCCAGGGCCGTAGCTAGAAGTGTACGATAGGGGGGGCTCAGGGGAATATAGGAGGGGCTCAAGGGAATGTAGGGGGGGGGGCTCATATTTTTTGTTCTTTCTCTAATGCAGAAAGATAAATTAGTGCATATTCACATTGTAGGTGCTATGTTTCTCATTAAACTGTTGTAATAACTTCCTTTTATGCTAAGAAAAGTATATGATGATTAAAATTTTGAATGTATAACTGGTGCAAAATTAAACATCATGTTAGCTTCATATGTACTAATAGGATGAGGAGTGTTGAAACACGTATTTTAGATACAATTTAGTAACTCTGCAAAACTATGAAAGAGTCTCAAAACTAAATTAGATTTTTGAACAGAATTTCATTTGAATTTTCGGAACATTTAGTGACCTTGGAACTTTTTCCAGGGGGGGCTCAAAATATTTTAGGGAGGGCTGAGCCGCCCATAGCACCCCCTTAGCTACGGTCCTGGCTACACCCACAGATTATATTCATTGACACCAAATTGTTGTTGCAGGTACAAGCACAACTTTCTGCCACTGGGACTATTTCCTATAAAAAATGGAACACTTTTAAGATTCTAACCATAAATTTGTTGAAATCGACAAGATAGAAACTTCATTTCAAGATAGAAGACCAGGCATGAAATGGTATAGGGCAAAATTGGGAAATTTATTTACCGGCCACTGGCCAGTAAGACTAGTTTTTCAAGTGGCCACTTTGTTTAAACTAGTGGCCACTTTTTTATTTTAAAATATTAAGCAGTAAAATTTCTATAAGTATTAATCTAAAACTAAACAGCCCAAATAAATATGATAATATACTGAAACCTGAAAAAGTAGAATCCCTGATGAAATATAAGTAAATTGTATTATCTCCTTGTAAGAAAGTGGCCACAAGGTGGCCACTGATAGACAATTTTTCTCATGTACTAGCCATGCGGCCGGTGGCTAGTGCTAATTTTGCCCTTTATGAAATGGTATGATTCCTGAATGAAATCACATTCCTAATTAACTTGCAAAGAGGCAGTAATACATAAATAAGACACCACAAGCTAACATAAATGAAAACAAAATCAGAAAATGATTTCAAGAAAGATAACTCTTTGGTAAAGATTCACATATTTTAATTTTACACAGTCCATAACCTTGGATATTTTTAAAACTGATTAAATATGCAAAATGTTAAAACATACTTTTGACATCCTATAGATATTCTTGTCTCTTTTAGAAATAAAATGTATTTTTTGTTTTTTAATTTAAATTTTTAGTTAAAATTATCTTAAGTATATTTCTGTGGCTTCTGGTAATAACCTGGTAAAGCACATTTTTAATATTTTGAGTAATTAAAGTTTAAAGTTTTCAAATGACTTTTTATCATTACTTTTATAAAATAGATTAGAACTTAATAATTTTCACTACATTCAATTAGGATATAAGAACCTCTTTTTTTGCCAAAATAGTTATATAAAAATGGTTTTTATTAATTGAGAACGATTATTACTGTCTTTTCAATTTTTAAATGAAAATTTATAGTCGCCTTATGACGGGAATTATTCAACTTTTTTCCAGTACTATGGCAGATGAAAATACTCTTTTAAAGCTACATTTTCCCAAATTACCTCAATTTTTTCAAAAATGTGCCTTACCTTGTTATAACCGGAAGCCACAGATTTTATTTGATGTTTTTATCAATTCATAAAAAAATTGTAAAATTTTCTTATTAGAGCAAACAGATATGTGTGTGCTAAAATAGATGTTGCATAAAAATTCTTTACATTTACTTATTATCAATAAAATATGCTTGTTAAACTGATATTGGGGTGCCCAAAACTGGTACAAATTGAAAGAAATTACTTGAATATTTTAGCTCACAATCTAAAATATTCCATCGAAAATTATTATAAGTAACAGAAAGACAGTTAAATTTACTATAGAATACTGTTACAGGAATTTAATATGCTTCAATCGGTCTAAAATTATATCCTCCACTACATCCCAGTTTTAAAAATATAACTAGAATTCTTTAACAAAATATTTCTATTCGAGATTATGATTTAAACTTAGGAAACATAAAATAATTGATTAAAGTAAATGTGAGAGAAATAATATAAATACCTTTTCTCTATCAATCGGCTTGTCAAAATCAGCTTTTCCCTCGACGACTGATTCAATAACATTAGAGCTCGCCATAGCCGGTAAATCTAAACAAATAAAATGTCCCATTAAGAATTAATAAAGAAATTTTTCCTAATGAAATACAACTTGGATTCAACATATTAAAAACTCTACCTTATTTTCTCCACAACGATCTTCAAACAAACATTTATGTTTATACTTAAATAGGCCGTGTCTACGCTGCCGGCCGGTCGGAACCGGAATATTCAGGCTAGGACACCGTCTGGTTTGTTTACTGAAAAGCGCCCTCTGCCGGCTGTCGGCTGGCCGTAATATTTTGTTTTGCTGTGGATACGCCTCGGGCAGCTACGTGTCTCACGCTGTAACAAATTTTTATGACAACAATCACAACTTTGTGACGGCAGAAGCCGGTTGGCGTTTCATTTGTATCCCGTTTTGTAGGATTTGTGACTGTGTCACAAGTTGTTACGGGAAACGTTTCATTTGTATCCACTCCTAAATTTTTTATTTTATAAATAAAAAAGAAAATGTTCATGAAATTGCTTTAAAATAGGGAAAAGAATTCATATGTAACTCATACCTGTCTCTGAAAAAGTCTAAAACTTCATATACAAATAAAATATAAGAATAAATTTTCTCATCACAATGCTTTTCAATGGCACGAACGTTATTCCCAAGCAGACGAATTTCCGTAGCCTCGAACCAAACGGAAGAATATGGTCCATGGGACTTTAACATTAGTTAAAGGGAAATTAAAGGGACAGTTATCCTGTATCGAAGGCTGCGAGCAGCGCCTCTATAGGCCGTTTTAGTTCCCAATTCCTATCACACGACTCCATTACATTCATTTCTATATTCGCGTTCATGTAGAACGATAAGTTTTCTGAAATTGTAGCCAAAGTTCAGGGGCTAGACACCTATCAATTAAAATTTATATCTTAATTAGAAATTAAGTCTTTACATAACTACCCTCATAGCATGCATGTTCACAGTGACGTCACAATGACGTCCCTGTGAGTCACTTTGGTCACATCACATCTGTGACGAAAATGCCACCACTCAGTGACGTCACATTGTGACTAAGATGTGACTTTCTAAAAACATTTTCACAGATCGTCACAATATTAATGTCAAAGTAGTCACAAATGACACACTTTTCACAAATTGGTCACATTGTGACGTCACAAAGTGGTCACAATGTGACGTCACAAAAAAGCTGTAAAACGGCCATAACGACTTCACATTTTAGTCACTGTGACTTCACATCGACGTCACGTGACGTCACGTCGACAATCGCTGGTCACAAAGTCACAATGTGACTTCACAATGACGTTGCAGTGACGTCACCATGTCTTACGGGTATCTTTTACGTTTTTTTAGCTCAGATAATTGGCATATTTAAAGGCAGTAGAAATTCTCCAAGGAAGACTAAAGGTGCGTTTTCACGGGCCGCTCTAATTACCTAAAAAACCTTACCTTACCCAAAACCTAACCTAAGAGCGTTTTCACTGGTTACAGATAAATCCTTATGCCAACCAATCAAAGGCAAGTCTTCACTGCGCAAGCGTCTACTTTAGGGCTTTAACAGTCTACAGACCGATCAGCTGATATAAAATTATAAACAAATAACTTTTGTTTACGTTCATAATGATAATCGTAAATATTTCGTATAAAAAATAATAGAAAGTTTTGACTGTTTTCTCTTACTAAAACAGCTTTAAATAATGCTCTAAAAATCATTTTTTATCCAAGTTTCAAAATGAAAATACATAAAAGCACAGTTACTATGATTAATATATTAAAAACACATAAGTAAATTTTCACTTATGGAAAAGTGATAAGTTACACACTTTGATCAGGTTATTTCATGTGCGCAAATGACATAAATTTGTCAAAAATGTTGGGAAAATTGTTCAATTTGTACAAATGGCATAATAATGATAACACTAATTAATATATCTCTATCCATAACATGTCAATAAAACACACTGTGTTTGGTATTTCTTTTCAATTAGTTTAAAAATTAAACGTTATTACTAAATAAGTATAAAAGTTTTAAAAATATATTTTTTAAACATTCTTATATAAACTTAAAATACTTATAAATATCATGACCAATTACAAGACGGTAATTCATGATGCATCAAAAACTCTTCTTCACTATTTGGCATGACTCTAATTATGGAAAATTCACCACTATGACTTGGTAGAAAGCATGAACTGCTGAATTTATTTAAGGAGTTATTTTTTCTTTCTTTTTTTCTGATATGACAACAGAAAAGGTAAATTAAAACTATTTCTTAAACTATGAATTGAGAATTTTTAAACTATTTTTTTAAGTTTGACTGTAATTTACTTAATGCTAAATTATTAATTGATAAAAACAGATACAAAAATTATTTCTTTATTTTTGTAAATAAAAATTCTCATTATTTTTATTTCATTTCTTGCCTTCAAATTATTTAAAATATTTTGTTGTTACAGTTTCACTGCCAGTTGGCATATTTTAATGGCACGGTTTGATGCATAATTAACTCTGCTTGTTGTTATTGTAACCTTAAAAAATATTTGGTTCTTTATAACAAGTGGTTAACAGAAAAATGTTTTAAAATTCACTTATTACTTTATATTAAATTACTAAAAAAAAAAAAAAAAAAAAAAAAAATATTGCCGAGTGAAGCACATGGGTATAGATATTTTTAGACGTGTTCCTAGAACAGCCAAGACACTTGATTTTGGCGATTTTTTAACATGTACCAAGCACCCACGAGCGGCAACTGAGATTTCAGCAACTCTGAAATTCTCCCCAATCACAATGCACATATTTTGGCTGACAATTAGCGATTTGCACAGTTTCAGTGATGACTCCTTTAATAAAATAAACATTTTACAAACAGTTTACAACTAGTTAACTTCTTTTACCACAAATTTTCACTATGCAAACATTTTTCTCGATATTTTTCAATCTTTAAAATTTTGCAGCTCCCCATTTTCTGATTTTAAGAATTTTTTTTCATGTTAAATATACAGAATTTTATATGCACCAGTTTCTAAAACAAAAAAATACAATAACCATCAAATAAATTCACTTACCTTTGCTTCTCATTATCATTAAAGAATCTTACAAAAAGAATCCTGTATTTACTTACTTATTATTTTTATTTAAGAAAAAAAATCACACATTCCAAACTAAAAATTAATTAAAAATTTTAAGATTTTCTCCAAACAAGCCAACATCAAATCATTGTTTTCATCTAATGACCAGTATTCTGGTGGAATTTGCAAATAGAGAAATAGTAAACGACATTGAACAATCAGAATTCAGCATTTTTACAAAGCTTTCTATTTTCCAAGAGAAAATTTTCTGATAGGTCAATCTTGTTTCGCCAACAACACAAATTCTATCTAGATAAATGCTATAAAAAATGTTTTTGTTCCTTAAAAAAATCAGCATAAAAATGACAAGAAATGAATTTTAAAAACACACTGTGTACATTCATGGGAATTTGTTTAAATTGAAAATTTTTTTATTTATGTAATTTACAGATATTGTTTATTTCAGTAAACAGTCACAAACTTATTGTCAACATTGTGCTAAAAGGGGGGGGGGGGTACAGTCCCATGGGGTGCAGAAACTTAGGGGATGCCAAATTTGTACTACGAATGCCGTTTTGGAGGCTTTAGTGTCAAATTAGAAGAAAGGGGGGGGGGTGAATTGAAACTTTGCCCCGGGTGAAGTTTTCTCTTAATCTTCTTCGCCTCTGCTAGCAACAAGCAAATAGATATAGTTTTAACACATTTTGCAAAGTAAACAATCAATGATTGAAATTAACAATTAATAATTTTTAAAGTTTTGATTTGATATCATAATGTTATTTAAACTGCCTTCCAACAT
The DNA here is from genome assembly GCA_964019185.1 of Maratus speculifer. Taxonomy (NCBI): domain Eukaryota; kingdom Metazoa; phylum Arthropoda; class Arachnida; order Araneae; family Salticidae; genus Maratus; species Maratus speculifer. The sequence continues at coordinate 205,255,121 of OZ025293.1, read as the reverse complement.
CAGAAATAAATTTCAATACCTCTTAAGGAAAACTCTACTAATAAAAATTACAGAAAAGGAATTTCTAAATTTTGCCACATACATTTGTACAAAGTTATATAGTTTTACGACTTCTGTTTATGAATTTAACAAATATATTTTATTTCTAAAATTTATTAGGATATTTATCAAACATATCAATTTCTATAATTTTAAACTAAAGCACTTATGAGCGCTATGTGACCATTAAAACGAAGGAAAAAAAAAATTGCTGGATGTATGAATTTTGCTGTTTATCAGGCTCTAAAATCCACGAAATTCATCAAACATGCATTGACTAACAACACTAAAATTGAAAAATTCATCTCTGGATGCACAAAAGTCACATCGAAGAAGTTTCTAAAATGAGCAAAACTGCAGTTATTAACCACAACAGGTATCAAATTATTAAAATGTCTATAAATTTCTACAAAAATATGCAATAAAATTTTGAAATATTTTTTTCTAATATTTATAGTACAAAATTAGGTACTTCAAGGTTATCCTGTCGGCCAACTTCGCCAAACTATACAAACTGCCAAACATTACATGTTGACATAATTTTTATTTTAAATAACAAAAAAACAAATAATTAGTAGAATATTAATGAAAATATTAATAAAAAGTCGAAACAAAAATCACTTAATGACATTTTAAACACGTGAATCTTATTTAATGTTATCGAATGTGATATTTAAGATAATCCATTATTGGCATTTAATCTTATAGTTTGGCGATATTTTTTTGGTCGATAGGATAACCTAGAAGTATCCAAAATTATTATGCAAATTTTTAAGTAAGGAAAAAAGTATTTCTGATATAGGAATTTGCTTTCAATAACATCAATATGTCATTCAATCTTTTAATGTTATTGACAAATCAATTTAAACCATTGAATATTTATTTCGAAAAAAGCATACACTCAATATATTTGTCTGCTGTACCGCACATATATTTCCAAATTTATATTACTATTTATTGAGTAAGCAATATCTTAAAAATGCATGAATAAAAAACCAGAAAATATAGTCATGCACATATAATGCAATCTTGTTTTTAAATATAAATAATACAAAACTGCCATAATAATAGCATTTCATGAAAGCCAATCAAACAAAAGACAAGAAACCAGCCAAAGCCAATCTAATTAAATTAATCCGAATTCCTGTCAAATAACTGTAGGCATGGAAAGAATTCAGGAAATGAACCAGTAACAAGAAAAAGCCATTTATCGTCTCGCCAAATTCAAAGATGCTAAGTGTCTCAGCTGTTTTAGGATTCAGCCATTTCTTTAAGCTATAAAGTATTTAGTAGTAAACCAATTATAAAATCACAGCTTTACATACTTAAAGCAAGTTAGATAAAAGAAAGTAAAAAGAAAAAACAAATTCACAGGATTAATAAAAATACAACCCACACTGTTTTTTTTTTTTAAATAACAAAATGAAAATGATATCGGGGAGGGGGGGGGGGGAGGCCCAGTATCATACAATCAATATCAATGAAAATGTGAAAAAACGTACGATAACAATAAACACATACTTTTCCTAAGCTAGATTACTTGCTGATTAACACAGTGGCCGTGTTCAAAAGCGGCTTCTTTTGTGCGCGCGCGCTCAGAAGATTCTGCTTGGAGTAGGTCCTATCGAAGAAGAGAATTTTAAACTTATTCAATTATTGTATTATTTTTATGGTTCAGAATTGGTAAATACAAATACCATATCTCTTTATCCTTTCAAAATATGATTTTCGTAACAGAAATACATACCTGTGACCACTCAAATAAAATTAAAAGTATTCCGGAAAAGTATCACGTGACCTATTTCATGTAATTAAGCCCGATTAGCATTTAAAAAATGACAATCAACCCTGCTCAAACCTTGACGCGCGCGACGCAAAAAAAATGATGGGTGATTTGATCACGTGATTGTGCGTTTTGTGCTTATCTGTTATTGGTTGCACGTTGTTTGTTGTCAAAGTTGGTAGGTTGACTGATACAATTTAACAATTGGTGATTTAATTTTTTTAATAATTTAATTTTTATTTATTTAAAAATCATTTATCAGTTGCTTTATACTTTTCCTATTAAATAATAGAATGCTGTTGATTCTATTGTTGTAATTAATAGAATGCTGTTGATAAACCAAGGTTGAGATATCCACACGGGGGACTAGCTAAGGGGGGGGGGGGGGCTACCCTCCCAAAACATTGACAAATGTTGTTACACTTTGCAAATTGAAAACTTTTATGTCAAATTTAATTAAAATTTTAATAAAAACTGCAATACATTTTCTATTTTTGATAGAATTTGCAAAAGTTACAACTCTAATTGGGAATATTATTAATTTTTTTACAAATAAGAATTGTATTACATTTTGAAAGTGCGTTAACTTGGCAAAATTATAAAACGAGTTGGCGAATATAAAAATTTGACTTGACAATATTAAGGTTTTCTCCCCCACCAATAAAAAGTCTTAGCGATGGCCCTGTATCCACATATTACAAGACTGATTTGTAATCTACAATACTGGATTGATTTCAATGGAATTTGCATTGTTAGTTAGATAATTTTTCAGAAGAAGTTTTAGTATGTATATATTTCTTATTTAATGATTGTATATTTTAATACCGTGTGGATAACAGGCCAAAATATGTCATAAAATATGAAAAACAAACGACATCCGAAATTATGTTAGTATAAGCAAAACACTTATTTATACTTTTAATAGAAAAATTATAAACATTCTAATCATACTTTATTCATTATAAAACTAGAAGGCAAACTCCAAATATTTCACTTCTTTAAAATATATGTATGCAGATATTCTTAATTTTAAAAAATGTATATCTTTTACATTTTGCTTTTATAATATTTTCCATTTTGATTTTAACACCGTAAAATATCCACGCATGCATTATATTTGCATCCTAATCTCAATAAAAAATTCTAAAATTTTCAAAAAAAAAGAAAAAAAAAAGAACATTAATAATTATTTTATGCGTATACGGATATTTTCGCAGAAAACATTTTTTTTCATTTTCTTAATATATATATAAATCACTTTGGAACGATACTAATATCGTTCTAATTATCCTTTTAATATTCTAAATTTGGAATATTAAAACTTTCTCCGCAAAAATCTCATTTTCTCATATTTAAATAAGTATTTTATTATTATAATAGAAATATATGTGCTTTTGTATTATTAATATAAAATTTACCTTTAATAAAAATGTCTTATTTATTAATAAAAAGAAACCAAAAAAAAACACAAACCAACTTTTGGCCCGCGCAGGTATCGAACCCGTATCGTCTGGGTTCAAGCTCAGCATCCTGACCATTCGGCCAGCCAGCTCACTTACATTTGTAACAGATTATCTTTATAATTGGCACTACAAATAATTACATCCTTGATCTGTTCTCTATCTGTTACTGAGCGAACAGTTACAGTAATTGGTGGCACAGTAGCGAGGACTGAACGCACATCCCACCAAGTATAAGTATCCACTCCATGTCCGTGGCTCCTAGCGTGCGCGTGCAGCGCGCGTAACAGCTGAACACGGCCAGTGTTTCTCATTTTACAGAAAAAAAGTATTGTTTGTATATAGAGATGCACCGAATATTTGGCTTGGCCAAATTTAATGCAATTCAGTATACCAAATATGGTGTATCTGCCAGATCAAATACTTAAAAAAATATTTTAACAAAACTTAAAGTAACTTTTTATTATTTTATAAGACTTTAAAACAACTCCTATTTTTAACTGTTTATTAATAAAACTATTTAGAAATAGAATTATATTTATATAAAAGAGAATGCTTTATTTGTTATTTGAAAAGTAACCTCAAAGACAATTTACCAAAAATGATAATTTTATTTTTTTCCTGACAAACAAACAATATATGACAGTAAAACTCTAAAATTTCACTTTGATATCAAAATATTTGTTTCAGACTAAAAGAAAATTTTATTCATTTGTTTTAATTCAGAGAGGAAACTATCCTCTTCTTAAGTAACAATTCAAAGGATAGATTTCTTTTTTTTGTAAAAAGATCTTGTTTATCAATATGGAAGATTTTATTTTATGTTAAATATGTACCTAAAATTATTTTAACTTTTTATTTTTTCAAATTCTGAAATTTAAGAGTATTCCGATAAGCCAAACATTTGGTGTTTGGTTTACCTGTTGGCTGAATTTTCTGCATTTGGTTAAAATCACAATATGGTGCATCTTTTCTTGCATATATGATTCAAATCGTAACGGGCAAAACTTGGAAATTTCATTACTGGTCAGTTAAATCAGTTTTATAAACAAGCACTTCTTTATTTAAAAATAGGTAGTTTTTTACTTTTTTGTAATGAAAGCTACCTAATACCAAACAATAAATTTTTGTTAAAACTTCTATTAATTTAAAAATTGAATAGCACAAATTTAATATGCTAATATAAACATATTGCAACCAGAAAATAATATAACATGATGGAATACAAGAAAATTTTACTTTCTCCTTGTAGCTACTGACAGCCAATTTTTTTTATAGCCACTTCTTTTCATTCACTTTTCTTGTGTGTGTTTTCTTGTTAGCAAGAATCCAAATGCGATCTAGCCTGCAAGCATGCCATCCCAAAAGGCCAAAGATTATTTCTAACCTATAGCCTTTCAAGCGACATTCCAACGGACCAACGCAAAAGTATCAAATAAGCTCAAACAGTAGCACTTTAAATTGGCTGGATTTGCGAGAAGAACGCATCACATCTATTTGCAGCATCTTTGTTGCATTTCCATCATCAATGTAGCATATGAAGCATCTAGCAAATTAAAATAAAGAAACGAATCAAATATGTGCATACATATATATAAATAAGTTCTTGAAAAGCAAATATTTACTAATGAATAACTAACAAAACCTATGAATAACTAACTAATGAAACCATTAGACAAAACAGAAATAATAATTAAGCTTCTATTTCACCTAAATATTTATAACAGAACATTAGTTATGAAAAAAGACTTTTAGAATGCTATAAATATTAAAATAAATTTATTGCATGGTATATCATAAAGGATATGATAGCTGCAAAACCATTCTTTTGTTTTTATTACATTTTCATCCAGTTTTAGGCTAAGGTTGTAATATAAATTCAGAAAAAACAACTCTTAACACTTTAGAAATTTTAAATCAAAGTATCTCATGCATAATTATATTTAAAAAATTTAAAGCAACAAAAATACACAATTGATTAAAATTGTAAATATGAATTTTTTTATTTGAGTACTACTTAAAATCAAATACAGGAAAAAATAGCTGATTACATATTTTTTTAAAAATAGTAGCAGTGTAACAAAAACTTCAGTAAAGAATTTTATTTTTCCTAAGCAAAAATTTATAAAACTACACATTTCTACTTTGATTAGGCCTAAGTTCATTTAACTGTCACGAGATTTTAATAAAACTACATTTAAATACAGAAATAGTTATATTAATCCTTTAAAAGTTAGGGATGTTTGTCCAACTGGTATATATTTAAAGTTATTCTGATGAACTTTAATTTTTTCAGAAAAAGATTGTTTATAATATACATGAAAGACTCACTTCTAGTTATAAAAAATGCTTCTATCATCATAATGAATTATTACCTTACCATTAATTTTCTTAAACATTATTTGCAACACTCCAGTTTGTTTACTTACACATACAATGTGACAGTTTGCTTATTTAGATCTTTTTTTCTTTTGCAAGTTACATGCTTTATAAATCACTGTTTAATCTAATTTTCAAAAAGATAAAGTCTTCACATATTTTTTTTTTCTTTTTTCTGCATTAACAATTATTAACAAAATAATAAAGACTAAAAAGAAATCGAAAAATCAAAATTTGAAAATTCTTGTTTATAATTTTAAAATCGATACTTTCTCATCGAAGAAATAAAGTGTAGTATGTTACAAATTCAATGGATTTAGATTCATTAGTAGGATATGTGATGTAGAATCACATATAGTTTTCTTAAATTTTACATTTTCTAAATTACAGTTAAAACTAATCTTTAATTAAATATCTATTTTATCTTAGTGTCTTATTTCGATCCCACAATAACTTTCCGTTAAAAAGTAAAGAAAGAAATCATATGTAACATCTGCTGTATCATTAAAACGATTCTCAGATAAAGAGATTTCCTTTAGATGAATTTTCGGCTTCGCTAAAATAATAAAAGAAAGAATAAAGATCGAATGTGTTTGCGGTTAGTAAAATTTCATTTTCTCTCTGCGTAATGTTGATCCTAACTTTTTTATTACATAAAAACTTTTCATGTACATGCTCTGTGTTTTGTCTATTGATAACATTCTCCCAAAACAGACATATAACGTACGATTTTGGCGCGAATTCTTTTTGGCATATTTTTTTAGGACTGCCCATTTCTGGGTGCCCTGCATTAAATTCAAAATCATCTTAATTGTTTAAAGCGTAACAGAAAATTTCATGGTTATGATATCATTTACTTTTCATATGCTCCTTTTCGCCAATTCTAGATGCCAATGTGTGAATTCTGAATGAGAAAATTCAATTACCTCGCTCTCCCTTCATGGACTCAGACATGTAAAGAAGGTATCTTAAAAAATGCTTACAGGCACCATCCCTAATTATTTCAGTAAGAAATGATTTAATTTTTATAACTCTACTTTAAATAAACAAAGTTCTCAAAAGGCATTTATTTTATTGATCACAGCCTACAACTCTAGCGAATGCATTTTTTTGAAAAGAACCTGGTCGCAATACTTTAAAATACAGATCTATAATACAGGATATATTAAGAGAAAACTAAACAATTTTAAAACAAAGTTAGGATATCCTTAATTCTGATCAAATTTACAGGATTAATAGATAAACTCTAGTGAATTAAAACTTAAGTGCCTATCTTACCGGAATAGCACATCAAAACATTGTTCAATTAGTAACAAACCATGCATGAAAATACATACTAATTCTTAGAAATAATCAGATAAAAAGAAGCTATACATAATATTGCACCTTAAAATGAAAATTCCATGAGGATTTACAACTTTGTAGGTTATAAATCTTCATAGAATTTTCAGCATGAATCCAAGAACAAAAAGAATCTGTGGGTGAGATGCAATAGGAAAATAAAGAAAAGAAAAAATTCTAGAATAGCAGTTTTTTTGGATGACTATGTTCATAAGTAAATCTCTGCAAAGTGATATATTTTGCAATTAAATATTTCTTTCTTATAATAGAAATATAATTTGCAATTAAATATTTCTTTCTTATAATAGAGTAAGAAAATATCTAGTACAGTGGCTTATTTATTTTAGAGAAAATTCTTTCACATGCTTGCAATATGCATAATCAAGTATATTAACAAAACTGGATTGCAGCTTGCCTTTAACTAAGCTAACAAAATTTTTCTTAACATTTGCAATTATTTTAAATGAACAAAAATATTTTATTCAAAATTAATCGGAAATACTCTACTAAACAACCGAATATAATCAGCGAAGCAAGTAATTAATTTTAAGAAACAAATATTTATAAACAAGTACTATTATTCTTTGTACTGTTAACTTTCAATAAAATAGTTTTGAGAACAGTACATTACATCATTATAGCAGCACATTAATCTTTATTATTCGAAACGAAATCCATGAAATACGAACTATATAAGTATTGTTTTAATATTAATAAAATACATCCCAACGATTACCAAAGACAGATATGTACAAGATTTTTACAAAATGAAAAGACGTTAATAAAACCTACCATCTTCTTTCAATCCTAAAAAATAGATTCTGCTTGAATCAACAGAGAGCAATTCGAAATAAAAATAATTCTGTAAAATGAAATTTCATTTTTAATGTTACATTTCTCCACCGCCATTATTTGGCAAAATACTCTTTTCTGATTGGCTGCGCTTAGGTAATTTCTGCTTAGGTTTGAACACGAATGGAACCTAAAAAATCGCGTTCTAACTACCTAAAATCTTGTGCTTAGGTAAAGAGTTGGGAAAGTTAGCGCTTGGGTAGGCCCGTGAAAACGCACCTTAAAGTAAACAGCCAATCAGGAATCAGAATTGGCGCTGGTCGCTATATGAATGTGCGTATGTGAATTACACTCTCCGGCCACTAGCTAGCGCAGCTGCGCCAATTTACGCCAGTTTTCAGCATTATCTTTGTTCGCTTGATTTATATGCAGCTTTGGTTATAATCGGTTTGGTTGATGGTTGTTTTATTTACTAACTTCCTGACTATGTCCGGTGATTCTGTGCCTTAATTGTTATAGTTTTATTTCTTGCCTTAATTTATAAACGAACTATTTTGAAATGTTAGGATAAGAAAAATATACCTTGGAAAGTGTCGTCGGCATTGTATATGCTATTTTGTTTTGTTTTCGTTTATGAAAAAAAGGAAAGTGTCACTTTCCTTTCCGTTTTGTCATTTTTGATTTTATTGTGGATTTTTTATTCCAGTTTTCTAGTATTTAAAATACTAATGTATGACCTTATTTACTGATTTTATTTATGGATTCACAATATATATGAACTACTTTCTAATTCGGAAAGGCTATTTATTTTAGATCGACATATTAAATACAAAGAACCAAAGTGCAAGTTAAAAGAAATTTTCACCATTGTAACTCTGCTGTAAAATGTCATTTTTCAGTAATTTCAAGAAAATATTTAACTTAGGGACTGTTTCAAATTCTGACAGTAAGCGTAAGAAGTCTTATAATAACATTCGTTTTAACGAAAATCCTGAAGATTTTTGGGAAATTGTTGGTGAATTAGGAGACGGTGCTTTCGGTAAAGTTTACAAGGTAAATATCGAAAGATATTTATGATATCTTGTTATTATTATTATTTTATATCTAAGTTATATATAAAATTTTATTATTAGCTGTCAGATTGTGATGAATTTTGGATATGATGTGCTATTTTAGGTTATCCTATCACCTGTAACATTTAAGCTGTTAACAATGTGTTTATTAGTTATATGCTTGCCTACATTTGTAAGCTATTATTTATAATTGTGCTGCAGGTAAAGTTAATGTATCAATCAAGAAAATAAAAAACAACAAAAAACGTTGTTTAGTTAAAAGTATAAAATTGTGCTTTATTTTTTATTTGTTTATGTAAATAGAAATTGTTCACAGTAATATAGAAAGCTTGAAAAATCAGCTTTAATGGGTATTTTTTCTTTCTTTTCTGTAATTATCCTGTTATCTCTTGTTTCTGTTATATATCTATTACTATCATAATAGAAGCTGTGCATTTAAAAGAAAAAAAAAATCAGAAGTTTAAAAAAATAATAATAATTCTTATCAGATAATAATTGAGATATATAATTTAAATTGCATACTTTTAAATTCTGTTCACTTATCTAAACCAATACCCAAAAAATTTTCTTCTGAGAAAGGAACAAAAATAATGATGTTAGATACTTTATGTATGATTAAATTGATCAAATGTCCATTACAGACAGTTTAGGTTTAGGAGGTTACCTTCATATTTTTAATTTATAAAAACTTTGTATTGAGTTTTTAAAAGTTGATAAAATTTATGAAAATAAAAAAATATACTTACATATAAGATGGCATGTATTTAAAAAATCTTTTTCGCTTTAATCTTTTTTTTTTTTTTTTAATCGATTGCCTTACAAATAGATGTTTAATCTTGATTTATTTTGCCTATAACATGGGTCAATCCATGTGAAATCATCCAGACGATGTTGCTCAATATTTTTGATTTTTTTAATTCTTTACCAGTTAGTTTATTGTACTTTAAGGTAGGGGTGCACAACCTTTTCAAGTGAAGGGCCACTTAGAAATATGTCTGAGTGGTCGAGGGCCACATCAATAATAAGGAAATAATTCGATTTAAAGGAGGTGATCTGTGGCCTATAATCGGATAAAAAAAGTATGATTTTAGAGGGGAATGGCGGGGAGGGGGGGGGGTGTGTTACCCCTTTAAGTTTGCTTACCCAATCAAAAAAATTAATTCACATAGTAAGGATATATCAGCAGATTTTAGTATATATATAACAGATGTTTCAAGTTTTATTTTCAAGATGTAAAAATATTCTTTGACTTTTTTCAGGAGAGTAAATTTTGTTTTATTAAAAGTGCTAAAAAAATAAGTATAAATTGCTGGTACCGAAAAAAATGTGAACTTTATGAACGAAAGAGAGATGAGCCGATCAACAAGAATTTTCGTGCCTGAACAACAAAATTCCCGATTTTCTGTGCCCGATTAACGAAATTTGTAATTCTTCTACTCCTGATCAACCAAATTTGCACATTTTACAAAACCAATCAACAAAATTTGCAATTTTTATGAAGCTGAACGAGAAAATTTGCATCATTTTCTCGCCTGATCAATAAGATTTGCAATTTTTATGAAACAGATCAAGAAAATGCAGGATTATTTTGCACCTGATCAAAAAAATTCGCTATTTTTACAAAGCTGATTGACAAAATTGGTGATTTTTCCTCACATGATCAAAGAAATTTGCGATTTTTTCCGCACATGATCGACGAGATTCACGATTTTTCCGCACCTGAACAACAAAATTCACGATTATTACTAAGCAAATCTATGAAATTCTCGATTTTTCTTCACTTGATCGGCGAAATTCACGATTTTTCCGCACCTGATCGGCGAAATTTGCAATTTTTCAACACTTGATCGACAAAATTCGAGATTTTTCCGAACCTGATCGGCAAAATTCGCGATTTTTCCAAACCTCGTTGACAAAAACATGATTTTTCTGAAGCCGTTTGACGAAATTAGCTATTTTTCAGCGGCTGATCGACGAAATTTGCAATTTTCCTTCGCAGGATCGGCGAAATAGGCGACTTTTCTTCGCATAATCGGCAAAATTCACAATTTTTTCGAGCCTGATCGACAAAATTCACAATTTTTACGAAGGCGATCAAAAAAATTTCAGGATCTTTCTGCTCCTGATCAACAAAATTTGAAATTTTTACGAAGCTAATTGATGAAAATCATGATTTTTCCTTGCATGATCAACAAAATTCATTTTTTTACAAAGTTGATCAACGATATCTGCGATTTTTCAAAGCTGATTTACGAAATTCGCGATTTTTCCTAGCACAATCAATAATATTCACAATTTTTTCGAGACTAATCAACAAAATTCGTGAATGTCCCGCGCCTGACCAACGAAATTCGCAATTTTTACGCATACAATCGACAAAATTCGAAAATCATGATTTTTACAAAGCCATTCGACGAAATTAGCGATTTATCTCGCTTGATCGACAAATTTCGTGATTTTCCACAGCCGATCGAAGAAATTAGCGATTTTTCCTCTCCCAATGGAGGAAATTTGAGATTTTATTTGAGCATAATCGACGTAATTAGCAATTTTTACGCGGGTGATCAACAAAATTCGCAATATTCCCATCTCCGATCAACGAAATTTGCGATTTTCCGGAATCTGATCTATAATACGCGCGATTTTCGGTGTCCGATCGATGAAATGTGCACTTTTTCCACCTTTAATTCAAGAAATACGCATTTTTCGCACCAGATCAACGAAATTCACAATTTTTTTACTAACCGACGAAATCTGCATTTTTTTTTACGTGGGAAGATGAAACTCGCGATTTTTTTTCTCTGGATAAATTGATAAAATTCACAATTATTTCGCAGCCTATTAACTAAATTTTCATTTTTTTCCTCGCGTCATCGATAAATTCGCGATTTCCCTGTGCTTTATCAACGAAATTTGCAACTTTTTCGTCCGTGCCTGATCAAGATAGTCACGTTTTTTTCCATGCGGTAAACTGAGAAAACATGCAATTTTTTTTTTTTTTTTTGCAACCAATGAATTTAATTTGCAATTTTTTCGAGCATCATCTAGAAAATTTGATTTTTTCTTGCCTGATCAACGAAATGTGCAATTTTTTGCGTAAGACCGACAAAATTCACGATTTTTCTATGCCTGATCGACAAAACTTGCAATTTTTCTGTGCCTGATCGGAGAAATTTGCTACTTTTTGCCTAACTTCATGGACAAAATTCGCGATTTTTCAATATCCGATGAGTGAAACTTGCGATGTTTACAAGCCACATCGACAAAATTCCTTTTTTCCACACTTAATTAATGAAATTCGCGATTTTTCAGTACCGATCAATGAAATTTGCGATTCTTAAGTGACGAAAATTTACATTTTACCGTAGAAAATTGACGAAATTTACAATTTTTTCCCATCACATATGCACAAAAATTGCAATTTTTTTCAGTTGTAAATTGACAAAGCTCGCGGGCCACACATTAACCCATCGCTGGCCACTTTTGGCCCGCGGGCCACAGGTTGTGCATCCCTACTTTAAGGAGTCTAAAACAAGGATTAAAAAATTTTTAAACCTTTTGAATTTTTTTTGGCATCCATCTTTTTGTCATGTCACAAGCGGTTTTTCATGAAAATAGTACTTTACAGAATCCTTTATAACTTTTTTATTTCTAAACGTATCAAAATGATTTAAAAACCATTATATTTAGTAATGAATGAACTAAATTTTCATAATAGGTATTTTTATGATAATGATTAAAAAAATTGTATAAAATAAGATTAAATGTATCATTTTTACAGTGAAAAATTGCCTTTTTTGACATAAACATTTTAATAGAAGAAAGTAAAATTCACCTTATTTATTTTTATGAATATATACCCTAATAAACTATTCTCAGAAGAAATATGAAACATTTAGAGACGCTCCTTCTTTTTCTATAGTTAGTCAAAGTTGGCATCTCAGCATCAAAACAGTAAATTTGAAGTTCAATATCTAAAAAAGGACTGGCTAAAAAAATATAGAAAATTTAGCAGGATAACCTTCTTATGGATGTAAACATGTACCAAAAATATTATGAGTGATATATATATGATTTTAAAAATATGGAACTTTGAAATTGGCTTGAAAATCACATTTGTTTACACATTTTTTAAAAGAAAAACTACTCCTAAATGCATAATTTATTTATTTATTTTATTTTTTTTTTTTTTTTCAAATGCTACTGTTAAAGGTATAATACATGTTTTTTCTTGCATAGAATACATATCAATTAAATCTACTTTACACTCATAGAAATAATTATCTGGATATTTCATTGCAAAGTGTCTCAGTAATATTGTAGCTGTGTACAATGACTGTAATTAGTTCCAATGGTGTTAGTTTCTGAAGCATGTTACTTACAGAAACTGAATTATTTTTAGACAATTGAAAAGAAGTTGTTGGTCTATAGAGTACAGGTGAAAAAAAAGTGAATTAACAGGTCATTGTTTTCTTCACTTAGCTCAAGAATTTTTCCAATCCACCACTTTTTATCATAAATGCACAAAATATAATCATTTACTTTGAATTATAGCAAGCTTTTCCAAATTTTTGAGATATTGTGATCATTATATTGTTCACATATAGATGTTACAAAGCACCTGATAATACTTTCACTTAATGCAGGGGCGGATTTAAGGGGTCGCAATCGCGAGGGGCCCCGCTTCCAAAGGGCCCCCAAATCTTCTTTCGAGTTCAAAGAAAAAAAATGTGACGTTTTGAAAAAAATGATTTTCTTAGTGTCCCCTAGTTTCTCAGTGCTCTTTTAATTTTTCAATTAATATTATACCATTTCAAGTAATAAATATTTTATTTCTATCATTTTCTAATGATCTGTTGTAGAAGAAAGGGATGGGATTCAAAAGAAACCTGGATCTGAGCCAAAAGGAACCCTAAGTAATAGGTTGTTGCCTGGTGCAATATGTTAAAGTTAAAATTATTTTCAACGTTAGAACACCGGAATATTCGTATTCCAAGCATACCGGTTTCGGTAGCATATAGCATACCTTCCTCAGTACTAAAGATAGTGGAAATTTGCTCATATATATACAGGGAGGATGGGGATTCAAGCGACAAGTTTCTTGACCAATAGGAAAACAGAGGATCCTAGGCAACAGCCAATAGGAAAACAGGGAACAGCTAATTGGAAAATTGGGTGGAAAATGGAAAAGATATTGCGAGAATTGCATTAAAAGATTAAAAAAAAATTAGTTTTAATGTAATATTTCCGACAGTCTGATAACGGTGGAATAGCAAAATCACAATTAACGAGATTAGCAAGATTTTTATGGATATGGAAAGCTTCAAGGAAGTTAAGTTCTTGTATAGAAGTAGGTTTAGTTAGTATCTTAACCGAATTGAAGTCAAAAGCATGACTCGTCTCCCAGCAATGTTTTGCGATTGAGGATTTCTCGATTTCTTGTTTTTCAGTATATTGCTTAAGTTCTTTAATACGAAATTTTAGACTGCGTTTGGTTTGACCAATGTAAGAAAGACCACACTGACAATTAATATTGTAAATGCCCCATGAATTTGATACTTCAACAGGATCTTTAAGGTTGGAAAGGGTGAGTTTATTAGTAGGAGTAAAAATTATTTTGAAATCGAACCGACTAAGAATTTTAGCAATGGAAAAACTTGATTTTGGAAAGAAAGGTAAGACAATGCTAATATTGGAACGAGTAGAAGACTGAGATGAGTTTGAGGAGTGAGAGTTTTGTAATTTAGAAAGGGCAGTATCAATAATAGAAGGGTTGTAACCTCTATCAAATGCAATTGCTTTAATGTATTGAATTTCATTATTGGGAGACAGAGAATCAGAGCAAACATGAAGAGCACGATTTATGAATGTGTAAAAGGCGGTCATTTTTTGACTTGGAGGATGACATGAACGAGCATGGGGAGGTAGAGAAACAGCGAAGCTTTTTCGATAGACAGATGTAGAGAAGCCAGTTTCACTGCGAGTGACAAGGGTGTCCAGGAAAGGGAGTGAACCATTATTTTCTGTTTCATACGTAAATTAGATATTGTTATCAATAGAGTTCATGATGCTAAGAATGTCCTCAATATATCCTCTGTTTTCCTATTGGTCAAGAAACTTGTCACTTGAATCCCCATCCTCCCTGTATATATATGAGCAAATTTCCACTATTTTTAGCACTGAGGAAGGTATGCTATATGCTACCGAAACCGGTATGCTTGGAATACGAATATTCTGGTGTTCTAACGTTGAAAATAATTTTAACTTTATGTAAAGGAACCCTGTTAGAGACATTCTTATGACGATTTAATTTTATAGACTAATGAGCGGCTGATTAATCATGGACCGTCACCATGGGGCCCCTGACTTTTAGGGGCCCCACACTTGGAATGCAGTTTTCGTAAAACTGATATTTTAAATGTATTTTTACTTTGTTAGTGATTATCTATGCCAGCGATGCACAACCTTTTTACCAGAAAATCGTTTGTCACCAGAATATTTGAAAAGTATTTTTTGTTTTCTTTAATAGCAAGGTTTTTGTCATTACTATAAGGAAAATTATTCTGCATAAAAATAGTGGTATCATTGTGGCCCGTGGGCCAAAGGTTGTGCACCCCTGATCTATGCTAATAAAATAAACTTTCTTATTGTATATCTGTGTGCGATGGATACCAAAATCTATCGCACGTCGAAATCTGAAAATTTAAATGAGGATGGTCTGAGCCAGTTCCTGATACACTTGGGGATCCGTTTTTTAATTTTTTTAGATCCAGGCACCCTGGACCATTTCAAGTTTTTATATCCTAAATTTTTAATAACTTGCCTCTTTTCTATCCGCTCTTCTATGTTTTCGGGGCCCTATCTTCATTTTGTTATCCCCCTTTGTATATTTCAGTTAAGATCTTGGCCCGAGAACACTCCATTGAGGTTTTTGTTTCTTAAATCTGTACGAATCAAAGTTTCGCTCTATCTATGTGCGATTGTTAGCGAAATATACCACACATTTGAAATTGATTGTCTTTAAAATTGATGTACACTAGGCTCATATATTTACTATTCTAAGGATCAGGATCTCTTTAAGTTTTTACGCACTAAATTGTTAATAACATGCCCTTTTATATCAAATATTCTTTGTTCTTAATGACCTTGCTCCATTTAGCTATTCTCTCCTTTTTAATCTCTTGTTAAGATCCTGGCTTCTTAGGGCCGATACAGGGCCTCTTGAAGCTTTTCTGCAAAAAAATTGTTAATAAATTGATTTTTTTAATACTTCGGTTAAAAAGGATCATTTTTGGTATCCTTTTTCTTTTCAGTTAGTTATTCTCACGTTTCTACTTTCCAATTTAGATCCTGGGGCCCCCTAGGGTGCCGTACAGCCCTGTCTAAGACTCCTTGAATTTTTTTGGTCTCCAAGCGTTTTTTATCCCTTATAATTTGCTCACCTTCTCAGTACATAATTTTAAAATTGATTCTTGGACTTTTTTCTCAGACCAACATCCTCATATTGTAAATCGGGCCCTAGGGCCCTTTTTTAAACATTGACCAATTATTTGTGCATTTCTTTAAAATATTATTTTAACCAATAATTCATACTTTTTGTTAATTTTGACTAATTGAAGATCTAACGCGCTACTATTTAACATCTTTTCATGTTAGGTCCCTAATTTTTAATTATCAGTTGGTCCTTTTCGGGCCCACTATTATAACTTCCTTTAAAATGATTCGATTTAATAATTTTTTTCTAACTTCTTAGGTCTTCCAGTTACTACAACAGCAAAAAAATTTCTCAGATTTCAGCTACCACCAATTTTGAATGTTAATTGCTTTCTTGGGGTCTTTGTTGTAACTACGTTAAAAATGATCCTAACTACATGATATTTTTTAACATAGTTGCCGTTCTACGATTAATATAATTTTAATTAATTGTAGATCTAAAGCATTAAGTACTAAGATTTTTTAATATGTTTTCATGTTAGGACCTGCTTTAAATTTTCATACAGCCCTTTTTGAACTCTCTATTATAGCTTTCTAAAAATAGTCCAATTCACTAACTTTTATTTATTTTTTTAAACAACTTTTTAGGTCCTCCAACTACTCCATAAATCACAAAAATATTTTTTCTGAGTTTAGCTATCACCAATTTCGAAAAATTAATCGGTCTTATAGGGGGCATTTGGTGCAGTTTTTAAAAAAATTATCCAAATTGCATGCAATTTTCTTTATCATAGTTCTACCATGCTCCAATTAATGTTAAGACTACTAAATATACCTTTATATCAAACGACTTGCCAGGTAAGTCTCTGTTACCTTGGGGTCCGGTACCGGACTCCTTGAAGTTGTTGCACCATAAATTGTTAAAAATTACTCCCTCTTAATCCGAACTTCATTTTTGTAACCCTTTACCATTTAGTTATTTTCCCGTTTCAAGATTTCAGTTAAAATCCTGGGCACCCTAGGATCATGAAGGGAACGATTCAAAGCCCCTTAAACTTTTTGTGCGGCATGCATTTTTCACCTCTTAACTTTCTCACATTTTCAATGTAAAATTTTAAAGTTGAGTCTTGGACTCCTCTCTCTGGACCAACACTCTCATATTTTTATTATTACTCTAGGGGCCTATTTAAAACATACCCCATTTTTTTTGCTCATTTCTTCAAAATTTTCTTCCTGTGCTTAATTTTGACTAATTGAAGATCTAAAGTGCGAAGAACTAAGACCATTTAACACGTTTTCATGCTGAGACCTATAATCTTATAGCTCCCTTAAAAATGGTCTGATTCAATAGTTTCTTCACTATCAACTTCGTATGTCTTCCAGCTACTATATTAACGACAAAAACATTTTCCAGACTTTAGCTACCACTAGTTTCGAATATTAATTGCCCTCTTGGGGTCCTATGTGCAGCATTTTTAAAAATTATCCGAATTGCATGCAATTTTCTTTAACATAGTTCTTGCGCCCTCCAGTTGTTTCAAAAACCACTAAAAAATATCTTTATACCCAACTACATGCTAGTTAAAAGCTTAGCTTTGTGGCCCGTGATCGGCCCTTGAATTTTTTTACACAATAAATTGTTAATAAATTGCTCCCTCTTAATACGATCTTTATTTCTGGAATCCTTTTCCATTTAGTTGTTCTCCCTTTCTACATTCCAGTTAAAATCTTGAGCACCCTAGGATTACGTAAGGACCCGATCCGGGATCCCTTTACTTTTTTGCACCATACCTTTTTCACTTCCTAACTTTCTTACACTTTCAATGCGAAATTTTAAAGTTGAGTCTTGGACTCTTGTCTCTGGACCAACATTCTCATATTTTTTTCTAGGAACCTACCCTTTTTTAAGTAATCCCCTTTCCCCCAATTTTTGAACATTTCTTCAAAGTTTTATTCTAATAATTATTTCATAGATATGCTTAATTTTGATTAACAGATGGTCTAAAGTGCTAAGAACTAAGACCATTTAATATGTTTAATATTATGGCCCTGCTCATGTTGCCCTCTTTGGGCCCATTGTTATAGCCTCCTTAACCCTCTCATGCATACGGGCCTCGTATGAGGACAGATAATTATTGCATCATTAAGTAAAAAAAAAAAAAAAAAATCGAGCATTCATTTAGGGAGATCTGATTTGTGGAAAGATAATAACTAGCATGCAGTACAATAATAAAGTTATTTTAGAATGGGCCCTTTCATTTATCATAAAAAGAATTTTTTGTAAATAATGAAAAATAATTTATGCATGAGAGGGTTAAAAATGATCTGATTCACTAGCTTTTTTCCCTAAGAACTTACTCTTCAGCTATAACATGAATGCCAAAAAATTTCTTAGACTTCGGCTACCACCAATTTTGAATATCAATTGGCTTTAAAATGATTCCTACAATTTTCTTTAACCCTTTCCGGCGCTGAAAAATTTTGTTCATAAAATGATGAAATGATTGGCTGATATTGAAATTTACAAACAACTTTTTTTTTTTAAACTAAAAACTAAAAACTTAATACTTTAAACTTTCAGTGTAAAAGCAAAACTTTTTAAAAATATTCTTGGTATCGTTTGTAAATTTGGAATTAGAATTTGGTTGTTCCAATCAGAGACCACTGTAGCATAAAACAGTTAACGTAGTTCTAGGATCCTCCAACTACTTTATAAAACACTAAAAAATTGCCTTATCACTTTAATAGCACCATTTTTGAATAGTAATCTTATTTTTCGGCATCAACTTACGTTTACTCACTGCAGCCGTAAATTAAAAATAACGCTGTTATTAAAGGTAAGTCCTTAACTCTGTAGTCGGAGGAGGATTTCACTCATGAAATACATATTGGGTTAATATTAAAGGCAATTCGGCAAATTTATTTGGGAAGCAGCTCCTCCCACAGTTTTGTTTTCTAATATTTTTTTTCATTAGCTTCTTTTCTAACAGCTTCTTCGTTTCTTCAGCTACCCCCCATAGTTTTATTGGTGGCCTAGGACTCATTTTTAAAGAATTTTCCATTATATTTTAAGCATTTCTTTAAATTTTTATTCTAATGACTAATTCATAACCTGAGCTTATAATTTCGTCCAATTGAAAATCTGAAGCGTTAAATGCTGGGACCTTTTTACATAGTTCCATTTTTGAGCTCTGCTCCAAACTATCAGCTGGTTTCTTTTGGGCCCCCTAATACAGATTCCTTAAAAAATGTCCGATTCACTTTTTCTTTTCTTTTTTGTCAGCAACTTCTTGATCCTCCCGCTCACCAGCATAAATGTAAAAACCATTGGACTCTATTTATTACCAATTTTGAACATGAATCGTCTTCTTGGAGAGCTCAGTGCACCTTCTTTAAAAATAATTCTATTCTCTTGGTATTTTCTTTTTCACAGTTCTTGGGTCATCCGGCTACTTTATAATGCTTTGTTTTAACGTGATCTTAGTGAAATTCAGTAATTTTATCAGTTTCAATACTTTTGAAATAGCATAACATCATTAAAATATTCTACAAACGATTTTCCCTATTTACCATAATGTAGTCGAATTATTTTGAGTGCCCCTGTAAATGAACCATTGATTGTACATACTTCATATGCAATACCAAACATACTTTGGTGACCCTAAATAAGCTTTATCATTTGCATGGAAATCCGAGTATATTTACGGGAATTAGAGCATGGACAGACAGCCAGAATGGACAGACAAACAGAATGCATAATCCCTTTTCAACGAATTTGAAAAGTGCTAAAAATGGAAAGGAAAATAAGATGCATAATTTTAGCACATTTATATGCCACAGTATCTGAGCTCGTGCAAAATTCTGATGTAATTTGAGCATAAAATGAATTTTGTGCACCTAATCCTTAATGATTTTAATAGATTTTAATTAATTTATAAGTAATTATTGTAATTTAGTTTTAAATATCTATTATTTTAAAATTAGAAATGTACCCAATTTTTCAAAATGGAAGGGCCCCAAAAAGTTCCAGTGAGAGGGGCCCCTCACTTCATAAATCCGCCCCTGACTTAATGGTATAAATTGGCGATATGCTCGTGTACCAGGAATTTGTTGGCAGAACAACCTTTAAGACAGAACACAACTGAGTTCTCTTAATGAGAAGCTAAATAAATTCTAGAAATGAACAAGTTAAAACATGATACATTTATTCACTATTCACTGAGTGATCATAATTATATAGGATAGAACAAGAAAAAATGTTTTCAGTCACAAAATCAAGCATGCAACAGTTTAAGTTACAGTTTAAGACATGATATATTTTACACTGAATAAATAAAAAGCAAAAATGCAAATTTGTTCTAAATTATAAAATGGAGTATGCAGTATTTACAGTTTAAACCACAATATATTTATGCACTGGCATATTAAAAATAAACAGGACAGGACAAGAAAACTTGTTCTCAGTCATAGAATTTAACAAAAGAGAATTTGTAAATTTGTTCTTAATCATAAAATTTATACTCACATTTACTTAATCCTGGCTTAAAAATAAATGAAACATTAAGTTTGTGAGCATAAATTAGGTTTTAATATACAGTAGACTCCCTCAAATCCACAACTCTCTAAAATCTGCACATAATTTACAAATGTAAACGATGAGACATTCAGTTCAGATATAGGGACAACATTTGACTTTTTTAGTTTTGTATCAATTCCATACATTAATTCGTAATTTTTGTTATTATTACTGAATTCATGTTTTTTCTTCAAGGAAGAATAAATTTATTTCTGAAAGAATTCAAGATACTGCTGATATCACAGATAATCCATAATCTTCTTATCAAATATACAATCAAACTTTTTTGGTTATTAAGTCTGGCTGAACCTGGAATAAAACTTCCTTATTTTATTATTTTGATGTGATTTAATATTCTACATTATTTATGAGGGAAGTTTCATTGAATAATTTAGGATAATGAATAGTTAATCATACATTATTCATTTGATCTTTGCTTTTAATATTTTAAAAATTATCAAAATTTTTATTATTTTAGTTTATTACTTACTGTAATGTTTTAATATATTGAAAGCATTCATTATAATTTTTATTGCATTCAAATTACTGTTTTAAAAATGTAAACAAAGAAATGACCAGAAATTTGCAAAATTCTAAAATCCGCACAACCTCTGGTCCCAAACTTTGCGGATTTGAGGAAGTCTACTGTAATTATATTTATGTAAAAAAGTTATATATATTTTAAAAAGGGCATCTGAAGAAATAAGCAGAATATATATTATGCATTATGAGTTCTTCATGGTGTAAAAATATATGTAAACAAATGTGATTTTCAAGCCAATTTCAAAATTCCATATTTTTAAAACCACGTATATATCACTCATAATATTTTTGGTACATGTTTACATCTATAAGAAGGTTATCCTGCTAAATTTTCTATATTTTTTTAGCCAGTCCTTTTTTAGATATTGAACTTCAAATTTACTGTTTTGATGCTGAGATGCCAACTTTGACTAACTATAGAAAAAGAAGGAGCGTCTCTAAATGTTTCATATTTCTTCTGAGAATAGTTCATTAGGGTATATATTCAGAAAAATAAATGTAAAGGTGAATTTTACTTTCTTCTATTAAAATGTTTATGTCAAAAAAGGCAATTTTTCACTGTAAAAATGATACATTTAATCTTATTTTATACAATTTTTTTAATCATTATCATAAAAATACCTATTATGAAAATTTAGTTCATTCATTACTAAATATAATGGTTTTTAAATCATTTTGATACGTTTAGATATAAAAAAGTTATAAAGGATTCTGTAAAGTACAATTTTCATGAAAAACCACTTGTGACATGACAAAAACATGGGTGCCAAAAAAAATTCAAAAGGTTTAAATTTTTTTAAATCCTTGTTTTAGACTCCTTAAAAGTACAATAAATTAACTGGTAAAGAATTAAAAAAATCAAAAATATTGAGCAACATTTTTTTCTTTTTCTGGATGATTTCACATGGATTGACCCACATGCATTATAAAACATAATATAAACTTACATTCAGTGTTAGAAATTAGCAATTGTTAATCGTCAAATGCAACTAAAGAATTAAATTTGATGACTACAAAATTATTCTCGGTAGTCATATTTGACACATAGCTTTAAAAAAATATTTGACATTGGGTTCCGAAAAAAAAAAAAAAAAAAAAAAAAGGCGCTCTAGTCTGAAAATTTAGAACTAAAAAACATTGCAATTCCACAAATAGTCTAAATTAAAAAAAAAATCAATTTTGTCTATTGTTTGCATAAAAAATCGTGAGAAAAGCGATTGGCTATCATATAGTATTCGCCCGGAGATGGCGGCCATTTTCTTGACGATTTTAAATTTGTGTATTTGGATGTATTCATTTATTTTTGCTGTTTTATAAATGTATAATTTCTGAAACATTTTTTACTATAATTTCAGAATATATATATTTAAAAAATAAATATTTGCCCTATTTAACTGTTTTAAAATTTATGTATTTACCGTTTGCTAATTATGAATTCCTCCTCTTCCTTCCCTTATTTTTTTCTTTTTTTTTACAAATATTGTTTGGAGTGCAGATTTTCAATTTAAAAATTTGTTGTTGTATATGCTTAATTTCTGAATTTTTCAAAAATTAAGTATAAAGTGGTCATAAGTAACGAACAAAGAAACAAGATGGCGGACTCCTGGCAAATACTACATCTGTTCCAAGCGATTTTTTTTTAACAATATTTTTATACTATTGAGAAAAAAAACGCAAACTTCTACAAAGGATTGCGAACAAAAATGCAAATTTCGTCAGAAAATCATGAATTTCATCAAAGAATCGCGGAAAAAAAATTCTAATTTCGTCAAAAAAAAAAAAAAAAAAACTCAAATTTTTACAAAGGATTGTGAAAACAAATCTCAATTCCGTCACAGAATCTTTAGAAAAACGCAAATTTTGTCAAAGAATTACAGAAAAAATGAGAATCTTGTCCTAGGATTGCGATAAAATCCGTTAATGCCATCAAAGGTTTGTGAAAAAACGCAAATTTTTTCAAAAAACCCCACAATTTTTGCCAACGGATTGCGAAAAGATGCATAGTTAACGAGGGGGGGGGGGTCTATACCCAGTTCTTCTCCCTCTACTGTAACCTTTAAAAAAATCTGTGAATTTCATAATTTTTTTTTATTCAGAATCCCATTTTGATTCAAATGTTGATACATTATGTTTTATTTTTATCATTAGTTTAACTAAGTTCAACTTTAATTACCAATACTAGATAAAATTTTGTTTTAGTATTGGTAAGAAGTTGCCAAGTTTTAATTTTGTTTTACAGATTAAGTGCATTTTTCTATTGATTTCTAAATATAGCAGTAATTAGAAAAGCTTTACACCAGTTTTACAGTTGCTTCAATAATTATAATCTTAGTGATTAATTTCTATACTCTTTAAATAAAAATAAGTATTTTAAGCTTTTTCAAAAAGTAGTATCAAGGATTATTATGGGCCGAATTTTTGATAAATTAAGGTAATAATTTCTGAAAATTACAAAAAAATCTGTCATAAATCCGAAAATTCAGACATAAATTATATCGCAAATTTCGAGAAATGGTTGCCAAAAAAAATCAATTTAGTCAATCTTACTAATAAAAATTGCCAATTTTTCAAGGGATTGTGGAAAAAAATCTGAATTTCCACAGAGGATCGTCAAAGAAAAAAAATCGTGGAAAAACGTCAACAAATCGCGAAAAAACGTGGCAAAGCTTGTCAAAAGATCGAAAAAAGGCAAGTTTTGGCAAAACATCGTGAAAAACACAGCAAAGTTTGTCGAAAGATCATGAAGACAGTAGGGCAGCCAGAATTCGGCTCTGGGGGGGGGGGGGGGAGGGGTGGATAGAATTGCTTACAGACTTCGAGTTCATTACAGAACTCTGTAATTAAGATTACGATTATTTTTAATTTCAAGAAACAGATTACGATTATGTCTCTATTTATGCAAGTCTGATTACGATTACATAATCTATTATCCATTTTTTTATTTCTAGATTACGATTATGTTTGGATTACGATTAATATTTTTTTGTTGGATTACGATTACCGAACTAGTCGGTTACGATTACAGTTCGATTACACTAATTCCGTTGTCTACATGTTACAAACTAGAGTTACAAATTTACAAAATGTGCATTTCCTTTTATTTTTTTATTTTTAAAGAAAAAATTAATCATATTAAATGAGCTCTTCTTTTCTATACAAATAATATATGTTTTACTTTTTGAATATTTTAAAACTGATTTCATTATTATAAATTTATTTTGAAATTAAGAGCATTTCTAAGGATGTTTAATTGATAGAATAGATATATTTAATATGCGAAATTCTGATTTGAAATTCACGAATACCGGTGTACGTAGAATGAGCCCTCCCTTCTCCCCCTTACACACAGTCACTAAAATTGGGGGGGGGGGGGACCTGTTGTTTCACAACTTTTTTTTTTCTTTTAACGCAAAATTTAAACATGAAATGAGTTTAATTAAGATGTTTTTCCTCAGAACATCCATTGAAAGACATTTAGGGATAAAAGCAAAACAAAATTTAAAAAATGAAGAAAAATTAAATAAAATAAACTTCTACCATAATTTTCGAAATGGGAGAATTAAAAAAATTTATTCTTTTTTCTTCCATTTGCATGCCTCTGTCCCCTTGAACCACATATTTAAAACAAAATTGAGACACATTAACAGACTAATAATCTTTATATATAAAAATCTTCTGTGCGTGTGTATGTAATTGAACTCCTCTTAAACGACTGGACCGATTTTAATGAAATTTTGTATGTGTGTTCCAGTGGATTCGAGAATGGTTTAGATTCACATTTCATCGAAATTGATTCAGTACTTTTTTAGTAATTAGGCAAAAACTAATAGTTAGTGATTTTTCGCTAATTAAAAGTGCTATATATTTAAAAGAAATTCTGGGTTTCGTATTAATCACAGCACAAAAAAATCTACCGAACCAAATATCTTGAAAATTGGGGTAAAAATACTTTTTATAACATCGAGTGCCGCTAAGAAGGGATTTTCGAAAATTCCCCCCCCCCCCCTCACGGAGGTTAAAAAAAAAAGAACGAACTTTTTAAAAAATTCTTAAAAATCGGCGTTTGTAGATATTTTTCAACTGATAACATATTTTAGTGCATTTTTTCATTCTGAATCGAATGGTACTAAGCAAAATCGTCTAAATCCAGTAGTTCGTGACATAATTCACATTTTCCTAATTTGGCGATGTCTTTGGCGCAAAAACCTGAAATTTTCAATCCTTATCTATATATATAAAAGATAGTCTGGATTTCGTATTAATCACAGCACAAAAAAATCTACCGAACTAAAAATCTTAAAAATTTGGGTAAAAATACTTCTTATAACATCGAGTGCCGCTAAAAATGGATTTTCGAAACTTCCATCCCTACAATGAATAGAAAAAAGAACGAACTTTTAAAAAATTTCTTAAAATCGACTTTTGTAGTTATTTTTCATCTGATAACATATTTCAGTGCATTTTTTCATGCTGAATGGACCTGTACTAAGCAAATTTGTTTAAATCCATTAGTTCGTGAGATAATTCACATTTTTCTAATTTTGCGATGTCTTCGGCGCAAAAACCTGAAATTTTCAATGCTTATCTTTATATATAAAAATCTGTGCGTGTATCTGTAACTGAACTCCTCCTGATAACATCGCCAAATTAGGAAAATGTGAATTATCTCACGAACTACTGGATTTAAACGAATTTGCTTAGTACCATTCAATTCAGAATGAAAAAATGCACTAAAATATGTTATTGAAAAATAACTACAAAAGCTGATTTTTGTGGAATTCTTTAAAAGGCGCAAAAAATTAAAGTTTTCAATGCTCATCTTTATATATAAAAATCTTCTGTGCGTGTGTATGTAATTGAACTCCTCCTAAACGACTGGACCGATTTTGATGAAATATTGTGTGTGCGTTCCAGTAGATTCGAGAATGGTTTGGATTCACATTTCGTCGAAATTGATTCAGTACTTTTTTAGTAATTAGGCAAAAACTAATAGTTAGTGATTTTTCGCTAATTAAAAGCGTTGAATAATTTCGATGAGTAGAGTGCGGACGGAATGTCCGAGCGGTCTAAGAAGCCAGATTTTAGCTCAGCTTCTTGAAGAAAGAGATCACGTGTTCGAACCCCACTCCTGACAAATGTGTATGCTTTACAATGATATTTTCTGTATTATAATTTTTGATTAACCGACTTCAGAAAATCGTTAACTTTTAACTAAAAAGAGAAAAATAAACTTTTCTATCAAAAATTGAGCCGACTTCAAAAAATACTGAAGAGTGAAAAATAATTTCTTTACATAATTGTAATAAGAAATTAAATTAAGAGCGTAGTGCATTTCGGGCGTATTACCATATTTACGTACATTTATTTGATTTTCTGGAGTCGGTGACAAGAAGGACAACGTCTGTCGGGTCCGCTTGTAATAATATAAAATACTGTCTTTTGGTAGAAGTGTATTGGGAGAGGGGTAAAACAATCCTTTCTAGGAAAAACATTAATTACCTTTTTTTTCCCTATTATTTATTTATAACTCATTTAGAAAGATTTTTTTTTGTAGTTTTTTTTTCTTTTTAAAATAATCAGAGATAAAGAAAATTTGGTGCCTACATTTCAAAATTCAGAGGTTCGTCATTCAATTTGCCGACTCATATGCTAAAAGAATTTACCAACAACTAGGTATCATTACCATTGTCCTTCACCCTTAAAGAAATCCTACTTACACCGGTATATTTATTGACAAACCAGTCTTTTTTTTTTTAGGGGGGGAGGGATTCTGATAAAATAAACACACACGTATATATATATATAAACAATCTTTTATTATTAGGGCTTTTGTAAGAAAACTGATCTATATGTTTAACTTATCCAGATATATTAAAAAATACAAATTTTGAATAAACAGACTTTATACATATAATTAAAAACACTATATAGTTAATTTAATATAAAAAATTCCTTTCACTACAATTTAAAAGAAAAAGACAAGATATAACTATGCAATATTTCCAAAATAAATCTATACAATATGTATATATATCTATCAAAAAATTACCTGCATGTGGGTGTTCAAATTGGACTTGGTTTTTATGGAGACCCTGACATCTGACGAGCATTTGCATTTGTATTTTAAAATTTTCACTCCTTTTTCATTCAAATCTGATACAAATTTCATCAAATAATCTTCATTTTTTTTTTGTTGTTGTTGTTTCTCTTAGCCATCTCTTTCTCTAAATCTTTGGAAAAACCACTAAGAAATCCAACATGCGAATGAGCTGTTAGATAAATTTTTACATGCAATTTAAGCATCTTTTTTTTTTTCCCCCATTTTCATTATTCTCCGAATCGCACATTTGAAAGAGGTGATGTCTGTCCAATTGCTACGTGCCCATAATAAAACCATAAATATAGTACTTTTTCTTTCGTTCTTTTTTTTTTCTTCCTATCCCTTATCACTCCCACTCAATAAACCGTGAAACAAGATACCTCGATCGACCACAAAAAAGAGTTTTTTACTCAATTCCCATACCTTTTAACGAAGTCAGACTATTTCTATGTCCTATTATATATCAGGAGCTGCCTTCTATAGTGCTGACTATATACAGTGTAAAGTATGCATTCTGTTTCACTGGAACTCCCTTATGACCTACGAACTCGCCTCACTTTTAACTATAGGGGTGATTTAACGAGCTCCAAACGTCGACTACTCTTTCCTTGGTGCAATGTTTAATTCACCGACCAAGTCTTTTGTGGATATGGCGAAATAAAGAAGGGGAAAAAAAAGATGTTATCGTTAAACGTAATCGTATTTTTGTGCTCGATTACGATTATATAGCTTTTTGTTACAGATTACATTGCGATTATGATTGTAATCAAAGAGAAATCTTTTGATTAGGATTATATTTCAAAATTTAAATTTACGATTACACAGTTTTATGTAGTTGATTATAATTGATTACGATTACTCGAAGTCTGATTGCTTGTAGATAACAAAGTCGCCATCTTTTTTTAAAAAATAAATAAATTACTTAACGAGTTATAAGCGACTTTGATCACATGGCAACCATTTTTTCTCTTTTTTGTCGCTAGCACATCGTAAATTCGTTTCAAATCATCCATTGTGAAAATCGTCTTCTGAAAGATCTTATCAAAGAATGAAGAACATTTCACAGTTACATAGCTTTTTAATCATGATATCTACTTGCCTGAATCTAGGGAAATTAAGGGGGCTCAGGGGTTGAAAACTTTTCAAAAAATCAATTTTTTTTAATGATCTAATTTGATTATTCATTTAATTCTTAACTCAATGCAAAAAAACACATAAAAATATTTGCATTTTTAACGGAGTTATAAGCATTTATGTATCAACACAGGGTTGCCACGCCACCTGGAAAACCGGGAAAACACAGGGAATTTCAAAATACCCTCTCAAAACAGGGAAAATCCAGGGATTTTTTCAAAAATCTTAAAAAACCTGGAAAACACAGGGAATTTTTTCCCTGTTAAATCCAAACATAATTTTTTTCTGCTTTCAAAATAAAATTCTAATAAAATTCGCGGAAGAAAGAAAATTTTGGAAAAGCGGCGCGAAAATTCACTTTAAGCTTCTCTTCCATGTGTCTGCCTATGTCCACAGAGCACCTCCTCTCAATTCTTCCATCTGTGACTGCGCGTAGTGTTCTTTCCCTTTCTCATTCTCATTTGTTTCTCCCGTGTCGTCGCTGCGTCAGTTCAAGACAGGCATGAGATTCTTTCGCAGATCCGCGATTTTCCGCTTTTTTGTCATTTTTAGCATTTCCGATTTTTTTATATCGTTAAAAGACCGTGTGAAAACAATAGAATTTTCGCGAAAAAAAACACGATTTTCCGCTTTTTTTGTCATTTTTAGCTTTTCCGATTTTTTTATATCATCAAAAGATCGCGTGAAAAAAATAGAATTTTCGCTAAAAAAACGCAATTTTCGTCGAAAGATCCCAAGATCGACGTGATTTTCAACAAAATATTGCAAAAAAAAAAAAAAATAAAAATAAAAAAATGCTGTTTTAGTTAAGAGATCGCGAAAAAATGCTGTTTTCATCACAATAACGCGAAAGAATGCTGTTCTCGTCAAAAGATCGTTGAAAAACGACGATTTTTATCAAAAGGCTGCGAAAAAAACGTCAATTTTCGTCATAAAGTTGAGAAAAAAGTCAATTTTCTTCATCGAATCGCCAAAAAAACGGCAATTTTCTTTATCGAATAGCGAAAAAAAACGTGGTTTTCATTTTTTAAAAAAGCGAAAAAACGGCAATTTCTGTCAAAAAAAGGCGATTTTTGTCAAAAAAAAGCATGAAAAACGCCGATTTTTGCCAAAAATTGCCGTTGACAAAATTATGACAAAGATTGTCGATTTTTTTAACAGCAATTCTTTAATGTAAGATCGCAAAAAAAAAAAAAAAAAAAATTGCAGAAAATTTTGTTTTTTGCAATATTGTCTTCAACAACTCTTTTTGCAGTCGAGTGATAAATATTTCAAAGTATTTTTTAGCTGAATGCTTGAGTATTGCTGTACTGTTTTTATTATTATTAACATAAAATTTGGGATTTTAATAAGTGTAATAACTTTAAAGAGTTATTTTTATTTGCTCATATTACATTAATGTATTATATTTGCTCAATAAGTGTGGTAATGCGAAATTACAAGGTGGTTAACTGGCATACATGCACATATTTTTGCACACTCAACATAGAATAAACGCGTTGCAGTACAGCGAAAACACAGGGAATTTTTTTTCAAGATTAGAGTGGCAACCCTGTCAACACTTTCATAGCCGCATCCATACAATTTCAACTTTAAGTCGCGTTTTCTCAAAACTTGATATCTGATGACTAACACCAAGATTAAAAAAAAACTATTTGATAAAATTGCTTAATTTTTTTTTTTTTTTTTTGCATGCATATAACATCATTATCTAGATTATGAATTAATATATTTTAGATAGTTTAATATTTTGAGTATTTTTAATGGAAAAAAAGTTGTACAGTAGACTCCCTTAAATCTGCAAACCAGAAATCTGCAACTCTCTAAAATCTGCACATATTTTATGGATGTAAACAATGAAACTTTCAGTTTGTATATTCGGACAAAATTTGATTTTTTCAGTTTTGTATCGATTCCATATATTTTTTAATTTGTAATTTTCTTAATAATACTCTATTCATGTTATTTTCATGAAGGAAGAATAAATTTTTTGGGGAAAAATTCCAGATATTGCAGATATTACTAGTAATCACAATCTTCTTACCAAATATATTTATGCATTAATCAAGGTTTTTTTTTTGGTCATTCAGCCTGGCTAAACTTGAAAAAATAATCCTTATTTTATGATTTTGATGTGAATTAGTAATGTACTTTTATGAGGCAAGTTTTGTTGAATAATTTTGGAAAAATACATTTAATCTTTATAATGAATATTTAATCATACACTATTGATTATTAACTTGACCTTTGCTGTTAGTACTTTAATCATTTTAAAAATTATCTAAATTTTTACTATTTTAGTTCATTACTTATTTTAATATTTTATTATATTGTAA
Organism: Maratus speculifer; assembly: GCA_964019185.1. Lineage (NCBI taxonomy): Eukaryota > Metazoa > Arthropoda > Arachnida > Araneae > Salticidae > Maratus > Maratus speculifer. The sequence goes on along the minus strand of OZ025293.1, from coordinate 205,224,131 downwards.
GCATTCATTATAGTTCTGATTGCATTATTAATTGCATTCAAACTACTGGTTAAAAAATGTAAACAAAGCAGTGACCAGAAATCCGCACAACCTCTGGTCCCAAGCTTTGCAGATTTGAGGGAGTCTACTGTATCTTTTAGGGTTTTTTTAAATTTTCAACTTTGAGAGATTTTTTAATACTGTTTTTATTAAGTGATAGTTATATCCTTAATTCATAATCTAGATTATGATGTTATATGCATGCAAAAAAAAAAAAAAAAAAAAAAATTAAGCCATTCCATCAAATAGTTTTTTTTTTTTAATCTTGGTGTTAGTTGTCAAAAATCAAGTTTTGAGAAAACACGACTTAAAATTGAAATTATATGGATGCGGCTATGTAAGTATTGATACATAAATGCTTATAACTCCGTTAAAATTGCTAATATTTTTATGCGGTTTTTTGCATTGAGTTAAGAATTAATTGAATAATCAAACTAGAGCATAAAAAAAAAATCGATTTTTTGAAAAGTTTTCAACCCCTTATCCCCCTTAAGGGTGTATTCAAAAAAATTCTTTTCCACTTTCAACAGCTCGAAATTTTCTGATACAATTTCAGACTCATTTTTTAAAGTAGAAACATGAAACTTACTGGGGTGATTTTTGAAGATACGTATGAGATGCCATGTGATGTCATTTTGTGTTCAATTCATTAGAATTTGATTTATAAACAGTTACCTTCTCAATATGACCCTTTTTTTCGTTCACAGATCTCCCGTTTCAGAAAATGTGTTCAAAATGCTGTTTTTTTATCTTTTTTGCAATGTTTTCTGCATTTACCAAAGAACCGACAATCACGGTACCTTGTGTGCTTTTTAAATAAGCAAGGTTCACACAGACTCCTTGGACTCCTTAGAAACTACTTAGAAATGAAAACGTTCCCAAGTAGTACTTAGAACTACTTAGATAAACAAAATACTCCTTAGAAACTCCTTAAATTGTATTGCGGTTTGGCACACAAGCAATATTGCTCCCGGAAAAAAAAAAAAAAAAAAATTTCAAGATTGTAAAACGCACGGTAAATTTTTTATGCGCTTCATTCATCAGAAGCACAGCAGTGATCGGTTGGGATCATACTAATAGCCACCAAAGTGATTTACTTTTCACCGGCCATAAGGGAAAGAAAAGTGAAAAGAATAATCCAGACAAACCTCTAACGTTCGCGACGAACATAAGCGCCGATTTCATCAAAAAATCACGGGGATAAAACGCAGTTTTCAAGAAAATATCGTGTAAAAATGCAAATTTTGTCTAAAAATCGTCGAAAAAATGTCGATTTCATAAAGAAAAAAATTACGGGAAAACACTGATTTCGTCAAAAGATCGCAGAAAAACCGCCGATTTCGACAAAAGATCACAATAAATCGCCGATTTTGTTAAAAGATCGCAAATAAATCGCTGATTTCATCTGAAAATCGTGGATAACTCTCTCTCTCTAGGGATAACTCGCGGAATCCCTGCGGAATTGGGGCTATGCAGTGCATGCCACTTTTCCGCCAAAAGGCGGATTTCCGCTTTTTTTAATTTTTAAGAATTCGTGATTTTCGTTAAGCGATCACGAAATAAAATAACGATTGCAAAATAAAGCAGCGATTTTCGCTAAAAGATAGCGAAATACAACAACCTTTTTCGTCAATCGATCGCGAAATGTAACAGCAATTTTCGTTAAAAAGATCGAAAAAAATGGATATTTTCATCAAATGCCCACGATATAAAGCAGCAATTTTCATCAATTGATCGCGAAACGAAGCTGTGATTTTTGTGAAACGAATCGCAATGTGAATCGGCGATTTTCGTCAAAATAATTCACGATGTAAAATGACGATATCCATCACAAGATTGCGGTGTAAAACGGCGATTCCCATCACACGATCGCGAAATGAAACGGCAATTTTCGTCAAACGATCACAAAACGAAACGGTGCTTTTTGTGAAACGATCGCGATGTGAAACGGGGATTTTTGTCAAAGAATCACATTGTGGAACGATGATTTTCATCAAACCATCATGATGTGAAACGGCGATTTTCGACAAACGATCGCTAAATAAAACGGGCATTTTTGTCAAACAATCGCGATATAAAACGGCGATTTTCGTCAAACGATCATGATGTGAAACGGCGATTTTTGTCAAACGATCGCGATGTGAAACGGCAATTTTCGTCAAACGATCGCGATGTGGAATGATGATTTTCGTCAAACGATCATGATGTGAACGGCAATTTTCGTCAAGCGATCGCTGAATAAAACGGCGATTTTCGTCAAACGATCATAAAATAAAACAACTATTTTCGTCCAAAAAAATCCTGCAAAATTTTGCTATTCACTCATGGAATAATCATCGAATCTATTGCTGGGTTATTTGAATTGGTTTAAAATGATGCGACACATAAAATTCCTCACTGAATCTGCTGCTGGATTACCTTAATTGATGTAAAATGCTGTGAACTAAAGAAAAATCATTTTTACTTACTCTTATAAATTAAAAGTTTACAACAAAAATAAAAGCTGTAATTCTTTATTTAGTTTATTATAAACAATATAATTTACAAAATTCACAAATTAATGTTGTGGAAAAGTCGAAAATTTTACGCATAATTTCCTCTTTTTTGCTGTTTTCTGAGTGGCATCCCTGAAATAACATCAAAAGTGGCAAATCCTTAAAGTTTTTTGGACTCCTTGGATTTTTTATGCACTCCTTGGTTTTTTTCTTCCCAACTCTGTATGAACCCTGAATAAGACAGTTTGCAAGTTTGATGCAAATGAGAGCAAAAATGAATTTAAAAATAAATCAGAAAATAAGCAGTTTTGAATCGAAATACACCCTTAACTACAAAAGCAGAAAAAAGGGACAAAGAAAAAAAGTGACAAGCAACTGATTTTGGGGATTTATTATTGGTTTTGGGGATTTATTGGTTAAGTATGAAAGGAGGGGGGGTCAGGGGGAGGCTCTTAATTTAGGTAGATGGGTTTTTCATGCTGAATTAACTGTTTCGGTTCAATTTTTGGTTACACATTCATACTGAAAAGACACCTGCCTGATTAGTTTTGGTAACGGACGATTACCCCCCCCCCCCTTCCACCCTAAATAAGATGAATGGGTTTTTAAGCTGAATTATCCAACATGTGTTAAATTTTGGCTATAGGTTCTTTCTGATAAGACTTATATATAGTATTGTGGTGTCGTGGCCTGAGTTTCTTTTTATTTGTTAAGTTCATCAATAACACATTTTTTATTCCTCAAGTTCTTTATTAGAACCATAGATCAATTAATAAAAAAATAAATAAAACAACATTTCAACTACACAGGAGCCACACTCCAACATTATGTTTCGCTTAGCATGTCTAAGCCATCTTACATCAATGTACTTTCTTGTACATTACCAGCACATGTCTCTCTTCCAACTACCTTCCTTTCCTCTCAATGCTCAATAATCCCAGTGTCCCCCTCAGCTCATTACCACGAGACCAGTGCAATCATTTTCTAGGCATGTCCCTTGAGGTCAATAGCACCTATTCTTCTCAGCTTTTGAAAGAAAATACTTTCATCCCTGCATACCTTTTCACAATAAGACTTTGCTATCTATCTTCTGACACGATTAAAGTTGTCAGTACGTCTTCACAGTATATAAAGCCTGAAGAATTTTGGGAGTTTAATGCTTAAGTATAGGGGAGGAATGGGGATAACCTCTCTTAAATTAAACAAATGGCTTTTTACACAGAATTATCCGATTTGCTTCAAATTTTGAATGTAGGTTCATTAAGATAAGGGGTATCGCTGATTAGTTATGGGGTTCTTTTGCTAATTAAAAAGGGGGTGGTGATTATTCACCCCTTAAATTAGATAAATTGTTTTTTATGCACAATTATCCAATGTATTTCAAATTTTGGCTATAAGGTTCTTTCTCATAAAGTGAATCCCTGAATAGTTTTAAGGGTTTGTTTATATATCCTTAATAGCTGTTTGCATTTAAAACTGTAGTTTATGTTTCTGCATAGCATTTTTCTGTATTCTATAAATATCCTAACAAAGAAAAAAAAATATCTTCTTTTTCTTAAAATCGTTTTATTTTAATTTAAATTTGTTTTTTAATTTTTTTAAGCGTTCAAACCCGAAGATCTATCAAGAGCTACAGGTTTTTAAACAATTAACTTTCTAATTACTAACATAAACTAGTAATAAAAAAACTATTTTTATTACTACAAATTAATGAATTCACTAGTTCATTCGTTCATGACATACAACATAGTTTGTATGTCAAAATTTTCTAACATATATTTTTTAAATGTTTTACATTATATTTTGTGATGTGTAACATGGGACATTAATTAGAAAAAATTCAGTTTTAAATGATATATATATATATATTTAGGATGTTACTTTTTTCACAAATAAAAAAAAATAAATAAACCAGTTTTAAATGCAAAATGAATAGAAATTAATTATTATAAGGAAAAGGTAAAATGTGTTATACTGTTTTCTGACATAATTGTTTTCAATCATTAAATTAAAAAATAAAGAAAAATTGTTTTTATTTGTTATTTGTGTTCAGTTGCATTCAACTTGCTTTTTTATGTTACTTGGGTATTTTTGCAGCAAATCTTTAACAGGAAATCCCCTGATGGACTCTGATGGTTCCCTGAATGGACTGCTGCATCTCTCCCTATTTTAACTATATTCATCAGCTTATACGACTTATCATAATGAACCTACATCCAAAATTGAAGCAAATCTGATAATTCTGCGTAAAAAGCCATTTATGTAATTTCAGGGACGTTATCCCCCCCCTCCCCCGCTATGCTTAGCCATTAAGCCCTTAAAACTATTTAGGGATCCACTTTATGAGAAAGAACCTACATGAAAAATTTGAAATACATCGGATAATTATGCATAAAAAACAATTTATCTAATTTAATGAGGGAAATAATCGTCTGTTTCCCTATTTATACTTAGCAAAAGAACCTCATAAAAAAATCAGGGATACGCCTTATTATAAAGAACCTACATCCAAAATTTGAAGCAAATCTGATAATTATTCTGCTTAAAAAAGTTATTTATTTAAGGGGGTTATCCTCTGTTTTTGCTTCTATACTTAGCCATTAAACCCTTAAAACTATTCAGGGATTCACCTTATCAGAAAGAACCTATACTTAAAATTTGAAATACATCGGATAATTCTGCATAAAAACTGATTTTTCTAATTTGAGGGGGAGATAATTGCTTTCCCCCCCTTTATAATAAGCAAAGGAACCCCATAACTAATCAGAGATACGTCTTATCATAATGAACCTATGTCAAAAATTTCTAACAAATCGAATAATTCTGCGTAAAAAAACTAATTTAAATTGAGAGGTTACCCCTTCCCCCTTTTCTTCTTGATCATTAAACTCCCAAAACTCTTCAGGCATTATATACTATATAAAATCCCTATCAGAAAGACCCTAGTCTATAAAAAAATGGACACACGTTGGGTAATTCTGCATAAAAATACCTTTATCTAATTTAGGGTATTGCTGATGATTTTTTAGAGTATCACTTTAATTACCTCTAACAAATTAAAATTCTCACAAATAAAGTTGAAGATTTATAAGTATGTAAATCCCTTAATTTTCACTATAGTAACTGACTTTTTAAAAATTGTAGTAGATAGTTTTAATTTTTATTAAATATGCCATAGGAAAAGGTATTAAACAGAAACCTTATTAGAAAAAAAACTTAGGTTTTCCACTTCTGTTCTGTAAGTAATGTTTTTATGGTGTCTATTTAATATGTATATCTTACTAGAGTAAGTGATCCTCAGATTAGAAAATGTCATTTGTGTTTAATGAATAATTCTTGTTTTAAACTCTTAAATTTTTATTCAATTTATTAATTTACTGATTCAATATTTCTCTGGCTAAACTTTTAAACTTTCTATTTATTTCATTTTATCTGATTGTATCTATCTATATTTTTAATTAAACAGGCTTTAAATAAAAATAGTAGAGAATGTGCAGCTGCCAAAATATGTGAATTAAAAGGTGAAGATGATCTAGATGATTTTACTGTTGAAATTGATATTTTAACGGAATGTCGTCATCCTAATATTGTTGGACTTGAAGAAGCTTTTTTCTTTGAAGATAAATTATGGGTAAGTTCTTTCATCTCTTTCCTTTTAAAGATATTTTTCAGTAAGCTTTTTGTATTGCATTTATTTTACTGCAGTTGAAAAAAAAATATATAGAGAGAAAATTTGATTTTTTTAGTTTTATATCAATTTTATATATTTTTTAATTATGAATTCATGTTTTTTTTTTCATAAAGGAAGAATAAATTTATTTCTGAAAAAAATTCAAGATATTTCTGATACCACTGGTAATCACAATCATCATACCAAATATGTTTATGTATTAATCAAGCTCTTTTTGATTATTAAGTCGGCTAAACCTAAAATAAAACTTCTTTATTTTATGATTTTGATGTGAATTAATAATGTACCTTTATGAGGCAAGTTTCATTGAATAATTAGAAAATACATTTCATCTTTATAATAAATATTTAATCATACATTATTGATTATTAACTTGACCTTTGCTTTTAATATTTTAGTCATTTTAAAAATTACCTAAATTTTATTATTTTAGTGTATTACTTATTTTAATATTTTTATTACATTGTGAGTATTCATTATAGTTTTGATTGCATTATTAATTTGCATTCAAATGACCGTTTAAAAAATATAAACAAAGCAATGACGAGAAATCTGCAAAATTCTAAAATCCGCACAACCTCTGGTCCCAAGCTGTGTGGATTTGAGCGCATCTACTGTATATCACTTAACATGAAAACTTAAACATGTTAAAACCTGTAAAAACTTTTTCAACTGAAATGTTGAATGAAACATCTGAATTTATATCAGCAAATGTGTTATCAGATGTATGCATGACAAGTTTATCTTCACATTCTCAAAATGTCCAACCCCAACAATGATATTGTAAATTTTCATAGCTGCAACTTGTAAAAGCAATGTGGGTAGAAAAAAAAGGAAAATCTCACATTTTCAGAGTTTCTGTAGTGAAAGTTGAAATTGCCAAGCAGAAGACTGCTGTAGCAAGAAAATGAAAAGACCACCTCCAGAACAAAATAATAGTTTTATATCTGTCAATGATAAACTAGTTTTATCTAGTATTAAAGATGGTGACAATATTGATTATGATCATGCCACAGATGTGTTAGAAATAAGAAATCAAAAAAATAGATTTTTTTTTTTTTTTTTTTTTTCAATAGTATCTGGGAAATTTTTTTTCTCTTCTTCGGTTCTATGTATTTAAAGTTGATGTCCTTGCCAATTATGAAAACTTGAGTTTTCTTTACTAATTCCTTAAAAAAAGGTTTCAATCGTATAAAATTATTATTTTTATACTACAAAATATTCTATTAGTTATTGTACAAAAATATTAATTAGTTATATATATATTGCCAAAATTATGCAAGATACAACACCCTGTTGTATCTTGAGACAGTTTGCCTTCCTCACTTTAAATGAGTGGCAGCAATTTATATTCAAAGTGCCTGAATTTCTAAAAATATGTTATAGAGATAAATGTTGGTGTGTTGAAATGCTGCCTTTAAATTTTAAATCGAATTATAATCATTGAAGTAAAATATTAAAATGTGAAAACTGTCCCAAGGTACAACACTCTCCCCTGCTCTAAAAACTCAGTTTTCTTTATTTCTTTCTTTTTTTTCTTTTAACAAAATTGAAAATAAACTAATTGAAAATGGAAAGAATTTCCTTTATACAATTATTTAAAAAAAGAAAAAAGAAAAACTAACTATAAAATTCAGTTTAAAACATAAACAAATTAGAAATTTTTAAAAGAAATTTTAGATCCAAAAATAATTTAATTAAAAATTTTTAATATAAAAGAAAGCTTGTCTTATTTTGTGATCTCTAACATGTTATACAGTTTAAATTCAACTAAACTAAAACCAGAAAAAAGATTTTTTTTAAAAATTAAAACTATGTGTAACTGGTTGTTTAAATTGGACAATTTATAATTTAATAGCTGCTCTAAATTTGTCCCACATATCAGTTCTATATTTAAAAATAAAAATTTCAAAAATAAGGCTTTGGAAATATATTTGTTTTATTCTTTGGCTAAAAAAAGTCACTGCCAGTGACAAATGTTCTGTATCTATGTTATGACACTGTTAATAACAGTTGAAAATTTCATTTAAATTTGTTTAGACTGAAATTAAGAAAAATATCTTGCACAGTGATATTTTAAGATAAATATCAAATAAATATTTTGAAAATATTATCAAATTTGGGAAAATACCAAAAAATCTTGATATTTTGAAAATAAATATTGGATATACAGGGTGTCCCTAAACAAATGGTATATACGCTAGGGGGTGATAGAACACATCAATATGAGTAATAGTAAATAGGAAACCAAGGGTCCCAAACGTTTTCCTAAGGAGATAGCTGCCATTAAAATTTAGGGTCCAAAATTTCAAATACACATAAAAAACGAAAAAATTGGTTGATATATTTGCAGTTTTCACTAAAACTATTCTTTATGTAGGTATTTTCTTGAAAATAAATCAAAAAGATAAATTTCGAAAAATGCCGATAGAGGGTGTTTTAGACTTTGAAATAATGAAAAACTATTTTTTGCATCTAATTTAGGGGTGCACAACCTTTTCAAGAGAAGAGCCACTTACAAATATGTCTGGGCGGTCGAGGGCCACATTAATAACTTGGAGATAATTCGATTTCAAAGGGGATCTATGGAATATAATCGAATAAAAAAAATATGTTTTCAGAGAAAAATGGGAAAATACTCCTCTAGATTTCGCTTAACCAGTCAAAATATCCAATGCAGTTGGTAAGGCTATATCAACAGTTTTTACGTTTGTGCACATAACAGATATAAACAGGATTATTCTCAAGATGTAATATTATTCCTTGTCTTTATTCAGGAGAGTAAATTTTGTTTTATTAAAAGTGCTGAAAAACAGATAAGTGGCTGGTGAAAAAAAAAAAAAAAAAAATGTGATTTTTTATGAACAAAGGAGAGAGAAGGACCCGATCAATAAGATTTTTCTGTGTCTCATCACTGAAATTCCTGATTTTTCAATGCCTGATCAACAAAATTTGCAGCTTTCCATACATGTCGACCAAATTAGGGATTTTTATGAAAGTGATCAACAAAATTTGCAATTTTTATGAAACTGAGAAAATTCGATCTTTCTGTGCCTGATCAACAAAATTTGCGATTCTTACGAAACTGATCAAGAAAAATCACAATTTTTACGAAACCAATCGACAAATTTTGGAATTTTTACAAGGCAGATCGACAAAACATGATTTTTTACAAAGTCCATCGACGAAATTCATTATTTTTACGAAGCTGATCTACAGAATTCGCGATTTTTACGAAGCCGATCGACAAAATTATAGATTTTTACGAAGCCGATGGGCGAAATTCGCGATTTTTACGAAGCCGATGGGCGAAATTCGCGATTTTTACGAAGCCGATTGACGAAATTTGCGATTTTTACGAAGCTGTTCGGCGAAATTCGCAACTTTCCTGCAGCTGATCGATGAAATTATCGATTTTTACAAAGACGATCGGCGAAATTCGTAATTTTTCTTCGAATGATCGATAAAATTCGCAATTTTTGTTGCATGATCGATAAAATTCGCAATTTTTGTTGCATGATCGATAAAATTCGCAATTTTTCTGCGGATGATTGACAAAATTATCAATTTTAACTAAGCCGATCGGCAAAGTTTGCGATTTTTACGAAGCCAGTTGTCGAAATTTGCGATTTTTACGAAGCCAATCGGCGAAATTTGCGATTTTTACGAAGCCAATCGGCCAAATTTGCGATTTTTACGAAGCCAATCGGCGAAATTCGCGATTTTTACGAAGCCAATCGGCGAAATTCGCGATTTTTACGAAGCCAATCGGCGAAATTCGCGATTTTTACGAAGCCAATCGGCGAAATTCACGATTTTTACGAAGCCAATCGGGGAAATTCGTGATTTTTACGAAGCCGATTGACGAAATTTGCAATTTTTATGAAGTTGATCGGCAAAATTCACAACTTATCTGCGGCTGATGGACAAAATTATCTTTTCTACGAAGCCGATTGCCGAAATTTGCAATTTTTCATCGCATGATTGATAAAATTCGCGATTCTTCCATACCAGGTCACAAATTTCGCGATTTTTATAAAGCTGATTGAGAAAATTCTCAACTTTTATGAACCTGATTGATGAAATTTGCGATTTTTCTTCGCCTGATCATCAAAATTCCAGACTTTTCCACACCGGATAGATGAAATTTTTGATGATTTTATTAGAGCCTGATCAACGAAATTTTCAAAATTCCTGTGTCTGACTGACAATATTTGCCATTTTTGGAACCCGATCAATAAAACTCGCGATTTTTCCGTGTCTGATCGACAAAATTCACGCTTTTAAGCCTTTAACTGACGAAATCTGCATTTTTTCCGCGACCTTTCAAGGAAATTCGTGAATTTTAATTCATTTTGACGAAACTGCATTTTTTTACGCGGCAAGATGAAATTCACGATTTTTTTCTCTTGAGAAATTTACAAAACTCACGATTGTTTCGTAGCCGATCAACGAAATTTTCAATTTTTCTGTGCATCATCACAAAATTCGTGATTTTCCCGTGCTTTATCAATGAACTTGGCAATTTTTTGCCTTTGATCGACACAATTCGCGATTTCTTCGTATCCGATCAACGAAATTTGCATTTTTTTCACGCGGAAAACCTAGAAAACATGCGAACTTTCTCTCAGCCAATGAGTTTAATTTGCAATTTTTTCGTGCATCATAAACAAATTTTTTCTTGACTGATCAATGAAATGTGCAATTTTCCACGTCTGACCGACAAAATTCACGATTTTCCCATGCTTGATCGATGAAAGTCGCATATTTTTCGTATCCAATCAATTAAATTTACTATTTTTTTCCGAGCCTCATGGGAAAAATTCGCGATTTTTTCATACCTGATGAACAAAAAGTACGATTTTTCCGCACTTGATCATTAAAATTCGCGATTTTTCCGTGCTCTATCTACAAAATTTGCGTTTCTTAAGTGACTGACAAAATTTTATATTTTCTCGCGGGAAATTGACGAAATTTATGATTTTTACCTGTGACTTTTCCACAAAAATTGAAATTTTTTCTAGCTGTAAATTGACGAAGTTCGCGGGCCACACGTTAACACATCACAGGCCACTTTTGGCCCACGGGCCACAGATTGTGCATCCCTAATCTAATTAAATGGTTTCGTAAGCGTAGACTTAAATTTTGAGCTCAAAATCTGAATAGTTGGGAGTGGTTAAGTAGCACAAACTTAACTGTGTTCAGAGGGTTTAAATTTCAAATGGTTATAAAAAACGGAAAAATTGGTTGATTGATTTGCGGTTTTCACTAAAACTGTTCTTTATGTCGGTATTTTATTGAAAATGAATTATAAATTTCAAAAAATGCCGATAGACGGCCTTTAGACTTTGGAGTAACGAACAACTATTTTTTACGTTATTTTTTGCATCTGATTAAATGTTTTTGTAAACTTAGACTTAAACTTAGAGCTCAAAATCTGAATAGTTGGGAGCGGTAAAGTAGTACAAACTGAACCGTGTTCAGAGGGTTTAAATTTCAAGCGATTATGAAAAAACGGAAAATTTAGTTGATTCATTTGCAGTTTTTGCTAAAACTACTCTTTAAATCAGTGTTTTCTTGAAAATAAATTTTAAAGATAAATTTCACAATTGCCGATAGAGGGTGCCTTAGATATTGGAGTAGCGTACAACTATTTATGACCGTTGTTTTTTAAAATCTCATTAAATGATTTCAAATGCTTAGATTTAAATTTTGAGATCAAATTCTGAATCGTTGCAAGTGTTTAAATAGTGCAAAAGTGAACTGTGTTCGATGTGGGGGGGGGGGGGGTTAAATTTCAACTCCTGAACACATTTCAGTTTGCACCACTTCTTAACTCCTCCCAACGATTCAGAATTTGAGTTCAAAATTTAAGTTTAAATCTAAGATTTCGAAAACATTTAATAAGTTTTGGAAAGCATTTAATTAGATACAAAAAATAACAGTTAAAATTAGTTGTTGGTTACTCTGAAGTTTAAGGCGCCCTCTAACGGAATTTTTTGAAATGTATCTTTAAAATTTATTTTCAAGAAGATACTGACTTAAAGAATAGTTTTATTTTAAACCGCAAACGAATCGACAAATTTTTCAGTTTTTTATAATCATTTGAAATTTGAACCTCTGAACACAGTTTAGTTTGTGCTACTTAACGACTCCCAACTATTCAGATTTTGAACTCAGAATTTAAGTTTAAGTCTAAGTTTACGAAAACATTTAATCAGATGCAAAAATAACGTAAAAAATAGTTGTTCGTTACTCCAAAGTCTAAAGTGCCCTCTATCGGCATTTTTTAAAATTTGTCTTCATAATTCATTTTCAATAAAATACCGACATAAAGAATAGTTTTAGTGAAAACTGCAAATCAATCGACCAATTTTTCCATTTTTTATAATCATTTGAAATTTAAACCCTTTGAACCCAGTTAAGTTCGTGCTACTTAACCACTCCCAACTATTCAGATTTTGAACTCAAAATTTAAGTCTAAGCTTACGAAACCATTTAATGAGATGCAAAAAAAAAATCACTGCAAAAAATAGTTTTCCATTACTTCAAAGTCTAAAGCACCCTCTATCGGTATTTTTTTAAATTTATCTTTATAATTTATTTTCAAGAAAATACCAACATAAAGAATAGTTTTAGTGAAAACCGCAAATCAATCGACCAATTTTTCCGGTTTTTATGTGTATTTGAAAATTTGGACCCCAAACTTTAATGGCCGCTATCTCCTTTGGAAAACGTTTGGGACCATTGGTTTCCTATTTACTATTACTCGTCTTGATGTGTTCTGTCACCCCTAGTGTATATACCATTTGTTTAGGGACACCCTGTATATTATGACGTAGGGGAGACTAGGGGTGGTTCAGCCAATTTTTACTAAATGATTTTTAACTTTTTAAGTATTGGACATAGAATAAAGTTTTATATATCATTTTATTCATTATACTATCGGCTATCAGAATAAAATTGTTACTTAAGTGTAGTGTATAATAAATTTGAAAAATATTGATTTTAATCATGAGAAAATAATGGGTCAAGGCTGCCACATATGGGAGTCGACCCAAGGTTCTTAACCACTTCAACGGCTGCCCCAAGATAAGTCGTGGGTTAAAGCACTGTTTTCCCATATCCGTCGCCGGTTGAGTGGTTAAAATAGATCGGCTGGCCTGTAACTTTTTCCCCAATCAGAGGGCTTCCACTCCTCTACGTCACAAGAATCCACAGTCGGACTTCATCCCATGCTAATATGTTATAAACAGTTGAATTACTATGCAATTTTAAGCAAAAATAAATGTCAATACTTTTTTTACTCATGTAAAGAAGCGACAGACCTTAGTTTTAAAATTACTTAGAAGGAAATTAATTAGTTTTAAAATTTTTAAAGTTAAAATATTTTTGAAAATAAGAGGAAAAACATTTATAGCTGCATTATAATTCTTATTCTCTCTCTCTTATTTTGTTATTATGATATGTTATTTTTTACTTATCAGTGGTCTATTTCTACTTTTTATACATATTTCATAATTTAGTAAAATAGTAGTTTGAATTCATTTAATTAAAATATACGCTTCAATATGCAATTTCTACAAATTAGAAAAACAAATAACTTTTAGAATTATATTTTTAAAAACTAATAAGTTTTAAAATATTTTTAAGCAATAAAAAAATATTAAAAAATACTTACCACATATTCAATTATTATTATTTTTTTTAGCATATTAATAAAGTCAACAATTCGGAATCCTCCAGAACCCGTCAATTAGATTTTTCCAAATTTCAAATCATAAAAAAAAAACTTTATTCTTCTTTGCAGGTGAATTATTTATGTCTGTAAAACATTTTAAAACTAAAATGAAAACAATTAATTATTAATTGAAAGAAAATAAATTAAAATAATGCTAAACCAGATATTTTAATAGGAGGATAATATAAGTTTTTAAGAAGGTTAAAAAAACTTTTTTTCACAATTACAACTTTTTTTTATTTAGATTATTAGATTTTTAAGAAGCCGAACGGCGAAATTCGCGATTTTTACGAAGCCGATTGATGTAATTTGTGATTTTTACGAAGCTGTTCGGCAAAATTCGCGACTTTCCTGCGGCTGATCGACGAAATTATCGATTTTTACAAAGCCGATCGGCGAAATTCCTGATTTTTCTTCGAATGATCGATAAAATTCGCAATTTTTCTGCGGCTGGTTGACAAAATTATCAATTTTAACGAAGCCGATCGGCGAAATTTGCAATTTTTACAAAGATAATTGTCGAAATTTGCGATTTTTACGAAGCCAATTGCCAAAATTTGCGATTTCTACGAAGCCAATCGGCGAAATTTGCGATTTTTACAAAGCCAATCGTTGAAATTTGCGATTTTTACGGAGCCAATCGGCGAAATTCGCGATTTTTACGAAGCCGATTGACGAAATTTGCAATTTTTACGAAGTTGATCGGCGAAATTCACGACTTATCTGCGGCTGATGGACAAAATTATCTTTTCTACAAAGCCGATTGCCGAAATTCGCAATTTTTACAAAGCTGATCGACGAAATTTGCAATTTTTCATTGCATGATTGATAAAATTCGCGATTCTTCCATACCAGGTCACAAATTTCGCGATTTTTACAAACCTTATTGACGAAATTCGCGATTTTTATAAAGCCGATTGAGAACATTCTCAACTTTTACGAACCTGATCGATGAAATTTGCGATTTTTGCAACGCCGATCGACGAAATTCGCGATTTTTCTTCGCCTGATCAACAAAATTCCAGACTTTTCCACACCGGATAGATGAAATTTTTGATGATTTTATTAGAGCCTGATCGACAAAATTTTCAAAATTCCTGTGTCCGACTGATAATATTTGCCATTTTTGGAACTCGATCAATAAAACTCGCGATTTTTCCGTGTCTGATCGACAGAATTCGTGCTTTTCAGCCTTTAACTGACGAAATCTGCATTTTTTCTGCAACCAATCTAGGAAATTCGTGAATTTTAATTCATTTTGACGAAACTGCATTTTTTTACGCGGCAAGATGAAATTCGCAATTTTTTTCTCTCTAGAAATTTACAAAACTCGCGATTGTTTCGTAGCCGATCAATGAAATTTTCAATTTTTCCGCACATCATCACAAAATTCGTGATTTTTATTAGGCCGTGGATCATTTCTATGTTGATGAGACCATATGTTGGTGAATCATGGCAAGAGGAAAATATTCAAGATTTTTCAAACTAAATTTCTTTATTTAAACTATGTTAATTAAATGAACTATTGCATTAAAAACTTGTTAAAAGTGAACTAAAATGAGCACAGCTCATATCCGCCTCTAGGGCACACAAACACAAAAACTTTCTTAAAAACACTCATCTCCATCCAACTCTGGGGAAAAAAAAAACCTCATAAGTGCCATTCCATTGATGCTACCATCACTACTGCCATGCTAGTGCTACACTATCTCACCAACAGCTTGGTCTTTAAATACTATCAAAAATGAAAACAGTTAAAGTCAAAGTCAACTTGATTAATTACAGTTACAGCCAGACACAAAAACTATGCAAAGACTAAAGCTAGTTTAACTGGACACACCCACTTACCATGTCAAAGCTACAGTTAATTATTTACAAGTCCAGCATTGCAGAGTTTCTAAACCAGCAGTGGCAACAATCATTTGTTTACATTTGACAACCTGTCACACCACTGCAAGTTGCAGGTAACACTTGCAATTACATTTGCTTTAATAAATATATTGCATAATTTATCTTAAGGAAACTTTAGCTGTTATACTTTAAATCTTTTATTCAAAACAGTTTATGAAACTTCATTAAATTTATAAAAGCACTTTGAAAATAAATAGCATGTTTTAAGTAAACAAACATCTTTTAAAAACATGCATGCTAATTGGTTATGGAGAGAACTGGGAAAACTAATTGGGATAAAACATTTTTTTTCTACTTTATTATATTTGCATTTACACTACTTTATAATTATAATGAAAAATGGTTAGAAAAAATTTTAATTAAACATAACAATTTTCCCGTGCTTTATCAACGAACTTGGCAATTTTTTCACCTTTGATCGACACAATTCGCGATTTCTTTGTGTCTGATCAATGAAATTCGCATTTTTTTCACGCAGCAAACCTAGAAAACATGCGAACTTTCTTTCAGCCAATGAGTTTAATTTGCAATTTTTTCGTGCATCATAAACAAATTTTTTCTTGACTGATCAATGAAATGTGCGATTTTCCACGTCTGACCGACAAAACTCGCGATTTTCCCGTACCTGATCGATGAAACTCGCATATTTTTCGTATCCAATCAATTAAATTTACTATTTTTTTCCGAGCCTCATGGGAAAAATTCGCGATTTTTTTCATACCTGATGAACAAAAAGTACGATTTTTCCGCACTTGATCATTAAAATTTGTGATTTTTCCGTGCTCTATCTACGAAATTTGCGATTCTTAAGTGACTGACAAAATTTTACATTTTCTCGCAGGAAATTTACGATTTTTACCTGTGACTTTTCCACAAAAATTGAAATTTTTTCTAGCTGTAAATTGACGAAGTTCACGGGCCACACGTTAACACATCACGGGCCACAGGTTGTACATCCTGTCAGCATAAATAAACCTTCCTTGACACTTATGCACTATTCATTTATTCTGTTACTATTCATTTCTTTAATTTAAACTTTCCTTCCCAACCTCAAATCAAAACAACATATTGTTTATCTCTTTTCCAATCTACTCATCTGATTCATTCAATCTAAGTGCTTATCTAAACTCCGTTTCCTTTCTCCTCTGAACGATCAAAGTACAGTATTATGTCATACTCTTTCTATTACATCATTTCATTCCAAGGTGACATCATCCCGGCAAAGGTCCGTGGCTTTTCTTTTTTTTCAAAGATCGTCTGCTTATCTGAGGGAATAAGACAACATAGTATGCAAATTTATGGAACCAGATGATTCTGATTGGAGAGAGATATCAGCAATTCTTTTTGGAAAACGGGGTTAGTAGTTAGTTGTTTTTTTTTAGTATGTCGTTGTGGTTTGGGAATATATATATCGCTTCATGAAACACCTGCTTTTATGCATGGTGAATATAAATTAGAAATAGCTTTCCTAAAAGTGATTGGAAAGTATGTCTCTTTTTAAGACTGAATGTTTATGAAAGGATTATGATGAAACTACATGTAAATAAATTTAAAGCTACCTGTTGTATTTTGCCAAAGCCGGTGTTCTTATTAATTTGTAAACTAGAAGATGAAATGTAAGATAGTAAGTTGTTTTTTAGAAGAAAATTAATTAGTTTTAAAATTTTAACAATGACGCAGGGGATAAACTTAAAATATTTTTGAAAATAAGAGGAAAAACATTTATAGCTGCATTATAATTCTTATTCTCTCTCTCTTATTTTGTTATTATGATATGTTATTTTTTGCTTATCAGTGGTCTATTTCTACTTTTTATACATATTTCATAATTTAGTAAAATAGTAGTTTGAATTGATTTAATTAAAATATACGCTTCAATATGCAATTTCTACACATTAGAAAAACAAATGACTTTTTAGAATTTTATTTATAAAAACTAATAAGTTTTAAAATATTTTTAAGCAATAAAAAAAATTAAAAAATACTTACCACATATTCAATTATTATTTTTTTTTTAGCATATTAATAAAGTCAACAATTCGGAATCCTCCAGAACCCGTCAATTAGATTTTTCCAAATTTCAGATCATTAAAAAAAAAAAAAAAAAAAAAAAAAATTGATTCATCTTTGCAGGTGAATTATTTATGTCTGTAAAACATTTTAATACTAAAATGGAAAACAATTAATTATTAATTGAAAGAAAATAAATTAAAAATAATGCTAAACCAGATATTTTAATAGGAGGATAATATAAGTTTTTAAGAAGGTTAAAAAAACTTTTTTCACAATTACAACATTTTTTTATTTAATTTTTTATATGTGATTTTAAACATTTTTGTAAATTTTGTTATACAAAAAATCATATTTTTTCTTCCTCTTTATATTACCTACAGGAATCTGATAGCTACATTTTAATTCAGCATAATAAATGTTGGCCTCTTAATAACAAAGTTTATTTGGAAATCATAGATGTTCGAATTCTTTTAAGTTGTTTTGAGAGTTTTTTTACATTTTACGACTATTATTTGACATCCATAGAAGGGATTAGATTTCAAAGTTTTAGTCTAATATAATAAAATTCATACCCCGTGATAAGTAATTTTTTTAGGAATTTTCAATACGATATTTTCCAATTCAGAAAAACACTCTGGTTGCAAAGTTTTAGACAGTAAATTTATGTACAATAAACTTTGTTATTTGCAATTTTTAAATTTTTAGTTTTTTGGGGTTTTTTTATTTCTTAGTTTTTCTACATCATGAAAAGAAATTCGGTTTTACTTTTTTATTTTAATTTGATAAATGATGTCTTATTTTCAATGTTTATTCGGAATTCGTTATATGTGATCATTAGCGGTTTATTTTACGTTTTGCTAAAATAAAAACGGCAACTATGAAAATGTCTGGATTTGAGACTTTTTATTTTATATAAAACACCTAGTACCTTAAAGGTACAAACAGATACAGACAAAACAAAAAAAATATATGCTATGTCCGAAGGAACTAAGGGACTTCCTAGTTCCCTTGATTCTTGTGACGTATGATCCTGCATAGCAATGAGAGTAGGCGGGATCGAGTTTTTAGTAACGAGCCAACCTATCTATTTTAATAACTTTGGGCTTGACCCACTGTGTTTTATATTGAAAGGCAATAATAAACAAATATGCAAATAAAAAAAGTTTTAAAATGCAGAATGCATTTATTATATAAGAATTAAACAAATAAAATAAGGTTTAAGAATGCAGAATACCTTTATTCTATAAGTATTAAACAAACAACTTAAGTTTAAAAAATAGAGAGTACCTTTATGCTATGAGGTTTAAACAAATAAAATAATTTTAATCTTTACATGGGGGCTCGGACAGCATCTGTCTGGTTTTGCATATATTCTCAGACAGATGTTATCCGAGCTCTTATGTGAAGGTTTAAAAACCTAGAATAGCTAGAAGTTTTAAATAAATAAAATAAGTTTTTAAAACCCAGAATACCTTTATGCTATAATATTTAAAAGTTAAAACAGAAAACCTTTAAGTGATGTTACTGGCCTCACAGACTTCTGCTTTTTTTTTTTTTTTTTTTTTTTTTCAATTTTTATAGTTTAATTGTAACTTTCAGTTTAAGTACAAACACTTCTGAAATTTTGTTTCATTTGGAATTTTAGTACTATCACCAGAGACATTTGAATAGGTGTATGTTAATTGTAATAGTCCTGCACAAAATCTTAAGTACAAAAACAATTCCTATAATATCGCCTTAAATTCACTTTTGATAGAGTAGTCTGTTAGATGGCTTTACAATAGTTATGTGCCAGTTTCTGTCTCATTATTTATAAGTTAATTTTAAAAAAAAATTCTTTTGTATAGCTCCTGTAGCTTTACAGAAAAAATTTACATTTTATTTTTCAAATCTAATAATTAATACTTTATTACATACTGAGTATAATAAAAAGATTTTCAAAAACAATTAAGGAAGCTTTGACCATGGTCAACTCTCCCTCACATTAACTGGGTCAAACCTCTCACATAGTCATTTTTTAATGAATGGCACATGGTTATTTTAAGTCTTATTTACTGTGCAAGCTTCATGCCAAGAATGCAATTACAATATTTGTGCAGTAATTAAAACAGACTTTAATTTCTAAAACTTATTTTATCTGAAAAACTTTTACAAAATATTTTTTAAAAATTCACTTTTTTGTTGAAATCTTCACAAATGATTTTATCCAAATTTTTTTAAAATTATCTGCATGAAACAAAAGTTGTTGTTTGACCATTCCATTAGCTTTGATTGCCATTTAGCAATAAAAGTTTGAAACACATTCAAATATGAAAATGGACAGGTAAGTTAAGCCTCCTCTATGGTCAACCATCCCTAGTCACCTCTATATCATGACATATATCCATTGATATGTATCAATAAATCCTGGTAATGATGTTCCAACATGGCTAACAGAACTGAATTGATATCTTTTCTCTAACTAGCAATGGATGTTCACGTAATGAAACTGCTCCACGTACTGCAACAACCAACATCAAAACTGCTGTACGCCAAAAAGAAAAACCTGCCAAGAAACAGCGAGCCCTTGCTCTTTAAATAATCATTGATGCATACACATGTGTTATAGGAAATGCCTTTAAAATATAAACAAGGTTGCATCATTACATACAGAGTTCAGTAAAAGCAATATGCTGCCTTATGGCAAAATTCTAATATAGAACAAGTCGAGGTTGTGAAAATCAATCAATATTCGACACAATTAATGATAGAATAAACTGGAAACAAAAGTATGTCAGATTAATTGATTCAGAATCTAATAAAAAAGTGAATATTTGGAATATGTACGTGATGATTTGAAAAGTAAAGCAAGTACACCATGCAAAAATTGAAAGTAAATAAGTAAAAAACTTTAAACAAAAGAAAAGAAACAATTGATTGAAAACCATTGAAAAAAATTGACCATTGAAAAGAACTGTTGCTGAAACTAAAGTATTCAATAAACAAAGGAAAATAATAAAAAATAAGTACCATTTGTGTGCAAGGAATGTAATTAGAGCTAATAGATGTCCACTTTCTCTGTCACTTATACTGAAAATAAATGGTGAACTAAGACTATTCAGACATTTCAATTTAACATAACAGTGACAAACCTATCCAATTTTGATAGTTAACGTAAAAAGTATTCAATCGATTATGTATATCATACTCTACAATTTTACAAGATTTGATTTGCAAAAATTATTCTACAATACATACACTTTCAATGCAATACAATAGATATGAAAAAAATAATGCCCCACAACTTTGAGGAAACATTTTACAAACTTGCTATATACAATGATCAAATATTCAATCTATTTTAATTATATGCATATATTAAAGACATACAAAGTTCATATTCATACAAAGACACTATGTAAATTCCATAAATGTTCTTTCAAAATGCACAGTTCAAATTTGGATGGCACACCAAATACTCTTTTTTATCTATATTACTTTTACAGTAAATACTTCACCATATGGCTACAATTGCCAGAAAACCTAAAAGATGAGATCCATATCATTTTTTCCCATATAGTTTATGCTAATACATTTTTTAATTAAACATGAAAAGTTATATTAAAATGAAGACACTTTATTGTAGAATATCATAAATCAATTATTATAATATGTATGTACAAAGACTCAATATATGAACATGAATTCACCAGCTGAAAAAAAGTATGACAGTTTAAAGACAACCGTTAGGTTTGTGAGCTTACAAAGTATTGGCTAAAAAAGGAATATGAAATGATTTTGGATTAACCCAAAACAAAAAAACCATTGTGCACACATATGAAGAAATTGCATGTGCATTCTTGTAATACTTATATATTTTCTCCCCCCCCCCCCAAAAAAAAAAAAAACTAACTATATACATACTATAGCATGCAAAAAGATCACAGCTTCAATAAAAATAAGCTATAAAATTTAAGCATTACAACTCATCCAACAACATGGACAGAACCCAGTATCATTTTCATTTATAAAAAGCAAAGGGAAAGAAATGTAAAGAAAAGTAACATGCCCGCACCAGGCCTGTGAAAGACATAAACACATGCAAGTTTCAATTTTCAAAAAAAAAAAAAAAAAAAAGTTAAACATCACATGTTATTTAACTGCACAAAAATTTAAACAAGCATTTTAATGCTTAAAACAAATTCAAAAGAGGGGTTTTTTAAAAATTATTATTATTTAAATATTAGACTTTAAAATGGATTAAGAAGGTATCTAGAAAAGTTATTAAGCCTTAAAATTAAAAATAGCTTCAATAAATTTATGTAGGTCCATTTTAGTAAGTGCTTTTTTAAATGTATCAGAGAGAAGGTTGCTATCCTCTGCAGGCCCACTCTGGCTAATTACTATATCACCTCTGCAAGACGCTTCCTGCGGTTGCTTGGACCCTGGAAAATGAACCAACATAAGGCCTGACCCTGTTTCAGTGGGATTTTAAACTGTCCATGCCATTGAAAATGGGGGTAAAGGAAAATACAGCATTAAAATGTGAATGAAACTTCTGAAAAAGAGATTAAATGTGTATAAGCACAATGCAATTACAAAAAAAAAAAAAAAATGCATAAGTAACACGTATATAAACATATGATGCAAAACAAATAAGGACATAGAAACATGCAAGTTTCAATATTCAAAGAAGTTAAACATCACATGTCATTTAACTATACAAAAATTTAAACAAGCATTTTAATGCTTAAAACAAGTTCAAAGGAGATTTTTAAATATTGGACTTTAAAGTGGATTAAGAAGATACCTAGAAAAGTTAAGCTTTAAAATTAAAAGTAGCTTCAATAAATTTGTGTTGGTCCATTTTAATGTATGGCTTTGTAAAAATATCAGAGAGATTGGATTTACCATTGACATGTTTAACAGTGAAGGTCCCTTGTTCAATAAATCACCAACAAAGAAAAGTTTTACACCTATATGTTTAGTACAGTAATTTTCTGTAGGGGACTTAATAAAATCAATGGCTGGTATAAAACTGGTTTAGTTTGTTGACCTAAAGAAATGTGTTTATTATAACATTCAATAGTGATACTGCTAAACCAGAGAAGTATCTTGATTGCTTCAGTTAAGGCCACAAATTTAGACTCCATAGTAGACAAACATATAGATTTTTGCTTAAAAGCCCGCTAAGTAATAGGAGATTTATCTAACAGAAGCAGTTACCACCCGTAGAAGTCCTGTTGGCATGATTTGAAACAAAGTCTGCATTTGTGTATGTGAGGAGGTTGATTTTGTGATAAGGAAATTTTAATTTGTAATGTTTTGTGTAACTTACATACTCCACAAGTTTTAAAAAAGGCTGTTCCAATGAACAATACCTGGATTGCTCTAGAATTGGCTAAAGGTATTTGCCGAACATTTAATATCTGGGATGTCCAACTAGTGATAAAAGGTAACACCCTAAGACACTTTTGTATAGGTAGTTAAGCATTTCTTATATTTCAGCATTAGTTTGTAGACATTGTAATTTCGAGTAAACAACTCCTTGCTAATTGGGAGTGATGTAATAGAAAAGTTGTATTCCTTAAAATGTGTGCAAACATCCTCAATATATTGCAACTAGTAAATAGACACTATCCTCCTCAAACTCTATCCATAGCAGCTTGTGAATTTCCCCCAAAACTTTAATGTTGAAATACTTAGTTAAGAGATTTATTAACTTGTCAACATATTTATGGTATTTGCTTAAAATATCAAAATCGTCAACATATAGCTGTAAAACAATGTAATCATGAAAAGTATATATGCAGTTGCACCAATCCAATTTAATAAAACCAAGATAAGTTAAAACTCAGTGCAATTCATAAAACCAAACTCTTCCACTTTGATGGATGCCATACAGTGCCCTCTGTAATTTTCATACTAGATAATCTTTACCCTTAATCTTAAGGGGTTGCTTCATATAAACCTGATCTGAAAGTGTTGTATAAAGATATGCCCTTTAACATCATACTGTAAGTGGGTCCACCCATGACACAACACTAAAGCTGGAAAGAAAAGGCAAATAAGACTAAAATTGATAACAGGCAAAAAAGCTTTGTCATATGTTTCACCTTTAATCGATTAATAGGTCTGTGCCACAAGTCTCGTTTTTTAATGTGCAATTTGCCCTTTGTTATAATGTTTTATAGTGTAAACCCACCTACACTCCAAAGGATCTACTCCCGATGATAGTTCAGTTCCAAGCTTTTCTGCTATTTATTACAGAAATTTCCTTCCCCATGATTTGTTTTCAAAGTTCCCACTGAGTGAATTTTAAAGCTTGTTTGTCGGTATTTTGTATCGTTGGATCTAGTCAAATGCCTGTACTAGATGTCTGATTGATAGTGGTATAAGATGGTGTATAAACAGGACTAAAATCAGTACTTGAGTTACCAAAGTTTCCATGTACGATACCTAGGTATGGGACGAATATTCGGCCCTTTTGCTGAATATTCGGTTTTCTGAATATTGAAGGCTTTTTGACCGAATACCTGTAGCCGAATATTTAGAGATATCTTGCCGAATATTGCTAAAATCTTGCCGAATAGTGAAAAATATCTTGGCAAATAAATTTAGGATTTAAAGAATTTCATTTCTTACAATTTTTTTTTTCTCTAATCCAAATTTGCTACTTCATTCATAAAGTCCTTCTCATTCTTACTTACAGCATATACAGTTTTTTATGTACTAAAAAATATACAGCCTTTCTGTATTTCCTATAAAAGTTAGTGATATTTTAGAAATTGCTGCTGAAGTTGGAGCTTTAATTGTATGGGAAACGTCTTCATTAGAGAATGATATATTACAATTCAAGATATAAAAATACTTATAAAAAAAAAGAAAGAAAAAGAAAAACCCTGCTTTATTCTAAAGCACTCAAATATTTATTAATGTCTGCAAATTCCATGCACATGTAAAAAAGGCTCTTATGAAGTTCATAACTTATTTTCTATAAAGAAAAAATGAAAAAATTCATTCGCTAGGTGTATTAAAGAAGATTCTTTTTCAAAATTAAATATGAAACATCACTATTCCAAATAAAATGGTACATCTGAAAATAGAACTGTTGTCAAACTAGATACACATTAGATGACAACTTGCTTTATGAAGATAGTTTTATAAATATTTAAACAAATTCTAAATACTGAACAAAATATTTTTTTTATTCTATAGTTTTAACTTTTAAATAATTTTTTGCATAATTACTGACTTAACCCTTTCCGGCGCGGTGTCCCTTAAAAAGGACACCTAATTTTAATTTTACTGGCACCAAGAATATTTAATTAAAATTTTCCTTTGATAAAATGCCTGAAAATAAGCAAGTTCGTATTCTCTAATAAATTCGTTTATAAATTCTGGTGGCAGATAATTATTTCAATTAAACTTACTCCGCGCCGGAAAGGGTTAATATGCAACATTATTAGGTATATATTTTTAATTTACATTTTCCTTCATTCATGTTGTTATCAATTTCTATTTATCCTTTTAATGCTTGTTGAATAAGTGGAATATTGAAGTTGAATATTGTATGCACCAATTCGAATGTCAAAGATTTCGTTAACATATGCATTCTACTTTAAGCATAACCTTTTGCTATAACATAATTTGTGATTTAAAGCTTGGCAACTGATTTCAGAACAGTCTCGTTCTTACGAATTTGCTTATCATTAGGGACACAAACTCTAAATGATCAAATTTACTTTATCAAATGTTATTTCAGAAAATATCTTCTCGTGAGTTCTTAGAGAGAGAGATTAAGAATATTGACTTTGGATGCAAGAAAGGGTAAAAGTATCATTTGATAGTAAAAGTGAAGTACATTCTTCATATTTTAATGGAAATAATAATCTTCCCATCCTGACTTACTGAAAATCAATTTGATGTACATTAGGATAAAAGAATATAGTGCAATTTCATAATTTTTTGTGTGTTAAAATAAGTTTTTCAAATTTAAAAATACATTTAAAAGAACATTTAAGAGTAATAATTAATAATGAGCTCCTATTTTTTAAATTATATATAATCAAAATTTATTTTCTCTATTGGAAAAAAAAGTAGGTATTCGGCCGCCGAATATTCGGTATTCTGCTATTCGGCCAAATCACTATTCGTCCCATCCCTCGATACCTTCATATTTATCTGCTCCTTTAAAACAAAAAAATATCTGGTTCAAATTTAATGCCATGTTTTAGGCAGTAATCATGGACCTCTCGAATTGATCTCAATCTTTGTGTTTTATCCTCCTCGTAATAGTATATGTTTGTTAGTTTTCCATCCTCCTCGTAAAAGTATATGTTTGTTCATTTTCCATCAGGTCTCTCCACAACTTTTTTGACCCTAGCTGTTTTCTTCAATGTTCTGGAATGTTTTTCACCTTCTTCATCACTCTCATCCTTAGAGGGGTGTTCAGAAGCAAGATCTGACATACTGGGTTTAGCAGTAGGAACAGACTTAGGGGATGTATTTGGTTGAATGTCTGTAAGTGGGCTAATTTTGGGAGACTTAGAACTTAAAATTTATGTGGGTCTCAAATCGCTTTTGTCGTACTCCTCTGAAATTAAAAAAGGGAGTGTGCCAAGCAAATATGTAAGGCTCTGTTCCTCTTCTATATACATATCTTTGGGTTGGTTGATTTCCTCAATGAATCTAACATGAATTGTTTCAACAATTTTGTTTTACTTGGGTAAACAAATCCTGTACCTTTTAATGGGCATGGCATATCCTATAAGTATATCTTTTTTGTCTTTGGATTCAAATTTTGTTTTATGAAGTTATCTGGGTACAGTATCAGTGCCAAATGGGCATAAATGACAAACTGAGAGTTGTTTCCAAAATTAAATTCAAGGCGTATTTTCTTTTGGGATTTGTAACAAACACAGTTTTAAGTGTAGACAAAGTACATGGCTGTTTCTGGCCAAAATTTGAGGCTTGAGTTTGCTTTGATTTAAAACTGAACATGCCCCATCTATAATTGTCTGATTTAGGCATTCTGTGATGCCATTTAGCTCAGATGTGCTTGAACTCAGGTTTAATCCCATTATCTGCAAAATATTTTTGAAACAATTCATTAGAAAACTCCCTCTCATTGTCACTATGAACATGTTTAACCTTTGTGTTTAGAAAACACTCTAGTGTTTTGATATGGTCAGTGAAAACTTTAAAATTTTGAGATTTGTTACACAGGGGTAAAATGAAGTTTTACATGAAAAGTCATCTATAATGGTCAAAGTATTTTTGACCACTTCTTCCTGTTACCTTAGTAGGTCCCCATAAGTCAGTATGAAGTAATTCCAGCATCTATTTAGAATTAATTTGACTTAATGGTTTGAAGGAAGTGCATCTATGTTTAAGTTGTGCGTTTCACACTGGAAGTTACTATTCTTAATGTGTGGTAAGCTCCTTACACCACTGCTTATCCATATTTTCTATTATGGTGGGACTTATACAACCTAATCTTTGATGCCATATCTTAGTTTTTTTTACAGTAGAAGCCTCAAAATAAACTTTCTTAGATTTTGATTCATCTCTAGAATTAAGATTAAGATTTTCAAAGCTTTTGGAGCTGAAATGAAAGTGAATATAATAAATACCATTCTTGAGGGTAGCATGAAACAAAGTAAAATTATCAAGGTAAACTTTTACCCTCTTTTCACCTCCTTTGAACTTAGCACCTCACAGATCTAAACAGAATCCTGAAATGAGGTTTTGTCCAAAAATGGATCAATACATAACATTTTCAAAATGCACAACTTCCTCCATTTAATGTACATTCGACAGTTTCAGTGCCTTTAATTAGAAATCTTGCACAGCAAGTTCATGGTTGTTACAAAACTTAAAGTTAATGCACAACTTCTGTTCCTTGCAAAAGTGATCAGATGCACCTGTGCCCAAGATCCAAGCATCACCTTCACCTTGAATTTTACTGAGATTAGGTTGAATTAAATAATTTTCCTGGCTATGTACTTTCTGCTGAGACTTTGGCTTAAATCTAAATTAACAATGTCTGGAATAAACAGGACTGGATGTTGATGATTCTCGGGAACTTGTGCCAACAAATGACTCTGGTTCTGATGCATGCTGGACAGAAACACTAGATCTGCAGTTTCATTTGAAGTAGCCTATCTTGCCACATCAGTGACACTGTACTCTATTTTTGTCCATTCCTGAAAACATTTGCTTGGGCTTCGTGATCTTCCGACTGCAACTTTATTCAAGATTCCTCAACCATGAGATCACTCGAAATGTCCATAAAGACAAGCTTATTCTCTGGCCATTGTAGAATGTTTCAGACCAAACTTCCGTACTTTCTTGCTAACTATCTCAGCAATTGAAAAGACAGGTATGTTTCTTTTATCAGCTTATTCATTGCCTTTAGCTGGTCAGAGATTCTTTTAAGGCAGGCTGCGAACATATCTATTGATTCATCATGTTCAATCCTACAAGACAATATATCTAAGAAAAGCTGCATATGCCTCACCTTATTGTGAAGCTGAAAATGCGATTTCATTTTATTCTAGGCTGCATGAGAGTTTTCTGTATTTTCTATAATTCTCCTGAATTCTGGCTATACACTCAAATTATGGAGAGTGCTGACCTGACTCGTTTTCGATAATCTTTAACTGCTGGAACATCAGTTGCTTCTGGAGCCATTTCTGTATCATTCACAATCAGCCAGGCATTTATGTGCCAGAGCAGATGCTGGATATCTGCTGACTAATTCTCATAATTGTGAATGTATAATTTTGTTACGCTCACTTGTATTTGTGCCATTAGAGAAAAAATATGTATGATTTCAATTTTTTTTTCACAAAAAAAAAAAAAAAAAAAAAAAAAAGAAAGAAGAAAAAAGTATTAAAAAAAAAGTCTGCAAAAGTTTTTTTTAACTTCATATTAAATTCATCAAAGTTCTGAAAGATTTAAGAAAAATTTCGAAGTTTCAAAGATCTCAAAATAGTATTCAACAATACCAAAATTTCAAAAAAAAAAAAAGTAATATTAAATATTTTTAAATTAAATGCTCTTTAATTTAACATGAAACAATTTTAAATCCCCCCCCCCCCCCAGACACACACTAAAATTCACTAAGGCAACAATCTATTAACCCTTGTCATTGAAATTTTGCCGAAGGTTACGGCCCTTAAACGGTTAAGAAAAAGCATAAAATTGAGCCTACCCAATAACCTCTGTTTCGCCTATGCTCTGGGTCAGTTTAAAACTTAAATTGTAGCAGAGACATTGGAAGCTATTTAAGTAAACTAGAACAAGAGGTGTGACAAAAGTGTCTAATCTAGATCAACATAAAAAAGTCAGTATTTAAATTTTGTATTAAAACTAACGCTTATTTAGAAAAATGAAGCATAATTATAATCAAAATATAATGACAAACAATTAACAATAACAAAGGTTAGCATTTAAACAGTCCAGAGAAATATTAAAAAAAAAATAGACTTATGCCATCTAGATATAGAAAATTCATCATTGAAAATTGCTAGAATATATTCATGGACGATATTTTGAAGTTTAAAAGATGAAAATGAACTTTTGTAATGATGTTACAACATGGCTGACAGCACTGAATTGACATCTTTTCTTCTAACTAAAAATAGACAGCTACATTATGAAACACATGTCTATAAGTAAAACTGCAACAACCAGCATCAAACAAAAGGAGAAAACAGCCAAGGAACAACAAGCTCTAACTCTTTAAATAGCCATTGATGCATCTGTGCATGTCACAGAAAACGCTCCTAAAATATAAATAATGTTGCATCACTATGTATGGAGTTCAGTAAATGTGATGTTGCCTTAAGGCAGAGTTAAATTCTGGTGTAGAACGAGTGAATGTTGTGAAAAGTATTTCAGGTTTGACACAATTAAGTGATAGAATAAACTGAAAACATAAGTATTGATCATATTAGTGAATTCAGAATTGAATAAAAAGTGAATATTTGGAATATAGTACAAAGCACCAAAATTAAAAGTAAATAAGTGAAAAACTTTACCAAAAGGAAAGAAAAGATAAATCATTGAAAAGAACTTTGATGAAACTAAAGTATTGAATAAACAAAATAAAATAAAATAAAAAGTAAGTACCATTTGTATATGTGTAAAAGGAATATAATTAGTACTAACATATACAAGTGTTCATATTCCGTAAAATATTTAATATATTTATATTCTAGTTGTACTAGATTATTTCTACTACATTTTGCTAATTTTTTGAAGATGACAGTCATTTCTGTTTAAAACCCTGCATGGTATTATAAGCTAAAAGCATGCAAGTATTTTTTGAACTGTGTAACAGAAATTGCTATATCTCCAAAAATATGCAGGCTGTTCTTTAACAAATCAGTAAACATGTTTTACAGTATCCATATATTTGTATTTTGCAGCAATGTTCATTTTAATGCACAGGGTGACAATATTTAACAAAATGCCTAAAATTGAAATTTAGGGGATTCATAGCTATATAGTTATAGAAAATATCAATCATGTGTCTTATTACTCAAAAACTTCTTCATATATTCATAGACCAATCATGCATATTTATATTTTTATTTATTAATGATAATATTATTAATGATATTCTAAATAAAGAATTTCATTATTTAATAATATTCTTTAAATAAAGAATATTATTATTAATGATATTCTTTATTTAAAGTTCGTTATATCAATAGTACATATTGTATACAAAAGTGATAATGATTGTCATATACTTTTATTTATTTCAAACTTTTCTTTACTTAAAAATGTTAATTTGTTTACCTTTAATCTTCAACTTTTCTTTAACCTCCTCAGTCCTGAGACAAATTTCACGTGGCACTACAAAAACCAACTTAAAATCATCATAAAACATCCCCCAAGATGCATAAGTCTATATATCGATGCCTCTAATATGCATACACTTATTTAAAAAGTTTAGATGCAAGTTTAACAATTCTAGAAGCAATTAAATTAATTTAAAGGGTGTTTTTTAGTGTCACTTCCAGGCAACATCAGGACTGAGGAGGTTAAATATAAACTTTAATCTAATGTATTCCTTTTAAAAAGTAGTAGTTAAAAACAAAATTTCATTTACTTTTCAAGCTTCATGTTCTAGGCAAGTAACATATAAACATCTACTATATTTGATTCTTAAAGAATTGAATTGGCTAGTTTGCCATATTAGCTACAGATGGCGACATAACTCACTTCGGCAGTTAGCCAATCAGTGATAATTATTTCATTTTTTGAATTTGTGTTTACGTTGCTTCTGGAACATTCTAGCATGGGGGCATTCCTTGACAGATGCATTCATTTGAAGAGTATTTATACCTCGAATTGCCAAAATTAGATACATGCATGTTGATGACTTGATTTTATTAATCTTAGTGATTTCATGTTATGTCAATCAAATATACTCTGTCAATGGATACAGTTTTAAATGCTTTTGCTTATAGTTTTTTTTTTTTTTTTTTTTTTTTTGTCATTTATATATAATGTTTTAAGTTTCTCTTCCAGTGATTTAAATGGGCCATTTTCACTATTCGCTTACGTTTCATGAAAACGGACTTGACAAGTAGTGGATTTGACATTTCAAATAAAACTAAAAAAAACTATTAAAATGAAATAGCTTGTATATTTTCTAACTTAGATAATAATTTACATATCTTCTAAAACTATTTAGTAAACTTACTTAGCAGCATACATTTCATCGCTTACATTTCATGGAAACTGACTTGACCAGTAATGGACTTGACATTTCAAATAAAACTATTAGAAATGAACTAGCTTGTATAATTTCTAAGATAATAATACACATACCTTCTGAAACTATTTAGTAAACAATATTTAATTACAAACGTGAAAAATCATTATTTTAATATTAAAATTTACAGTAACAAACTTGACAGTGAAAAAAAATACCAACCTTGATAAAAGCTTACTCTTGCTACTATTACATTGTTTACAATTGAAGAGTAAAAAATGGCAAGTAGTAGTTGCGTGAATAGTTTAACTATATATCGCCAAATATTTGCTGCTAATTTTAGGCAGCATTCGATACCTATTTTGACTAAAATAATCACTAGGTAACGGACTTGACTAAAAGTGAGGGACAAAAGATTTCTGGTAATTTCTTAAAGAAAATATCTTTTGTAATAATTTTTTTCATTAATATAGAACACTAACAGTTTATATTTAAAATAATTAAATCTTTTTATTTAAAAAAGTTAACTCAAATTAAAAAAAAAAAAAAAAAAAAAAACACAGTTAAAAACAGAAAACTTGGAATGGGACAGGCATTTTTGCTTAGAATCAAAATTTTTAAGATTTATATCGCAAAATTTTTTATTGATTTTTAAAAAATTTTTCATGTTAGAAATGTTCATTATAGTCTTCTTTAACTAACGCATGGCTCAAATCAAACTTTAAATAATAATTTATGTTTGAATTTTCTTCTTTTTACTCTGGCACAGCATATGTAAGCGAAATTTGAAAATGGCCCAAATATTATAGTCATAACAAAAAAATTCAAACATCTTGCCACAGTTAATTTATATGTAATCTCATTTTAGTCATTCTGTATACATCTGTTATTTTATGTACTATTTTAAATGCTTTTAATTTTTTTGAAGTTTTTGAAAATTAAATGTTGAAATGCATCTACAATCAAGTTTATGAAATATAATTTGAAATAGATCTAGATGTACGATCACAAGACAATTTTGTTTTTATTTTCCAAGTCTTTATCATTTATTGAATAATTTCCATTTACAATTTAATATGTAATTCAAGCAAGAATTTCCATTGGCTTTTTTAAGAAAATTTAAGGCTGTGCATGTTTAAAAGTTATAACAACTTATTAATTTTTATTCATCATATAGTGTATATTGTTTATATTTTAGTATTTTTCAAAAATATTATAACTTCATTGAGATGTTCAATAGTCATTGAAGATCAATGTGTGAATTGGATGAAGATCTCACTGTTACAATCCTGACTAAAATGTATTATTATTTTAAAATGAATTACTATTAAAATTTTAGAAATACTGAACATACTGCAAACATTTTTCTACAAATAAATGTAAAGAAATGTTGAAATTGATTATAAACTTAAACTTAGTGGATTGTGTTTAATTTTGTTTTTGCTTTTATAGATGCTTATTGAATTTTGTGAAGGAGGTGCTGTTGACAGCATTATGATTGATTTAGAAAAACCTCTTACTGAGCCACAAATTAGGTACCTTTGTCATGAAATGCTTAAAGGAATAGAATTCTTACATTCTAAGAAAGTCATACATAGAGATCTAAAAGCAGGGAATGTTTTGTTAACCATGGATGCAGGAGTGAAATTAGGTATAATGATGAAAATTTTTCCTTACAATTATTTATCAATTTTTAACTTTAAACTGTTTTATTGCATGATAATTTTAATTTATTAATTAGTTTTTCTATTTGTTATGCAAATATTAAAGTATGAAGACAGCTTTATAATAAGTGATATGCTGACTATAAAAAATAATTTGTTAAAAAGCAAAGGAGAATTAGAATTTTTTGCCAGAAGAGAAAATGGTTTATATTTTCTCTGATGAAAATACCTTAGCAATGTCTGAGAGCATGCACAGTTTACTCAGTCTATGGTATGAAACCTTGAGGTTTGGCATAAGAAATATGGGCGAATCAATATACAGTAAACTCTCGCTACAACGATATCCGATACAACAATAACTCCCTCTACTACAATAATATTTTGTGGTCCCGATGAATTTACGTATAAACTAATGTTAACCTCCCCTCAATATTGCGATATTCTCTAGAACAATAAACCTCTGTAAAACGATAAAAAATCAGTGTTATTTTCTCTCTTTATAATGATATTTTGGTTTTCAAATACTAAAAATCTTATCTTTTGCCAATTTTTCAGTCTATTCTGACAACAGAACACTAACAGTTGATTTTCAATTATCCTTTTACTTTACCACGTAATTGGTGTGAGGGGGGGGGGGTAGGGAGGATTTGAATGTACATGTAACCGCACTTCTTAGAATTCAGCTTCGGATCCCAATAGTGTTGCAGATCCAGCGTTTCCAATTAGGAGAAGATGGGAGTGTCTGTTCATTCGTCACCCCTGTCAAATGTCGCAACAGGTGCCAAATTGTCTGTTTGGTCATCTTCCCTCTGCTAGAAGAAAAGGGAGAGAGGAGGGGGTGTACCACTGCCTTCTCTACAGTATTACACTGTAGAGGGGGCAGTGGGTGTAAAGTGACGTATTGAAAAGTGATTTCGAAGCTTTTAGAAGGCGTATAGAAAAATTCAACGATTTTGGAGTCTTTTGTGATTTTGAGTTCTAAAGGAAACATTTGTTTTTTCACTTTGTTCCTTTCACGAGTATATTTTTCCCTATGATGACCGGGCGAAAGCAACTATCCTTTCGAGAAAAATTGAGTGTTATTAATGATATTGATGAGGGAATGAAGCAGATTGATGCAGCAAAGAAATACGGATTGCCACAGTCTACAGTTGCAACGTTCCTAAAGAAAAGGAAACAGATCGAAGATGCTGTAAGCTCAAATGCAATTAATCCACAGCGTAAACGATTGAAAGTTGCGACAAATGAAAACATTGATGCTGCTGTTTTAAAGTGGTTCCAAGAGATGAGGGCGACAAATGTTCCAATAAATGGACCCTTGTTATGTGCACAAGCACGAAAATTTGCAGTAATGCTAGGGAATGACACTTTTAAAGGTAGCAATGGTTGGCTAATGCGTTTCCGGGATCGTCATGGAATAACTTTCCAGGAAGTTCACGGAGAGAAAAAGTCTGCCCCGATAAATGACGCAAATGAATGGCGTCAAAACAAAATGAAAGAAATCTTAAATAAGTATGCTCCAGAAGACATTTACAATGCAGATGAAGCTGGACTTTTTTTTCAACTTCTACCCGATCGAACATTGGCATTCAAAGGTGAAAAGTGTTATGGAGGGAAGAAATCGAAGCAGAGACTTACTGTTCTTCTGTGTACAAATAGCACAGGAACACATAAAATCCAACCTCTTGTTATCGGTCGTTCATTGAAGCCAAGGTGCTTTAAGAACGTGAAAAGTCTTCCCGTGGAATACAAAGCTAATAAAAAAGCGTGGATGAATTCCAAAATTTTTTCTGAATGGCTACAAAAGCTAGATAAAGAAATGAAGAATAGAAAGAAAAAAATTGCTTTGTTGGTAGATAACTGCGGTGCTCACAATTCATATCCGAAACTACAAAATGTCGAAATTGTTTTTTTCCCTGCCAATTGCACTTCAGTTTTGCAGCCTCTAGATATGGGTGTAATAAAATGCTTTAAAGGCTATTACAGAAAACGATTAGTAGATTCAATACTTGTAAACATTGAAAATAAAGTAGAAGACGCTTTTAAAGCTGTAAATGTGAAAGAAGCCTGTGACAACATTGCTGGAAGTTGGTGGGAAATAACGGAGAAAACCATTCGTAATTGTTGGAAAAAAGCCGGTCTTTGTATCATGGAAGATAAAACATCTGATTGTGATGAAAATGCCATAGACAGCGATCTTTCAGGTGATCAAGAATATGTTTTGAATCTCCAAAAATCTTTATCTCAACTTGATGAAAGAACTGGCAAAAAATCTGGAATTAGCGTGGAAGACTATTTAACAGCAGATGACGATCTTATGGTTTTCGCGGAAGTTACTGATGAAGAAATTATCTCTGAAATTATAGACGAGGTACAAAATAATAATGAAGAGGATGATGAGGATGATGATGATGATACAGGCCCGTCAAATTCCGTATTGTCGTCCCAGGAAGCTCTTCAATCCGTGAAGTCCCTTCAGGCATTTTTTTCAAGCCTTTCGTCGACAGATGAAAATCATTTTCGTGCACTAGATTCGATGCATTCCTTTTTGGTTGACTTAACAGTAAAAAAAATGAATAAACAAACCAAAATACTGGATTATTTTAAATAAAAAAATTTTCAGGTATGTGAATCTTGCTTTGCTTACTCTCTGATTTTTTTTAATTTAATTATATTTTGCATCGTTTAACTATTACTATTAAGGCTCCTGTACCCGTCAAATGATGCTTTCGCGAGTGAATACTATTCCTATGGGGAGGTTATTTTTTAATATCTAGTTTTCATTTTGACATTTTCTTAAATATATTTATTACATTGGTAGCTGCAGTGCATCTCTACATCACTCGTTTTTTACGATTTTGGTTGCAGATAATTTTTATAAGGGCACTTTCACTTTCGGAGCCGGTTTTGAAAGTGAAAGTAACTTTATAAAAAAAATTCTGCAATTAAAATCGGAAAAGTAAAAAAGGGGCAATGTAAAAATGCACCTCAGTAGTCCAATTTAAAAAATAATTAAAAAATGTCGAAATGCAAATCAGATATTAGAAAATAACTTCTCCATACGGATAGCATTAGCTCGCAAACGCTTGGTCTGCCGAGGACAGGAGCCTTAACACTGTGCTATCTAATTTCATCAAAATATAATTTTTAAAGTAATATATACCTTAAAGCTAAAAGAAACTTTTTTTAAATGCCCTAAATATACAGCCTCTCGATATAGTGATAACCCCTCTATAACAATATATTTATTTGGTCCCTAAAATATTGTTGTAACGAGGTTTTACTGTATATAGATTATGTAGTTGAGACTAGTAAAAATAACACAGTTTGAGGGTTGTTTAGATTGAGAAACCAGGAACTAAATTGTGAAACTTGCTGTTTAGCGAAGAATTGGAGAATAAGTTTTAAACCATTATCAGGGAATATAGCATATAGACCTTGAGCTTTTTTTCATCAACGTTTGTAAAACAATTCCAGCCTCTTCAAATGGTGTTTCTTTATGTTTTCTCTCTGTTATAGGTGACTTTTCAAAAAAGGCTGTTGTTTTTCTAATTAAGAGTAAAGACGAGTTCTATGAAACTTCCATTAGGTTTAAAACAGAGTAGAAAGGCTCATTGAATACAATATTAAAGGTATAAGATCAGAAAATGGAGGAAAATATTGTAGTGCCAAATTGTAAAGCAGTTGCTTACAGCTGATATGAGAGCTTATGCAGAGCTTGAAAAATAATGTTCCTGGAGAGCCCAGAAATCATTTTTGAGAACATATATATTTTGTAAATTAGGCAAAAAATCAGTGATGGGACACAAAAAAATAGCTATTAGCAGCCCATGGTATACATAGTTTCATCAAAATATTATGGTAAAAGCCAGAATTTTATCCAAAGATTGTGAAAAAATGGCATATTTCACTAAAAATCACAAAAAACTACAAATTTCGTCTAAGAAACTCTTGCCAAAAAAGTGGCAAATTTTGCCAAAAAAATCTCGATAAAACAGAAATTTCATAAAAAGATTTGCAAAAAAAGATAAATTTCATCAAAAAAAAAAAAAAAAAGATTTTATTAAAAATGCTTGAAAATAGCTCAAATTTCTCCAAAAGATCGCAGGAAACAACGCAAACTTCATTAAAGGATCACAAA
The DNA here is from genome assembly GCA_964019185.1 of Maratus speculifer. Lineage (NCBI taxonomy): Eukaryota > Metazoa > Arthropoda > Arachnida > Araneae > Salticidae > Maratus > Maratus speculifer. The sequence continues at coordinate 205,186,722 of OZ025293.1, read as the reverse complement.
AAAGGCAAATTTTGTTAAAAAATCTTGAAAAACAACAGGTTTTGTTAAAACATTGCAATAAAATGGCAGGTTTTGTCAAAAGATTGCAAAAAAAAAAAAAAAGGCAAATTTCGTCAAGAAAATCATGATAAAATGGCAAATTTTGTCCAAATACTCATACATAAACTTTTCTGGGAACCTTAAAAATGTTTCCACTGCTTCTTCTCATTTTTGTTGTAATAAGCATTTATTTGTTCAACTTAGATCAGCAGGAGATACAACAGTTTCAGTTGTTGTCTGTAAAGAATCTTGCCCAGTTGAGGGTATTGGCAAAGTAGAATTTTTGGTAAATGTAAAAAAAAAAAAAAAAAAAAAAAACCCACAAGAAAATAACGGGTCATTCCATGTCAAATCAACCCAAAAAGGTAGCATTTTCAACCTGATCCCCTCAGAACTTTATGAAATTTGGCTCATTTGTTAAATTTATGTAGAAATCATCAAATACAAAATAAAAAGTCTCTATTTCTCATAGTTTCTGAGATAAATAGCATCAAAAATAGAAAAAAAAAATCACATTTTGAATTTTGTGCACTATAAAAAAATTCATATTTAATTACCTAATTGACATACAGCTTTAATCTTAGTATTGTTAAAAAGGGTTTGCTGTGGGATTTATTATGATATATCACATGCATATTTTTCTTTAATTTTGAATTCAAGGTTAAACATTTTGACCTTTTGACTTTCTGTGTCTCAAAAAGTAATGCTTTATTTATTTATTTATTTTCAAAAAATATATATTATTCTTACATTGTTCCTCTATAATATCTGACTTTCTTATTTTGAGACTCTCATGGGCTATTGTGTTATAAATTAAAATGCACACACCTCATTCCAATTTTATTACCAAAATCCCCTATATGATGACTTATCTATTCTAATTTATGTCAACAAACGTATATTTAATCATATTTGATAAGCATATTTATTGATAAGCATAGACATGTTCTACTGAACTCTGTATATTAATTGGGACATCATATAATTACAAATTCAAAATATTGACACACATTGTTAAATTATTGTGCCCATGTGATTTGAATAAATTTTTTCTTAAAATTTTAATATTTCATGTAGTAACTATTAACTTTCAAAGTAAAAAAACTGCTTGTTCACAAAAAATAGCAGTAAAAATACTGCTTGTTCACATAAAAATAGCAGTAAAAATACTGCTTGTTCACATAACAAACATGCTTGATAAAAATGTTCTCCAATAGCAGGGTTGGCAAGTTTTTGACAGCGTGCAGTTTTATCTGGTTAAAACTGTGGTTTAAACCGTCATGGCTAAAACCTCTTGTCAAAAACCTCGTCAGAAACCTCAAACACTACACTGATCTGTAAAATTTCACATTAAACATCTGTCACACATATACAACATTAGATGTAATATTAAAAATTCACTTTTACTGTATTGTATATTATCATTTCTGGGAAAAAAAAGAAAAAATCTGTCATAAATCTGAAAATTTAGGCTGCCTCCAAACTTGTTCAACTAGCAATGCTTCTGCTATGAAGCCCTGCTAGCTCAGCACCAATTGAGAGAGTATTTTGTAACTTTGGCTTCATATACTCTAAACTCAGAAACCATTTGGGTGTAAATGAATGTGCTAAATTGGTTATATGTTATAGGATGCTGTGGGGTAAAATTGATCCAGATTATTAACTGTACAAAATCATTTTCTTCTGTTTGACCATTCTAAAAAACAATGTTTTATTGCAATTAAAGTAATTTAATTTTTTGTAATTATTAAATTACAGTATAATTAATTTTAAATAAAAAATTACTTAAATCATTAAGACTTATTCAATGTTTCTCTCTTGTTCTTAAAATGTTTAAAGTGCATTACACGTTTTTGACAGTTTAAGCCAATTTTTGACGGTTTAAACCAGTTTTTGACACTTGTCATGTCAAAAACCAGTTTCTGACGTCAGAAACCCAACCCTGTCCAATAGCATATTTCATATGCATATATAATATACACACGTGGAAATGCATATGTATTTCCACCACCCCCTTTCTTTAAGCCCCCCCCCCCTTCCACAGCATATTTCTCATCTTCACTTGAAAATTCAAGAAACAACTGATTTTGTAAAATCATTTTATAATAGTGTCAATGTAAGTAGAATTATGCCTGGTAAGAAGGATTTTGTGTTACTGAAAGTTGATCGTATGAAGGCATATATGCAAAAAAGATTAATTTTGTGTAATTTAAAGGAATCATTTAAGCAGTTCAAGGGTGAATACTCAGAGCTTATGATTGGATTTTCCACCTTTGCTGAACTTCGGCCAGAAAACTGCATTTTGGCTGGGACAAGTGCAATGCATACTGTCTGTATTTGTCACATTCATAAAAATGTTAAAGTAATGTTTATTAGTTGAAAAGTCTGAAAGAATTGAGTAAAGAGGAAGAAATTCCAATACATTTCTATAATACAATCATAAGTTTTTAATTTGTAATCCCTCACAACCCCCTCCAATAATTTTCCACATCTTTATGAGATCAAAGCTTAGTATTTGATACCTCAATACTATAATATATATCATTACAGGAATTATTTTTTCTCATAACAGCTTTTCTTACACCTTTAATAGCATCACAAGGAGTTTTCTCAAATTCTGAATCATCTTGTACCAGGTATTCATTCTCTGATTCTTCTATTTCTAAATGTGTTAATACCTTTTTTGAAGTGCCTTGAAATTTTATCAAGTCTGATTGTTTAGTTTGATTGAGTTCTGATTCAGAATCAGATTCCTCTGTGTCAATATAATGAATTTGTTACTTGGGAGAGTGTAACAATTGCCCGAAGTTTGACAATTCGAAAGAATGTATGAAAAGACTTTTTATTGAAAATGGGATTTCCCTTGTAACATATAAGCAGTGGTTGAATGTTGATTTGGCAACCTGGAGACTTTGTCTACTACTTGTGACAATTTTATTGACACATTTATAGGCAAACTTATAATCCTTATACGATATTCATTTATAACTAAACAGCAATCAGATTTTTAGGTATATTTCGTATGAAATACTACCTATTGCAATCTCTCCCATGTTGGAATTTCTGAAAAAATTTTGCAGATCTACATCAGTGATGTCTCCTAGACCCGAAAACTACCATCAGTAAAAATCTTTATATTTATCTATCAGTCTATATCACTTTTTTATGGATATGATAACTTATTTAATTCTGCTCAGATCTCTTCCAAACTGATACATAAAATGAAGGAGTATAAAATCTCGGTCAACTTTGTTAATGGGCAAAATCGGACCAAGGGGATTCTTGATATTTTGTGTCTTTTATAAATGACCTTTCCAAAAAGACTTCTTTTTTCTATTAAGTGTATAGATGAGGTCAATGAAACTTTTGATAGGTTTAAAAGCAGAGCAGAAAGGTTCACTGGAAACAGTATTAAAAGTATATGGTCAAATGATGGAGGGGAATATTGTTATGCCAAATTCAGACAACTTTTTGATATGGAGAGAATAAATCCTCAAAAAAAAAAAAAAAAAAAAGTATATGCTGGAGCAAAATGGAACTGTGGAGAGATTCAATAGTATTGTAAATAATGGAATTTGAACGATGTTGAAGGATAGTAACTGAAAAGAAAAGTTTGGGACAGAGGCAGCTGTCAGTTTCACATATGTTTAGAATAGAGTTATCCACAAGGGTCAGTTTTAGACACCATTTGAGTAATATGGTGGAAAACGTCCTTCTGTAAGTTGTTTAAAATCATTTGGATAAACCACATTTATAGGGGTCCCCAAACAACTTCAAAAGAAATTTGACATGCATGCTAGCAAAGGTGGTTTGGTTATACAGGATATAGAATTTATAATCCAGAAAAAGGTGTAGTTGAGAAAACACTAAATGTGAGTTTTAATGAAAATGAGATGTTTAATAGTTGCGTCCTGAGCACCATGCATCATAATTTTGAGTATGGGAAAGTTTTGTCAAACAGTAGAATTCATTATATTGACACAGAGGAATCTGATTCTGAATCAGAACCCAATCAAACTAAACAATCAGACTTGATAAAATCTCAAGGCACTTCCTAAAAGGTATTAACACATTTAGAAATAGAAGAGTCAGAGAATGAATCTCTGGGACAAGATGATTCAGAATTTGAGAAAACTTCTTGTGATGCTATTAAATGTGTAAGAAAAGCTGTTATGAGAAAAAATAATTCCTGTAATGATATATATTGTAGTATTGAGGTATCAAATACTAAGCTTTGATCTCATAAAGATCTGGAAAATTATTGGAGAGCTAGAAATATTGAGTATAGAAAGGAATATTTTAGTTTTAGAAATAAAGACAATTATTCTGTTGTAGAAACTCCATTCCAAAGTTGAGAACCATGAGGCTAACATGATCAAGGTAAAAATACCGTCATCTTATTTGAAGCTGTACTGTCTTCTTTTAAAAAGAAGTCTAAGACAATGGATGATGAAATTACAACCACAAGATAAAGGCGTGTATGGGAGCTGGATATACTTCATTAAACATAATGAGAAGGTGAAATTGCTCGTTATAGAGCAAGACTTGTCACATAAGGTTTTAAGCAGGAAAAAGGCACAATTTATAGCCCAGTAGTCGATTTTTCTCTTACTAGAATTTTTCTCTGTATATTAGTCTGTTTTTTTGGTTGGGTTCATCATGATATTGACATAAACTTTGAATATTTATATTATACCTTCCAAACTGGTTCGGTATATCAGAAGATTGTTATAAATGATTTAAGTGTTTTACAATAAGTAATCCTCTAAATGTTTTTTAATATACTACCTCTGACAATAAAGCTCAGTGAATGAATTCAGAACGACCAATCTGGCAACACTGGGGAAACAAAATGCTGCACCTGCATAGAGGCAAGTGTAGACCATCTTCCCCCACCGTTGTTCACTTGAGCGTCGTTTATGTTCTGTGTAAGACGTGCTTTACTAAGTGCTTGTTCAGTTTGTTGGTTCTTAACTGAGAACATGGAAATGAACGAATGAAAGATCAGTTTAAAGTTTGGTTTTAAAGTTTGCAAGACACCGAAAGAAATTCATGGGGAATGGTGCAAATTGAACACCTACCATACTCACCAGATCTCAATCATCCAGACTTCTTCCTATTTTCACAACTCAAACCCTATTTGAAAGAGATTTGACCATATTGCTGACATCCAATGAAACGCGACGAAACTTTTGAACTTCATCTCAAAAGAAGATTTTTCGCGAATTTCCCAGGGCATGTATAGCAGATCTCAGCAGTGCATAATTATAGGATATGACTATTTTGAAGGATGGTACGGTAACTTTCGTTAATATTTCATCTACATTAATGCTACAGGACTATTCACCGAACTTTATTGTCAGAGGTAGTATATAAAAATCTTAATCTTTTAAAGGTATTAAAAATATTAAAATCTTGGCATCGAAATTAGCATTTAAATGGTTACATCATAAATTTATCTCAAAATTTTTATTATTGTGCTAGTAAGTATAAGTTTAAAATCATAGATTATAAAGCCATGCCTTATGTTGAAAATATTTATATCACTTTTGTTTGTCTTCTGAGATTTTTGAAGTGTGAACCATTTTAGCAAAGAAGAATCATGAGTTGGTTTTCTTAGTTTCTTAACTTTAACTACTAGATGGTGCTCATCAAGATTTGAAGGTAAACTTCTGGAAAGTTTCATTAGAAAAAAGTTTGATTTTTTAAAAATAAGATACTTTTAAAGTAAATTTTAATAACTTGATGTGGATCTAAATTACCTATGTGATTCCTACATATTCAAAGCATTGGATTAGACAATGCTAGATTAATTTATGACATGATTTTTCAATTGGTAAATTAATTATAAGCAATGTAAATTTTCTATGTGGGTGAAAAAAGTCCAGGCCAGGATTCGAACCAGGGATGTATTGGCTGAAGCTGCCAATGCTCTTCCAACTGAACCATCCCAAACACAAACACTGGAGGTTTATTTCACCCAAATAACCTCGAAAATCATATAATCTGATCTGGTACTGTGGATCAGCTCAACAGTATAAATCAAAGGTCAATATATGGAAACTGCAAAAAGTGCTGCATGCGAAATTGTACTAGATTAATTTATGGCATGATTTTTCAATCTGTGAATTAATTATAAGCGATGTAAATTTTCCATGTGGGTGAAAAAAGTCCAGGCCAGTATTCAAACCAGGGATGTATTGGTTGAAGCCGCCAATGCTCTTCCAACTGAGCCATCCAAAACACAAACACTGGAGGTTTATTTCACCCAAATAACCTCGAAAATCATATAATCTGATCTGGTACTGTGGATCAGCTCAACAGTATAAATCAAAGGTCAATATATGGAAACTGCAAAAAGTGCTGCATGCGAAATTGTACTAGATTAATTTATGGCATGATTTTTCAATCTGTGAATTAATTATAAGCGATGTAAATTTTCCATGTGGGTGAAAAAAGTCCATGCCAGTATTCAAACCAGGGATGTATTGGTTGAAGCCGCCAATGCTCTTCCAACTGAGCCATCCTAGATGAACACTGGAGGACTATTTCACCCAAATAACCTCAACAATCATATAATCTGGTCTGATACTATGGATCAGCTCAACAGAATAAATCAAAGGTTAATATATAATAACTGCAGAAAACGCTGCATGCAAAATTATACTAGATTAATTTATGACACAATTTTTCAATCTGTAAATTAATTATAAGCGATGTAAATTTTTGATAAGCAAAAGAAAAGTAATTGAAAGATCATATTGTTATCATAATATTGTTAGTTGCTTTCCCCATATGTATACTGTAATTTAGGGAAGAAACGTGGCAACGTTTATGAGCTTAAAAGTTAAATTTTTCATATATGCAGCTTTTACAACAGAGCGGCATTTACAAAAATTTTGAGCAAAATATTCAGTGTTTCAAAAAAATGTCACACTTTTTTTTTCTTTCTTTTTCCCCTGTTTGCGATGTTACCGATTGTTAGACAACAAATGCAGTACATCATGAGTCATCCTTTTCCAAGAAATACGGTGACTGGAGTAAGCAGGAAGGGACAATAGATGCTTGTGCTCCATTGTAGAAACAAAGTATTGGAAAGCCAGTTTTTCTGAATGTCACAAATGTCTCTTTTGTTGGTGCGTTTTAGTTCAATTACAAATCACAATATTTTCCATCAGATATTTTCGATCTTCTGTTAGTGCAAGATTTTTCAGTTCTCATTCTTATGATGACTTGCATTTTTTTTAAATCTTTTTTATTAGTTATCCAATAATAAATGTGAGATCTTGTAATTTCCGTTCTTATGACAACCGATAACACATATTATTGGTACACTTTATTGCATATCCTATAAACATTGAAAAAAAAAAATGTTGAAAGAAAGTTTAAAAACTTTTCAAATAGAGAAAAAAGAGAGAATTTATTTAAATTCTATTATTTATACTTAAAAAGGACCCCATGAATGTGTCATCAAAACCGCAATGTTTCAGTGTGGGGGAAAAAAAAAAAATTATTGAGCCGCAAAAAAGAACAAAAAAAAAAAAAAAAAAAAAAGAAAGAAAGAAAGAAGGAATAAGCAAAACTTGTTTTCTTTCTTACGATTAAAAAAAATATAGATATCGTCTCTCATAATTTACCGATTTCATTCAAATTTTAAGCAAGTTGCAATAATAGTAAATTAGGTTGTGTAATAAATTTTTATTAAAATATAATAAGCTATTCAAAAGTTACTGCACCGTACAAAAATATCCACTATAAAAGGTCCACTCCAACCCAGCAGCAGAATTTTTTTCTGCAATCTGCGACACAAGTAAAATCTTAAAAAACAGTCTGCAGACAAATCCCTCGCATTACATTCTATGCACTCAAACCTCCCAAGTATTTGTGATAGACATAAAAGGTAAGTATACTTTTAAAAAGAAGTTGCCTTTGTACTCAGAATTTTTAACACCTCATGCATAGTCCGAAAGAGAGGGGGGGGCTCCTCTTTGACAAAATTAGCGAGTTTTTCACGATCTTTTCACGAGATATCATTTTTCGCAATTTTTTGACAAAATTTGCCGTTTTTTCGCGATCTTTTGATAAAATATTCCAATTTTTCATGATTTTTTTTGATGAAATTTGCCATTTTTTCGCGATTTTTTGAAGAAATTTGCTGTTGTTTCGTGATCATTTTACGAAAACTGCCTGCAATCTTTTGAAGAAATTTGCTGTTTTTCCGCGATCTTAAGTAGAAATTTGCCATTTTTTCGAGATTTTTTGAATAAATTTGCCACTTTTTCGTGTTTTTTTGACGAAAACTGTGGATTTTTTTTCATGATCTTTTGAAGAAATTCGCCTTTTTTGTGATTTTTTGAAGAAATCTGCCATTTTTTTCATGATTTTTTGAAGAAAATTGTCTTTTTTTATGATCTTTCATAAGAAAATCACATGTTTTTCGTGACCCATGACAAAATTTACTTCTTTTCGAAAACTGTCGAAATTTGCGATTCATTTTATGTCCGAATCTTTGTATTTAGGATGGAAATTTAAAAAATTTTGCTAAATTTTTAACAGTTGAAAAATAGTCTGCAGACTTCCCCAAGAGTCTACGACGTGCATCACAGCGTTGCGCTGATTCTGCTCCCGGGCACTCCAAAGAAAAACAAATGAGCTAACTGTCAGAGGTTTGTCGTGTTTACTACTTGAAAGTCAACATTATCAGAATTAGATCATCTGCTTTCCAAAGATACGTTTGGTTAAGCAGAAAGGAACTGTGCATGATTTTTTAAAATTATTATTGTTAAAGAAAAAAGATTTTTGATGGCGGGCTTACAAACTGATATATATTTTGAAAAATGAAATTAGTTTAAAATTCGAAGCAGTTTTTTCGAGATTTTACAGTATGCATTTAAATTAAAAAAGACTATACCAAAAAATATTTCAGGAAAAAATTCCGGATGCGGAAGTTCCAGAAAATCGGTTCTGTAATATAAATATTTTATTCCTACATATTTTTTGACATAGTTATTTTAATAATTTAATTAGTCTAATAATTCAGTTTTTTGCCGTATTTATGCAATATTTTGGTTATGTTATCGCCTCCATAATAAGACAAAATAATTCCTATTGACTGTGACATGTAAGAGGGATTATGTCGATTTTTTTAAAAACAATGTCAATATTCGAGGGTGCAGCATTTCTTCCCTAAATTATGGTAATGGCACCATGCACATAAATCTTTAATTGAAAGTACAGTAAAACCCTGATAATTCGGATTAATTGGGACCAGACCCAATCCGGATTATCGAAAATCTGGATTATCCGGAGAATAAGAAAAAAATGAAATAAAATAAAACATACGTACAGAAAATCACCTTTACATTTAACTTATTGATTATTTACATATAGTAAAAATGTTTACTTTGTAATAAAAAAGTTTGTAATTTTTTGCTGTGCCAGTTTTCTATACCTTTTTTGAGCCGTACGGTCACACATCCGCTTGAGCATAAGTAGTTCGTTGGGTGTAGTTTAAGTAAGAGTTTAAATAAGAAAGCTTAAGGTATTCTTCTGAAAATATTTCAGAAAAAGTTTTTTTTTTTAAATTCAGAATACGACGATGAAACAAGTTTATGCTATGGAAATCAACCAAATTGTTTCTCAACTGCTTGACCAAACTGATCCGGATTATCCGGAGATCTGGATTTGCAGGGTTCTACTGTATAAACAAAGAAAATAATAAAATGTTTCAGTATGTTTCCAGATTAAAGATATTATACTGTAATGTTTTATTCTATTATTATAATATAATGGTGTTATTGTTTCACAATAATATGTGGATATTTTTCAGCTGATTTTGGAGTATCAGCAAAAAACAGAGATACTTTTCAAAAAAGAGACTCTTTCATTGGAACTCCTTATTGGTATGATTATTTTCAAGTTAATTAGCATGAAACAAAATTATTTTTTCATTAAACATTTACTTATGCAGGATTGTTGATCTTCATCTGTATGCAAATCTCTATTATATGATCTAGATATAGTTTTGAAATGTTTTTAATCAATATTGTGCCACTCTTTTGTTAATCATTAATATTTATATGACTCTAATTATGTTGAATTAGTCAGGTATGATTCTTTCTCGATAAACAAATTTTTTTTAGGGTTCCATACTTTAAAAAAAAATAGTAAAAATGGATCCATTATAAGAACATTGTCTTTCTGTGAAAGAATTCAATTTCCAAAAGCTCTGAATTAATGTCTGAATCTTTGTAAATGGGTTCAGTTAGGTCCATATTTGCTGACAAATATTTTCAAAATTCTACTTTCATATCTAAAAATGAAATATATATATATATATATATATATATATATATCATCTCTCTTTTTGTCATGGGTCCAGTTACCCCATCTTTATGGGGCAGCTGGACTAGACAGGTCTATATTCCACACATCTTTTTTTAATATAAGTTATCAGGTCCTGTTTAAAAAAGCATAAATAACTTAAAAAATTTAAACCAGGTAAATCATGCAAATTACATATCAACTAAGAAGTGTTGTAAGGAAAACTTTCACTATCAAGGTGTCTAAAAAAGCACCAAACTTGAAATTATTACATTTAGTTATACAAAATAAATATTAGAATTAAGTAACTACTTTAGTGTAGGTAGTAAATATAAATGTTACATTGATATTTTAGGAAAAAAATAAACAAGATGACTATAAACAAATGGGTGCGTAAGTATTTAAGTGTCTCATCTTTTTATTTACCTCAATGAAAGTTCGATAAGTTCAGTAAATTTGTGGAAAATGTAATCATGTTTTTATATCAAACAAAACTATTTTTTATTGATTTCAATAGTTTTCTAATACCACTTTGTCTTATGTAAACCTCTTCATCTCTATCAAAAAAATTTCGAGATTTAGGTATCTCACTAAGAAATTTGGTTTAATACACGGTGACATACTTTTCTTTCTTTTTTTTTTTTTTAATCATGTTATTTTAATTATATATTATGTAATTTCCTTTTCTGCCACCAAAAAGCAATGAAAAAATTAAATTTTCATAGTAAGAGAAACTCTAAAAATGCATTTATAACTGTTAGGGTAACTGGATGGTACATGGTCCTGATCCATGTTCCAGTTGCCCCATTCTTGAAAAAAATATTATTATATTAAAAACTATTTTTTATTGATTTTGATAGTTTTCTCATACCACTTTGTCTTATGTAAACCTCTTCATCTTTATCAAAAAAATTTTGAGATTTAGGTATCTCACTAAGAAATTTGGTTTAATACACGATGACATACTTTTCATCTTTTTTTTTTATCATGTTATTTTAATAATATATTATGTAATTTCCTTTTCTGCCACCAAAAAACAATGAAAAAATAAAATTTTCATAGTAAGAGAAACTCTAAAAATGCATTTATAACTGTTGGGCTAACTGGATGGTACATGGTCCTGATCCATGTCCCAGTTGCTCCATTCTTGAAAAAAAAATTATGGAGTAACTGGAACAATGGCCTTTGAAACATGAAGTAAAAATGTATATATATCTAATAATAATTTACTTATATGCAGGGTTAGAAATTAGCACTCATTAGTTGCCAAATGCAACTAAATTATTTCATTTGATAACCACAAAATTATATCTAGCTGTCAAATATGACACCTTGCTTTTTTTTTCACTTTAATTTTTGCTTAATAAATGTTTAGTGTAAGTTCCCCCCTCCCCACCATATGCACTTGAACACCTGTTTTCCATAAAATATTGGACAATAACATGTGTTTAAGACACCCTTGCATTTGTCAATCAGCTCTAAGTTGACTTCTCCTTAACCAATGACTGATAAAATAGACCTTAGCGCTTGTCCCTAAAACTCTTGCGCACCTTCTTAGAAAGTATAGTTTCAAACCCCCATACACCTTTCTATCAAATCTAAGCTGACTTAACTTTAGCCAATGACTGATAAAACTGGCCTTAAAGCCACTTCCCTAAAATTATATGGACCCCAACTGAAAGATTTCAATGTTGCCATTGCCTTTAATTTATGGTACTCCAATGTAACACACAGTTGAGTTAGGAGATCTGATTTTAAAAACTAAATATCATTATTTTAATTTTTGTATTCATATTAACTTTATAAAAAGAATTAGTTAAAAAAAAATTCTGGAATCTGAATATTGTAGTTTAATCAAGTTTTATAGAAAGCCAGTTTTTATTTTACTTTAGTGATTAAGGCAAAGTGTTTAATATACGTACATTCTGCCATTAGCACATAAAAATAGAAATAATATTGCTCTTAACATGGTGGTAAAAAGAAATGAGAAAATATGTTGTAACGTAAAATTACAACTATGAAATCCTATTTGGCAACTAGAAAAAAAAAATTGTTGGTGTCATTTGACATCTTTCATAAAATTCCCAATTTCTAATTCTGCTTATATGTCTAGTCTTTAAAAAAAGAGATTATTTAATAAAGATACTTACTGTATTTTAATAAAAAGCCAAAAAAGTTCAACCAAGTTAGCAATTTTTTTTTTAAAGACTGATTTTTTGGTAACCTTTTGGAGAAAAGGAGAGCTGTGATTGAGCTATACATTGTTTTAAAAAGCAGAGATGGGAGTGAAGCATTCATGACAGCTAAAACTTAAGTCATCTACAGTTTTTTATAAAATAGCCTTTGGTCCAGTTATTGCATGGGTCCAATTACCCCAGCTTACCTGCATGATCCAAAAGTTCAAGGACAAAATCTAAAAAGCGTTACTCTGAATAATTCAGAACACCAAAGCACATCAGCCTTCAAAGTAATCACCTTAGGTGACAATACACTTCTGTCAGTGTTCATATAACTTCTGGAAGCCATTTTTTACAACCTCCCATAAGGCATCCCTGTAAATGTTTTTTCATTGATGGGAAGAGGTAAAAGTCACACAGAGCTAAGGCCAGTTAATAAAGAGGATGCAAAAGCATATTAGTGCGAGTTTTGGTGAGGAATTGTTTTACATATTGGGAGCGATGTGCTAGTGCTTTGTCATGCAGAAGGTATCAGCATTTAGTGCATGTTTTTGGCTATGATCTTTTTGAACATATTCAGACACCAATGAAACATTTTCCATGTTCCACGAAGTTGAAGTTCGTCCAGTGTGTTCATCCTCTTCAATTAAAGATGAAAATAAGGAATTTTGCTTAGTAGCCACCGGCCGGCAGGTTGATTTTTTTTTTTTTTTAAGTAGCCAGCTATTGGCTAATGAGAATAATTTCTTTAGCAGCCAGTAAGTACATTTATGTCACTGAATATTTAATTATAAAATATAGACAAATTTAGAATAAAAATGTTATATATGAACTAGATAAAAATATTTTAATTTATATTGTTTGGAGTTAACTTGAGATACTAATTTTCTAACCAACATGCATATGTCGCAAACTGCATAAATCCAACTATGCTTAGGTACTTGTGTAGCTAAAAACATAAATAAATTCCTACTCTCTTTTTTTTTTAATAATTATTTGCCTAAAATTAAGATCTAGCAAAAAAAAAGTTTATCTATTGATTAGCAGTTTTTGATTAAATACAGTCACCGCCAAAAAAATCTTGACACTTGACATTTTAGACGTTTTGTTGAATATCTATAAATATACATGAGGAATTATTCTGAAACTTCAGGTGTGTAAATAATATAGCACAGGTCATATATTTTTGTGAAATTTTTTTGCCGAAGTCCCATAGGGGACCGTCAAAAAATTGAAAAAGAATGAATATCTTTTGGATAACCCTGTCAAAACTAATGTAGCAAAACCATTCAAACCATGACTTATTGTAATTATGTGTGTTCATTTTTATGCGGATAGCATGTATACTCGTAGAGAAATTAAGGTTTTTATAAAAACAGTCCCAATTTTTTTCAAGATTTTTGCTTATTATTTGCACAGTTCTTAATATAAAATAAAGTTTTTTCCTGAACATATGACAAACAATATTATACATAATACCCTGCAAACGGAATTTTAAAAAAATAATAATTGTATGAATAATGAACAGGTTTACTAAATAAATTTTCATTGCGCATGCGTAAAAGCTATGCAAATTTTGATTGCATATTGTGTTAGCTAAAGGTACGGAGCAACTTTTGTAAAAGTCTCAGAATCGCAGCTTAAAAATGCTGAAAATTATCGTCGATAGAATCAGATGAAAATCTGTTATTTCCAAAAAGACGCAAAAAGATAAGGGGTTGTATCCAAATATAGTAGTGCACGCAATATTATGTACAGAGCTGAGAAAAAAAATCTTGACACTTATAAAAAAAGTGTTATAAAAGTAAATTACATTTTGAATAATTTTATTGCCAAAACTAATATTTTGACATATTTCCCTTCACTTTTATGACACTTTGCAATCTGTTAGGCATAGAAGTTGCTAAATTTCGGAAATAGTTTTTGTCCATATTGACCCACAAAGTTTCCAATACTTCTTTCAATTCCTTTATGCTGGATGGGTGAGACTCTTGTACCTTATTTTTCATATGATTCCAAGCATTTTCTATGGGGTTGAGATCAGGTGAGTTGCCTGGCCAATCAAGCACTGTTATATTATTATCATTTAACCATTTTTGTACAAGTTTTGATTTATGTGCAGGTGCTCCATCATGCATGAAATACTCACATCCATGAATGGACCAAAATTTCAGTAAGTGGTTTTTGTAAAACTTCTATATATTTTCTTCCATTCATAGTAATATTTTTTGGAAGGAAATATAATCTAGCTCTACCTTTTTCACCACTAAAAGCTCCCCATACCATGACACTATCTGAGTTTTTTATAGTTTTCACGGTAAACTTTGTATCATAGCGTGAGGAACCTTTAGGTCATCTCACCAACATCAGGTGTACTCTAATAAGCCTGAAGGTACTTTCATCAGAAAACATTACTTTCTTCCAGTCTTCTGCTGTCCAGTTCAAATATTTCTTACAAAAATTTAATCTTTTTTTTTTCATGACATCAGTAAGCATGGGTTTTTTCGCTGCTATTCGAACTGGAAGCTTCAAGCCTTTTTGAAGTCTGCGGCAGACAGTCCTTACTGATACATCCTTTAATAGATTTGGGTGTTTATTTTTTATTTCTGCTGCTGTAATGGTTGGTTTTAATAATACCTCGCATTTCAAAATACTATCAGTCCGGTATGAGGTCTTTTTTGGTATTCCTGAACCGATTTTTCGTACTGGCATACTGCCCCAAGGTAAATTTTCACTCGCCTTTTTTAAGGCATAAATCATTTGTCTCGATACTTGCAAATCGTTAGCAATGCGACTTATAGGAACATTTCGTTCTAATAAAGTTAAAGCGCGAGATTTTTCAACAACTGTAAGCTTTTTTCGCCCCATTATATGCACCAAAAAAGATTTGTATCTGCAACAAAATTAAATTCCACCTTTTAAACCACTAGAAGATATGAAAAAAACCGCTGAGTCATCTCAAGATGCAAGCATTACTATTTAAAGTGGCACATGCTCAATGGAAACTTCTACCTCGGCTTCTATGTTTAAAACAGGCAAAAATAAATAAATAAACGCCGACCCAGTGGCGTGGTCGGTAATGGCAGCTGATGCCTCACTGTGGGTCCCCGGTTCGAATCCGAGTTCAGGCATGGATGGTTTGTTGTCCCTTTGAAGTGTAATAAATATATGTAATGGATATCTGTAATAAAAAGTGTTCTGTATTGTCTCTGTTTCTGTGTATTATGGATTAATTGAGGCGCAGCCATAGTAGCTAGAGGCCTCAAAAGCACTGTCAATTCAAAAATAAAGTTAAACATCTGAACATTTAAAATGTGATGCAAATGTTTTTTTTTCTTTCGGGCATTGTATGCTATATTGTTACTAAACAATGAAATATGGATACAGCGCCTTATCTTTTTGCTGCTTTTTGGGAATAACGAATTTTCAGCTTTTTCTATCGATGATAATTTTCGGTATTTTTACGCTGTGATTTTGAGACTTTCACAAAAGTTGCTCTTTACATTTAGCTAACACAATATGCTATCAAAATTTTGGTAGCTTTTACGCATGCGCCATGAAAATTTATTTGGTAAACCTGTTCATTATTCATACAATTATTATTTTTTTAAATTCTGGTCGCAGGGTGTTATGTATAATATTGTTTGTCATATTTTCAGGAAAAAACTTTATTTTATATTAAGAACTCAGCAAATAATGAGCAAAAAACTTTGAAAAAATTGGGACTGTTTTTATAAAAACCTTAATTTCTCTACGAGTATACATGCTATCCGCATACAAATGAACACACATAATTACAATAAGTCACTTAATGCTAATTCGCAGTTTGAATGCTTTTGCTACATTAGTTTTGACAGGGTTATCCAAAAGATAATCATTTTTTTCAATTTTTTGACAGTTCCCTATGGGACTTCGGCAAAAAAATTTCACGAAAATATATGACCTGTGCTATATTGTTTACACACCTGAAGTTTCAGAATAATTTCTCATGTATATTTCTAGATATTCAACAAAATGTCTAAAATCGCAAGTGTCAATATTTTTTTTTGCGGTGACTGTACATAATATTGCACGCACTACTATATTTGGATACAACCCCTTATCTTTTTGCGTCTTTTTGGAAATAACGGATTTTCATCTGATTCTATCGACGATAATTTTCAGCATTTTTAAGCTGCGATTCTGAGACTTTTACAAAAATTGCTCCGTACCTTTAGCTAACACAATATGCAATCAAAATTTGCATAACTTTTACGCAATGAAAATTTATTTAGTAAACCTGTTCATTATTCATAAAATTATTTTTTTTTTAAATTCTGGTTGCAGGGTATTATGTATAATATTTGTCATATGTTCAGGAAAAAACTTTATTTTATATTAAGAACTCTGCAAATAATAAGCAAAAATCTTGAAAAAAATTGGGACTGTTTTTATAAAAACCTTAATTTCTCTATGAGTATACATGCTATCCACATAAAAATAAACACACATAATTACAATAAGTCACTTAATGATAATCTGCAGTTTGAATGCTTTTGCTACATTAGTTTTGACAGGGTTATCCAAAAGACATTTTTTCTTTTTCAGCTCTTTGACGGTCCCCTATGGGACATCGGCAAAAAATTTTCATGAAAATATATGACCTGTGCTATATTGTTTACACACCTGAAGTTTCAGAATAATTCCTCATGTATATTTCTAGATATTCAACAAAACGTCTAAAATCTCAAGTGTCAAGATTTTTTTGGCGGTGACTGTATAAAAAAAAAATGAAATTCACAACAATTTTCTAAAAAATAAAGGAAGAGGGTCTTTTCTGATATTAACATTATACGTTTTTTCAATGATCCTTTGAGATATGTTTTTTTCGCAATCTTTTGACAAAATTTGAGTATGTTTTTGCGACTTTTTAATGAAATTTGCATCATCCGTTTTCATGATTTTTGACAAAATTTGCGATAATTATTGCGATTTTTTGACAGAAATCTTTATTGTGTACTTTTCATTTTTATCCCAAACTTTCTATTTCAACAGCAAACTTTTAGGTGCCCTATTCTGTTTCAAAAATGGCATTCAGTATTTTTAAATGGACACTAGTTAGGACTGTGATACTAAAAACATCTGTAATAAGATTTCTCAGGTGAGAATTTCTCTTCTTTTGGCTTTGATGCATAAGCAAACTTCTCAACTTTCAGTTTCTCCACTTTTACATGTACTTGATTTACTGTCGTACTTTCCTCAATATGTAGCGATTTGATGCCGTCCTCAACTGATTCAAAAGATTCTGCAATTTCCACCACTATTTGGAATGTTAAATCTTTAGAATCAAGTAGTCTTTGTATCTACTCATCCTGGATACCAAACACCAACTGGCCATGCAGAAAATCCTTTAATGTATTACCAAATTTATAGAATTCTGATAACCTACTAAGTTCTCTTATGAAATCCACTATCTTTTCACCTTTCTACTATTTCACTTGGACATGATGAAATATGTTCTTTTACTTTCTTTAAAAGATCTTTGTAACTGATTTCTTTCAGTGTATTTGGAACTATAATATCTCGTATATTGGTAAATGTTGTTCTGACGGAACTGAGCGAAATATTTTTCTTCATGTCTTCTTTTTTTATATTATTCAAATAAATAAATAAAATAAATAAAAATCCATTTTTTTTTGGCATAAATGCAAAAGTTTATATTATTCAAGTTTAAATTTATATTATGTTAATTCTAAAAGTTAATACAACACAAAATGTCCAGAGTACATTTGCACTGTATTCATCAAAGCATCCTAAAGAAATTATTTCTTTTTCGGCCATTTCTTGCTTCTCACCTTTTTTTTTCCCCATCAAATATTTTTCACTTCAAAATCATTTGGGTTGATTATCCCTTTATGTTGCCACTCTTATAACTTTATACTCTTATTAGTATATATTTGTATGTATAGTATATGTCTGTATATTCATCAGGGAAGTATCACTATAATTCTTCTTACATTTTTTTTTACTCTATATACAAGAGCTGCTAAAATGCAGCTGTTTCTCAAGTCATTTCTTAGCATATTCATAATTTCTCTGGTTCACATGCAAAAAATTGTACAAACTAAATCCCTTTATGGTGATACCATCTCTTAATACAAATTACTACTATTGTTGGGATATAACAAAATCACAATAAAAGTTAACATGTTTTAAATGCTTAAATATATCATATAGCAAAAATCTAATTGTTACATCTGAATCTTTATTATGCAAGATGAGCCAAAAGTCATTTGCACATATCAAAATTAATCAAAAAATCAAGAAAGGGATATTGGAAGTTGCCATTAGGGATCTCATCCAATGTTAATAAAAGAAAAAAAAAACTAGCATGCTCTTGTGAGAGAACAAACAATAATTCATTTACAATTAAAGAGTTGTAAGTCTGACTGTCTTCAAAACCAACACATCTTTCTTGTATTCCATGTATGTTTATAAAATGCTCTCTGATATGGTATGAGGGTTTAAACTGATAATATTGAAACATTTTTCATGAAACTGATCTTGATGACAGATTTGCAATCAGATGTTTTTTTATATGAAGTATTGTGATTCGTTTTGGGAATTGATTTATATGATAGTTAGATTACAATCTCCTAATCAGAAGAACAAGAGCTATTTTTTGAATGACTAAGTGAACATGATTTCAGGATTTGGCAAAAAGAACCTCAGTAGATTTCATCTCTGAGACTACAGATCCCAAGGACAGTTTGACAGAGGCAAGCTGGGAGAGGTAATAATGACTTAATTTTCTAATGATGGCAATTATTTTGACTGTGGGCACTGTCAGGACAAAATTTTAAATCAGCCTAGTCTGAATTTTGAAAAATCAAGAATATAAATATGGTATAAGATGGTCCCTAATAAAGGGACCATTAAACACTATGCATGCCAAATTTGATGACCATATCAAAATTAGTGACAATACCATACACCATAACTATTCTGATGAAAGGTTTTCTTCAATTGAACCACATCTTTTGTGTTTCCATGTAACTAAATTTTATTGCATATAATATTTTGTGCTTTTGTCTGGCTTCAAGTGCACTTACACCCATGATTATTTTCTTTGTTAGAAACTTAATTTACATCTGACATGATTATTACATCTATAGATCTGTCAGAGTTCATTCTTGGCATTTTTCATGAGGCAGGTTTCCCTACCTGTTTTTCTATACAAAATTTGCTACCCAATAACCCTACTCTCATAAATCCTGCCACTTACACCCTATCTTTCACAAACTCTGCTAAAATGAAAAAAAAAGGTGCTTAAATAAATTTTATTATTTATTTCAATTGCTAAATGCTACACTTTGACTTTGTTTGCTTTCCAATCCCCCCCCCCCCAAACAAAAAAAAAAAAAAAATGCACACAGACACCAATTATTTTCAGCCAAATCTCAGTAGGTCATGTACAGTTATAAATTTTCTCCATCCCCATGTCTCAGAGATGACACATTCTGAAAATTCAAATGCCAATTTTGGTGTATTTTTCTAATAATTACTTACTTTTGCAGAATATTCAAAATTGGGATTTTTTAGGACATTTAAAAAAAAAAAAAAAATCTGCATGTTAAAAATGATTTTGTTCATGTGTTGGTATGTAGAAAGGTTCGGTTCGACAGAAGCTTTAACATTTTTTTTATGTTAATGATAATAAATCAAGTCATTATATAAATTAAAAATAAGGACAAGAAAGTTTGTTTATTAAATATGTAGTTTGTAAATTTATTTTACAAAAAGTATTTTGTTAAAAATCAAAATATGTGAGTGTGCCTCTTTTTTTTCTGAAGTTGATATAAATGTTCAAACAGCATCCTAAACATAATGTTAATTTTGGATTTGCAAAGTTATAATTATATTTTTCTCAATTAAAAAAAAAAATGTGTAGATAGGGTAACATCCCCAGTAATTAGCACATTAAGAATTTTTCTTTAAACTTACTTCAATTTTCATTACCAAGAAATAAAATATTTACTTGCAAATATTTTTAAATTAAAGAATGCATATCTGTGCATCTATTTTGCCCACTAAAAGCAAAAATTTTCGAAAAACTATTTTTTTAAAAATACATTTATTAAAAGTAGCTGTAATCACCAGTAATTGGTACCTAGAGCACCAATGTATGACACCTTGTGATCCAGTAATTGGCACATGTTTATATAAAAATAAAACTTTATATTTTACATTGGATTTAATCGCTTTAAATGAATTTACTGTAGGTGAAGATGCCATATTTCAGGTTTTTGAGAGTAAGAAATCAGCATATTAGTCTGAAATGTCAACACTTTAAAACAATACGGTATACTTATATTAATACCCAGTAATTGGCATGCTGTCACCAGTAATTGTCATATGAAGCTTTAATGGATTCCAATTACTGATAATATTTCATATTTTCAAATAAAAACAAATGATAAATAAAATTAGTCCATAACTTTAAAAGTACTTCCAAAATAAGTGGTTTAATCTCAAACTCCTTGTGAATTCCTTGTAATTGGAATAGGTGCCAATTACTTGGAACTAGCAAAATTGAAGCACCATTAATTGGCATCTATTATTAATTCAGAAATCCAAATATTTGTGTCGAAAATACTTTTACACAATTAAAGAACCCTTTTTAACTAAACAAAACTGTTGTCAAATAAAATTTAAAATATATTATAAATCAGATAATAATGAATTGAAAAGCATGCCTTTCATAAGCCAGAAAAGAAGCATTTGCAACAAAAATGGCTAATTTGAGCAAACCATAATTGTTTCTCTTTCCTAGGCATTATTGTCATCTTGTACCATAAATCAAAGTTATGATCTTTAACGTAAATGAGTATATAATTGGTATATTGTCTTACATTTTTAAAAGACTGGATATAAATCTTATTTTAGGACATGTTTTTAGGATGTGCCAATCATTGGTGCATGCCAATTACTGGGGATGTTACCCTAGATAGATATAACAATATTTAGTATTAATTTCTCTTCTACCATTAACAGGATGGCTCCTGAAGTTGTTATGTGTGAAACATTTCGAGAAAATTTATATGACTACAAAGCTGATATATGGAGTCTTGGAATCACACTAATAGAATTTGCTCAAATGGAACCTCCAAATCATGAGCTGAGCCCAATGCGCGTTTTATTGAAAATCCAAAAATCTGATCCTCCAAAGCTTGATCAACCATCTAAATGGTAAATAATGTTTCATATTATTAAAAAATTCTATAAAAAAATTTATGACCCCAAAGATTTCATCATTTGATTTTTCTCTGTGCCTAATCCATATGGTTTGCTGTTAAATAGAAACTGAAATTCTGCTACTTACACTCAAGAGCCAAAACAGTATGACTACCTACCTAATGACATGTTGGACCTCCTTTGACCCAAAAAACAGCTGCAAACCACCTTGGCATGCATGCCACAAGCTCTTGATAGATAGATGACTGGAGATAATTTGAATTAGTTGTTCAAACAGCAGTCATGCACATCCGTGATATTCCAAAATGGTTGTTTTCAAGCTTTGGGCTGCTGTTGAATTACACCTGAAATTGCTGTGTTGGATTAAGATCTGTCAAGTTAGGTGACCAGGACATTAACTAAAATTCAATATTATGTTTTTAGAACCAATCAAGTTCAAGTGGAGTCGTGACATGGAGCCTTGTCTTTCACAAAGACTCATTTTCCATTTTGGAAGACCATGTAATGGTTCAAATGATTTGCAGTGATGCTCAGATAGTCAGTGGCATTCATGGTCTGTTCTACAAAAACCACAGGTCCCAGGGGGGGGGGGGGGGTCCATGAGAATGTTCCCCAAAACTTAATATTAACATAACTGGCCTGTGTAAGACCTGTTGCATAACAGGGAATAACAGTTCATACAGAGAAATACATATCCATACCTGGCCATCAATAATATGTTGAAGGATGAATCATGTTTCATCTGATGAGGCAACTCTCTCCCTATGTTCCTTAATCTAGTCATGATGTTCCCCAGGCCTTGTATAGGAGTATTTGGCAATGATACTTGGTCAAAAGGGGCACATGAATGGGACATTAACCAAATAGTCTCACATTCAACAGTGATAATTGAACTGGTGCTCTGAAAGAATTCCACTTGGACCTGTATTATCTTGGTGTATAAATTGAGCCAGTCTCTCATGCCAATTTTGATTTACCAAGGAGGAGGGGGGGGGGGGGGTCTCTGGCATCTTTTTTATTTAATAGCACCTAGACGCCCAATGAGATGGCTTGTACTGATGGTTTTTCTGTCATTCAACCACTTTGTACAAGTACTAAGAATGATATGTCCCGAACAACCCATGAAACAAGCAGATTCAAAGTTACTTGTTCTGAGTTGTCAAGCAACTAAATTTTGTCATCTATCAAAGTAGCTTAGATCAAAAACTTTTACTCTCACAAGCAGAAATAAGCACAAAAATGATTCCTGAGACTCCCTAACAGCATTTAAATACCATTACCAACAGATAGTGTACCTTCTACATTATCCAGGCGAGTTCATTACAAAATGTGGGGATGGATGTATTGTTTTGGCTCTTGTGTGTATATGCTTGAAATTAACAGATAAATGTAATATGGGCTTAAAGGTATAAAAGCTTCTATCAAATAAAAATCATAAATTATAATCCTGTTATAAAATTATTTTAAGGTTTAAATTGTTTTCAATTACACTGGCATTTCCAGACTTAATGCAAGGTAATGATTGTATTAATATTTTTCTTCTTTTCAAATTAATGTTATATTCATACTTAATTTTAGTGAAGATTTTTTCATATTTAGTTAGGTCTTGACAAATAAATTTGTTACAACAGTTTCTTTTTTCTTTTTCTTTTTTTAAAAAGATGTTTGTGTATTTTTCCATTATCCAACTGACCACTTTCTATCAAAAAAGAAAAAAAAATCTATCAGTAAGTATTTAGTTGTGGATGTACATTTAGTTGTAAATAGAAATAGTGATGCAACGGACATCCAGCAAACATTCTACATCTGATTGATCTGGCCAATATGCTGGATATTTGACAGTAGCCAGATATTATTATCTGACAGAATATCCACCCAAAAGAATAAGGTCATATCTATTATTTCTAACTCATTGTTAAAAATTCTAGATTATAAAGCTGATAATTTTGCAAAATATCTTTTTAATGTCTTCTTTTTTTCTGTCTCCCTTTCCCTTCCTCCCTCCAGTTATGGACACTTGGCATTTTTCCTTGTGATAGCAATGTATGATGATTCTTATCACCATACATACATACCTCCATTTAACACTCATTTATCATTTCTTATTTAGTTTATTTCTTTCATTAAAGTATTCTTTATTTACAGTAATATACAAATCATCATAATAATTTACTTACTTTATTTCCTTCTTTCCAATCTTAAATATTCCATGATGTTTATTTTTATTTCCTTACTGCATGTATCATGCATGTATATCTTTCATAATTCAAATGCTCCTAATTTCATAATGACATAATCCTAACAGCTGCCAGGTAATGTCGTCATCTTAACACATGCTTGAAGCTGTCGGTTGCATTGCATAATGAATGCCATGGTTTATGTAAATCTATAATGGTAATCTGGTTTTTGTTTCTCCGGATCATATAAAATGCAGTCCAGTAGACGATTATCTCATCTTTTCTGACATGACCTACAAACCTAGTGCAGCATTTGTGAAACAGCAGGATGATAACAATGGATATTGCAATAAAGTTAAGCATAAATTCTTTTAAGTCGATTCTGAAAGGAAATGTTTTACCATAGTGTAGGTAAGGTAATCATGAGTAGATGTAAATCTGTTATCTATTAGTTTTGATACATGCATAATCCGATATTGTGGAAATAATTTTGTTACTTAAAGATCTACTTGTCAATATCCAGTTTATGAAAAGTTAATCACGTTTTTTCCCTTTTATTTCTTCACTCTATTCTACCAAAATCTGAAGATGTTTTATCATGTTGATTGTGCTTTTTCATCCGATCTTGTTTATGATGTTGCAGCACAATGTTGGCATGCTTTGGGGCATTGACTACATTGCATATATCTGAAAATATGGCTATTTATTTATTTGTTATGAAGCTCATAATATATAAAATTAATGTAAATTGTTATTACTTTTCTCTTTAGTCTGTAAATCTTAGTTTCTGTTTCTTAAGTTTATATCTGTTTTTATATTCAATAAACATTATTGTATTTTTAAACTTCTGTGTTACTTATATTATCACATAGTCCTGGTTTTAGTACTTATTTGGGATTTATTTAAATATACATTTAACTTTTTAATTTTTAATTTAATTACAATAGGTTCTAGGGATGTTCAGTATTTTCTCTGTATTTTGATTTAATCTCTGCTTAATTTTATACTATTACATAATTTAATCGCATCACGGCTATGTGCCAATGCCTAACCTATTTAATAATTAATTTAATCAATAGCTAATTTGTAAAAATTAAAAGCAAAAGTTGTTAGTACCTTTTTAAGATTCCAATTATTCTTTTATGTTTCTGTTAAAGCTAAATTTGATACATTAATTTTAAGTTGTTTCTATCTATATTTGCTAATTTTGGCCTTGAAAAGTTCACTGTTAGTTATTGTAATGAACATTTAACCCTCATCACATTTTTTAGCGTTGCTTTGTGTTAAGGGGCAGTAACTCTATTTTCTTTTGAAAGTAAATTGTTAAATTGAGTTTTAAAAAATTAAAATTTATGTAGTTTTTAGTTTATAATTGAATTTATGTAGTTATTTTTATGTGTATAAATTAAACTTAATGTAATTTTGAAGTAAAATATTAATTTTTTTGTATTTTTCTGAAAAATTAGCAATTAAATTTTTTTTGTTGAATTGAATTAAATGTAAAATAACTAGGTTTTTAGAAGTAAGTTAAGTAATTTAAAGTAATTTTTGTGTGAACAAGTGTGTTTTTGAGCTTCATCACATTGAATTTTATGCCACATTGCCACTGATTTTGCTGTAGAAGATTAAAAATGGCTGTTTTCATCAATTTCAAGGATGGCATGTTTTGAAACTTCAAGTGATGGTGATAAATTTTGTGTTTATGTCTTTTGTGAATTTCAAGAATAAATTTCATGTGGAAGTGTTCAAAATTGTGAAAGTTTGTTTTATGGTTCAATTTTTTGATGAATTTAGAAGTTCAAGAAGAGAGTTCATGATGACTTTTGAGTTATTTCATCAGTATTTGGAACAAGCTGTTGTCTACTAAAAGTATCTCAGTGAAAGAATTATTATTAAGAGGTTGTTCAAGTATTTAAAAGTTTTACTTATTTCAAGCTTAGTATCAAGTGCTTTTATGATAAGTGTTTGTGAGTAGTGAATGTAATGCTGGAGACATTGGCCACGATTTGGAGTCATTATAATGAACTAATCTTGAACTTTTTTACTGTTTCCTGTTGAACTTGCTTCTTTTAAAAGAACTCTAGCTACAGTTGAATTTTTTCACAGTTTAAAAGTTTTGGAAAGATTCCTACCATTGATGATGTCACTAATAAACATCCAAAGACTTCCATCTTTGTCTTAGATATCCTGATGTAGTGATTGTAAATTTTAAATATCATTCTGACGTCTTGTGATATTCCTCATCAGTTTTTAATCTGTTGCAAATCTTAAAATGTATTTATATTCTTATTCTTTTTAAATACAGTATAACTTCTTTAATCTGGAATCATTTCGATCACGGTGATTCCGATGGAAAATACCGGATTACAGATATTTTGAAATTAGAATGCATTTAGACAAATAATAATACTAATATCAGTCATTAATATGACAATGCTAGAATGCTAATAACTTGACAATTTAAAATAACTAAAATCTACTGAGAAATTCCAATTAAAAATACATTAAAGAAGAAAATATCACGGACGTATCAGAAAATAAAAATTGTGGTGTCGCCATCTGTTATAAATTGTGATAAACAATAACTGTATGTGTTTTTTTTTTTTTAATCCATGTTTCTGGTTTATAAATACAGAATAAAATAAATCACTAAAATGAAGATATGACGTAAAAATTATTGCCAATAAACTTATTTTCTAAAAAGAAACAAAATTTTATAATGAAAAATTTATATAAGATTTACAAGACATTAAAAGAAATTATTTCTCTGATACATTTAAAATAGTGACCGATATACAGTAGACTCCCTTAAATCCACGTTCCTAAAATCTGGGAACGCCAGAAATCCGCGCATTCTTTCAGATGTAAACAAAGAAATTAAAGGTGGCGCTGAAGTCAGCGGCTAATGCAATGCAAATAATTCATTTTAATATATATTTTTTTAAATCCTTTTCAACTTCTTCCTTTTTTTAAAATGTCAATTAAATTTCAAAGTGCTATTCAAATCAGTGCCCTTCAATTTAAATTCTGCAGTGTTAAATAATGTTTCTTAGACGTACGATGATCGATATTCAATCGAATTAATCATTATCGTATCATAGTTGCAGCGTAATATAACTTTCAATGGCCGTTTGGTAGAGTTTTCAATTCGCGTGGCAGGATAATTTTTGCTATATAAACTTATTATTTCAATAGTTCTATTACTATTTTTGTATCCCTGCTAGTTACATAACGAATTTGGGATTTACATTTGGTTTACTAATTACGATGATCAATATTTAATCGAAATAATCATTAACATACCATAGTTGCAGTGTAATTTTTGTTGCATAAAATGAATATTTTTTTATTAATCAAACTTTTTTTTTTGCTTATTAATAAAGGCAAAAATTTTTCTTTATAAAAAAGATTCCTTTTTCCTCATCTTTATTTATATTTAGTATTGTATCCTAATTATTTACTTTATTTTAATATTTTTCTAAAATTCTATTTTACTTATTTTTTTTTTTTTTTTTTTTTTTTTTTTTTTTTTGTAATGATGACTTGTTTTTTAACTATTTATTTATTTAAATATTTTACTTAATTATTCTTACGTTTAAATTTATTACATGCATTGATTACAATGCTTAACTACCAGTTAAATTAATGTTTCAAAAATGTAAACAAATCAATGACCAGAAATCCGCAAAATTCTAAAATCCGCAAAACCCCTGGTCCCAAGCTTTGCGGATTCGAGGGAGTCTACTGTATTTAAAATAGCACTACATAAAGTTAATTTTATGAAAAACTTATAAGATTAAACTTATAGGATTTAACTTATAAGACATAGAAATGTAAAATTCAATCACAAATTTAATTAAAATAATAATAAATCAAAGTCCTCCCCTCCCCCTTTATTTGACGACATCTATCTTAAATTTCAAGAACAATAAACATCAAAATAATTATTATGAATATTTATATTGAAATTACATATATTTTAAAAGTAAAAAATGAAATCTGCGTTCTTTTGGTGCCATCTGTTGTGACTTAAGATAATTCTAAGATGATCAAAATAGAGTAATTTAATATTATATTAATGATGAGATTATATAATATTAAAAACAAATAAAAAACAAACATGAAGCCGGACTACAGAAATTTCCAGATTATAGATATCCAGATTAAAAATGTTATACTGTATAATTATTCTGTTTTTTTAATACTTTAAAAAATTTTCCTCTATTTTTAAATATGGAGGATTTTGAGTAACTGGGAAAATTTTAATTGATTTTTAAATGTTGAATTTCCTTTTAAAGTAATGCATTTCAACTGTTGGGATTAATTTGGCCATTGGGTATAAGTTTTTACATTTCAACATTTTCTTAATTACATCAGATAAACACTTACTCTTATTTAGGCAAACATTTGCATAAATTAAGATTTCATAAAGTTAGCAGCAATTTCTGTTAAACAAAAAAGTTATCTAGTGTTGATTGTCTGTCTACCTGATAGATTAATTTAATTTATGCTTTTTCAGTTGTTGTTTATATTAAATTCCTTATAATAGAATATATATGAAATAAAATAACAGGCTGCAGTTTTTATTGACTTTATTTTTTGTAACTGAGATTTTTGTTTTCGTGGAATGACCCAATTAATTTCTCATTGAGGAAAGCATGCATTGCATTTGAAGTATATTTCTGGAATTGCCCAATCAATTATGATACTGAATATAAAATTAAATTAAAATAGAGAAAAATAAAAAAAGCAAATTCCATGAAATATAATTAGTATTAATATTTATGAATAGAAATTTGACATAAAAAATATCAAATTTTCTATTTACTAATTCCACACATGTATGATTCATAGAGGCAGAAAGCCAATATATTTCCTTAAAACTGAGAAATTTGTAGAGTTGTAATAAAGTTACAATTTGCAGTTAATGTAGCCAATTGTAAATAAGTATAATCATATTGAGCATTACAACCCATATGAAAAATTAAAGGAAAAGGAAATAAAATTAGTATATATTTCTACATTCATGTGCATACTGAATTAGATAGACATATCACTTACACATTTTATACATAATTTTTGGGATACATTTTCATAGCAAAGCATCAGTTACTTTTTTTTCTTTTATTTTTGTTCTAGGTTATATCTTTCTAGTAACTCATTGATATTGTCTTATGTAATTTTTATAAAAAAATCTGTCAAAATTTATGCAATAAAACATTTTATAGTGTAGACCGTAGAATCATATTTGATGTATAATTTGAGTATGATATGATGCTATATTGCTTTTATTTACTTGAAAGTATGTAAATTTTGTTAAATCTTTATGAATGTTTGCAGCTTTTGAAGTAATTTATAAATTCTTTTTTAAATTCTTATTTCAGAAAGGGAAAATTACGTAGTTTTTTGTTTTAATTTGTGTAATTTTGTTAATATATGCAATGAATATTGCAATAACTGTTCATCATTTTCTGAAATAACTTCTTTTTGACTGTTTCATTCATAGACCAGTTTCTTTATTAATTGCTTGTCAATTTTATTCTTATGAGGTCATGAAAGTATGAAATTTGTTTTGACAGGTCCTCGGAATTTAACAATTTTCTCTCCAAATGTCTTGTCAAAGATCCGCAGTCTCGACCATCAGCAGCTGAGTTATTCAGAGTAAGCTTATTATTAGATAATAATTATCATTGAAAGAATTTAAGATTTTCATTGCTTTATTTTTTTCTATAGCATCCTTTTGTTGTAAATGCTGTGGACAAAAAACCTTTGTATGAATTGATAATAGAATACAAAGCTGAAGTAGTTGAAGAAGTTACTGAAGAAATGGATGAAGAATCAGTGAGTGCTCAATTTCTATAGCATAAGGAATATTTTTTTGTAAAATAACAAATTTTGATAGATTAATTTATTTTAATTTAACCCTTTAAGTGTCCTGCAAAATCTTTCATTAATGTTTTTAACAATTTATAAAATAGTAGCTATGAAAAGTATTTGTATGAGAACTTTTATTTGGTAACCTTATATATTTATTTATTTATTCACTTCAAAAATTAGGTTTAATATTAATTTTGTGTTAAATCAGCTTTTGATTCCAAAAGCTATGTGATGGAAAAACCTGGTTTGGGTTCTTAAAGGGTTGAAGCTCTCCTTTAAAGTTATTTGTGTTTTTCAATCAGTGTATGCTTTTTTTTAAATTTGATTGAATGAGTATAAAGAAGATTTATGGTACTAAATGTCTTCTGAAATACATTTTTGGTGAAGCTTGATAGCATATAAACTTATTAGTTAGTTAAAAACTGTTTTATTTTAAAAAGTGAGCATACAAATTCTTAATAAATTTTAAAATTTTATTTTGCTAATGTAATTACTGTTTTACAAAACTGTGTAATTTTTATGCACATCAATTATTAATAACATGGGTAGTTTTAACGGGTCTTTTCAAAAAGTTAATAAAATGAAAATTATATGACATATTCCAATGATTAAATCTCTTTTAAAGATAACATTTATTTTTTTCAACGCTTGAGCAAATGCTAGTTGCACTTTCAAAGTTTAAATATAAACAAAACTGAATTACACCATTATATTTTATTAAAATCATCTTGCTTCACTAACCTTAATTTTGCTCACATATGTTGGGGGGGGGGGGGAATTTAAAATCAATAAATTGTTGAAAATGATATAAAAAATTATTCATCTTTGACTATTTTATTTGCATTTATTATTTATAGATGTTTGTCTAACATTACCACCCTCAATCCTCACAACGCTCCTATATTTCCTATAAACTTGAAAAGAACCTATTTTTCATATATTTTCTATCAATTATTTTTTGCTATAACTGATTGACAAATGTATTTTACTGAGAGTAAATGCTGAAATTTATGATTTTTATCAATGGCCAATTGACAGATTTCTTAATTATATTACAATAACCAATTGACAAAATCTGTGATTTTATAACATAATTGAATAATGAAGTCTCTATTACTGTGACAAATAAAAACTAGTCGTTGGGGGGCCACCGTAATACTTACCCATCATGGATATGTATATGAAAATAAAACATGTGAAACTATTTATACAATGCATTGCAATTCATAAACAAAATTTAAATATTGTTAATATACCTAGTAATGCTATATTAAAGAACTGTTGATGTACCAATTTCGACAAATTATATAAAACGCCAAACTACTCAAGTAGTGCCGAACTGCGTAAAAGAAACATCCTTATAACTCCAAAAATAATAATTCTATTAACTAACAATTAACTGCGTCGGATTAAGCGTCTCATTTCCAATTAAAATATACTTCTGAATTGAAATTTGGCTGAAATACAGGGTCATGAAAAATTGAAGAATGTGGAAAACAAGATTACAAATATCTCGGCAACTAATAATCCGATCGACTTCGTTCTATATGCAAAATGTGTGTTATTTTATTGCCTTTTACGTCCATTCCTTAGAACAAAAAAATTCGAAAATTTTTATATACCTTTCATCAGAACGAATTTTTCGAGAGTCCGAAAAAAATAGTTCCGGATAATCGAGGTTGCTGATATTAAATAGGGTTCGTCCCATTCTTACATACTAACTACATACAAAATTTCAAGTCTCTATCTCAATTTGTTCGGGAGATAGAGCGTTTACAGACAGACAGACGGACGGCAAAATTTTTTTTCTAAAAATATGTTTTTCGGAATCTCCACTATCTAAAACGTGTAAATCCGTCAAAAAAATTTTTTCGATTTTCAAAACGATTGCAAGACTTACCCTATATATACTACGTATGATGGGTAAGTAAAAATGATTTTTTTTTCTTATGTAGGATTGATGAAATTTAGGATTTTTTTTTTGGGGGGGGGGGGGGCGGCTGTTATTTGTAAAATTTGTAAAAAATTAAGAAATTTATCCACAAAAAAATTACATTCACATTCCGGAACTTTGTGGCTCGTGGTGAGTTTCTTCAGTCAGTTGTTGGCTTTTGTTTAGATAAATATATAAATTAAGTTTATTATAAACACAGTTTTATACTTTCTTAGTTCCTCAGCTCAACTATTTACACTTAATTTTCTTTGCATAACAAGTAAAGTTCCAATGACTTGTTTAAAATTGTTTAAGTATTTAAAATTTACTTAAAGATGTGCTTGGGATATTAATTTAGTGTTTTGAATATTAATTACTTAAAGGATATTGTGGCCTTTCTTTTTACTTGTATTAGATGTATACTGTTAGAGTTAACTGAAAATGCTGTCTAGAACAGCCATGGTTTTTTTTAACTTAAATTATCTCATCTAAGGATTAAACCTGCTAATCTGACCTGGACTCTGTCCAGATGTCTGTGCAGAGTTCTCGCTGCCTTTGCTACTGTGCCAAAATGCTTCATTCAGTGAGTAAATAAACAAATAAATTGGCCAAATTGTAAGTGCTCGATTTTGGCTCTTTTTTTGTGTGTGTGCATGTGTGTGTCAGTCCAAGTGACACTTTTATACACATTACTTGAGATTTCCTTTCTGAACCAAGAATAAGGGTGATTATATAGATTTAAATACAGGAAAGTATCTGCTGAAGCTTCATCCGAAAACACACACATGCTACACATTGCTGCAAATTTGCCACAACATTGTTTACTGTAAGAGAATAATTAGCACAATGAATATTGAATACAAAAAAATTAAATTAAGAAACCAAATATACATAAGAAATGCCAATAATGAATTCCTGTATGTGTTAATAATTCCAATAAGCAACAGTAATAGTTGCAATAGACCTCTTGCATTGGCGTTACAGGAACGGCTGATACTATAATCTGGTGCACATACAAAACATCATAACTCTCCATTTGCCGTTTAAAGCACGTGTGGTCTTTCTGTTTATTCTTGCATTATTTTTCCAAGTACTTAAAAAATGAAGCTCAAATCACTATGTTTACAATGTAAAAACACCACATTTGCCTTATGTTTGGGTGCCAGATGAAGTTTGACATCATGTGCAAGGAGTCTATACTAGACATGCATAATATTGAGGTAAAGTATGTGAGGGAATCGGATAATATACAAAGTTTTGTTCATTATTTTATTTGTTTTTGTATTAAATGTTTTTTAAGATGTGACATTTCAAAATTGATGTTTCATTTAAAATGAAAAAACATTTTCCATAAGATATTTTTTTTCCCTCAAAAACTTGAGAAATTTATGTGCATCAAATCGGTGCACATATGGTTATTTGAGTTATCTAGACAGCCAAAATTATTTTATTGCATATATCTAGTCTAAATGGTACAGTTGAAAGAAGAAACACATTTATTAAATTTGTAAAGACAATTTATTAAAATAATTTCATTTTTAAACACTAATATTCTTTTTCATCACTCTCTGAAGAATCATCACTAACATTGGGATTCACTGGTAAAAGAAGAGCAGCTGTTTCTGACAAAAAGGAGTTCATTTTTCTACCAATGACTTTTCTAATGCTACTTATAAAAGGGTCTAATATTAAAAGAAGCCGATTCAAAATATCTTTGTTGCAGCTTTCCCTCAAGTATTTTCGCACGAAGTTTTGGCGGTATAGCCTAAAATGCTTATTGCACGCTTCTGTGGTATCTTCTGAAAGCTGCTCGATGGGCAATAATGCATTTTTAATGATAGTTGAACCATAAATTAATATTTTATGCATAGTGGAGACATTGGATGCCACTGGTACAAATCTACATATAAACGAGCAGTGTCTAATGCATATTTCTCATATTTTTTTGGATCAATTATATGTCTCTAGTATGACTTTTAAGCGATGTATTAAGTCATAACTAATGCCTGTTATGTCAGAAGCCAATTTTGGATTTAAAAAAAACCTCCTACTTGTATTACCGTCATTGTGTTGCCAATATTTGCCTTTGACATGCCTACCAGTAAACCTGTTTCTTTGCACAATCTTTTTTGGATTTCAAATTTTCTTTCCAGCTCAGTTTTTTTCTCAGCTTCAGTCTTCCCCTCCCTATATTTTTTTTACTGGCAATTAATAAGCTAAATGAAGAATGCTTTCAAAAAGTCTAATTTGAGCATGTAAAATTGAAAAACCAAACTCGATAGCTTCAGAATTGATTTCGTTCTGAATATCAATTTTGTTAAAGTCCTTAGAAGTTGCACCGCATATGTAGCATTGACTTGTGGATTTTGTGCCAGTTCCAGCGTTGCAGACCTTGCCATCTTCTCATCATTGTCATGATGAAGACATGACTGACTGAAACCTGTTCCCATTTAAATTAACCACTGTGGCATTTAGTGACATCTCAGAATTTTTTATAAAGTTAATTTCTTCCTCCGTAACATCAGTATTTTCTTATTATTTTCTTTTATAAAACGAAATCTTATAGGACGGCAAAATCGAGGAAATGAAGGAGTTGGGATTTCCCATAATAGATTTTCGTTTTTACTACCAGAAACTAATCATAAAGGGACAAAACTACTTTGGAATATGTTCGCATCAGTGTTGGCATCATTTACAAAGTTCTGTTTAAATTGTGCTTGTTGTGAACCATCACAACCCCATTTTGAAATTAATTTTAAACTGTTTTGTTCTTGCTCTTTCACTGTTGTTAGAACCTCTTCCAGGAACATAGATAAGCGCTTAACAGTATGGTCAACCAAAGACTGCAAAACGGTTTCGGCATAAGTACTTGTTACTCTGCATGACTCTGGGGGCGGATAGTATTCTTGTTTTGTTTTTTGCAGCAAGGTATAACATGTAAAGAATTTCTTGTTGGTATTCCTCACTATTTCATATTGCCGACGAGTTAAATCTGCTTCTACGAACATGGATAATGCTTTTGTTGGCGTGAGTGAGTCAATTTTTTCGCACTCCGATTTAGAAAATGCCTTTTTATATTTTGTTGTACATTTCGGACTACTTATGATTTCTTTGAATATTTCAGACGCATCTCGTTTTTCAGATTTCTGCAACTCAACCTGAGCTGCATGAATTATTACTTCCTTTTCTAGAGAAGATCGTACTTCTTCTGTTTTTCTCCTCTTAGTTCTCTCACTTGATTCTATAAATAATTTAGATGATCATCCAGGCCAAGGTTGTGGTATGACAGGTATATCAAACGTTCCTTTTAGCCAAGATTGATTGTTTTTGACAAATATGTCTTCCTTCTTATGGGCTTTGATCCATCTCATTTTAATTTGTGTTTTAAATCATGAAAAATTGCGTTTTAATCTCTCAATTTGGTCGTCTGTGTAATCTTCATCCAATATCAGCTGATCTTCTAAGGAATTTAATTTATCTTCAACATTCGACAAATCAAAACTCCGCATTCGATTAAACAAACATTTACGGGTCACAACTCTTACTCTCCAGGTATCTTGTGAACCTACAATAAAAATATTTTCTTTTAGACTGCTATATGCGATAGTCAATTTTTTTTAATATTTCGTAAAAAATGTTCAAAGTACCAGACAATACATATCTGTGCTTTTCTGCGGCAGTTTCTTTAATTTTTCATTACTCAAAGCTTTAAATTTTGGATTTAGTTAAAAGTTATAACAGGACATGCCTGGGTAATACAACAAAAACTTGATTAAATAAAATATTTTAGAAATAAGCTTACTCTAAAATGAGAGTATCTTAAAAGTGCATCAATTAAACTTCTTAACGATAAAACAATTAAAAAATATAATAAACTTTTGCATTATTACCTGCTGTATCAGGATCCATCAGAAGCACTTTCAAAATAAACGTAAAATAATATATATTTCATTTCAAAGTTAAAGTCTCTACACGAACGCCATGAACAGACACAAACAACCAGTTGAAAGATCGAATTCTGACTAAAGTTTTAACAAGATAAGTTGGCTGGGGAAAGGTTGAATGATTGGTTACTGTTCAGGAAACTGTCCTCTAACTCAGGTTGTCATTCGTTTACTGGTTTTAGTACTTTAAAAATTTGACTTTTGGCCACCTAGATTGGTCAAATACCCGTATGTGCAGTGGTAATGTAACTTTACACCAAAAACCGTGTTTCTTTTCACCAGTTAATTATTGGTGTTTCATTACACTGATTTACTGGTGATGTTTTCTTACATTATTTTTGATAGCAAATTACTTGCCACCATTTTTGGGATAAAGTTACACTGGTATTTTTTCCAGTGTATCAACATCCAATATTTCTTGACTAGAAATAAAATTTTGCTGCTAAAAAAAAATGAAATACTTAAATCCTATTTATATTTAAATATTTATTCCTGCATTTGAATCGCTTTCAGCATGATTCTAATTCTAGCATCCATTTTTTGGATTACTTGGACATAAATCCTTAGAAAAAGGGCATATTGCATGAAAAAGTAGTTATAAATACACTAGTGGGAAATTTTACTGAAGAAAATATTTTTATGCATTGTAAAATTAACAAAAACCATCATATGTGATAAAGTCAGCTAACATTACAATTTCATCAGTATTTGAGCAAAGCACACATTATGTATTAACACTACTCTTTAAAGTTGGAATTCAAAGGGAAAAAAAATAGGCAATCTATTTAGGCCTAGAGGAGTACACAGGTATAATTTTGTAAAGATTGCACAAACCATTTTAATTATACAGCTGTTGTTGAAGTGGTAACACCATGTAAGCACAGCATTGATAAGCACAGTGAGAAGAGCATTGTGTTAGCCATATCCGTTTCCTTAACACTCCATAAATATATATATATTGTAATATGGCATGACTTACAGGTTTTTATTTTATTCCAATCTTTATCTTTCTTAGTTTCTGATTCTCCAATTTCCCATTTATTATCCAGCTAGTCTATTTGCTTGTTCCAAAGTCTACAGTATTTTTAAAATCAGTTGCATATTTGTTTTACTTCCGCTTCGATTAATCAACCGAATACGAGTGCTGTCGTTCACGTTTTTGACGTGTGCATTCATGAACGCTGTCGTCTTTCCATCCGATCGTGATTTGCAATCATCGCAAATCACAACTTGTTAATAGTTGCATCTCATTTCCGCAAGACAGGATCGCCTTCACTGTTAAAAAACTGTTTGTGAAATGCTGCATCAAAGACAGAAAAATAAGGTATTTTGCATTGGATTATTACAGGTGATGAGAAATGGATTTATTACAAGAATCCTAAACGAAAAAAAGCCTGGGTAATGCTTGGTGAACCAGGTCCATCACAACCAAAACTAAATATTAACTGTGCAAAGGTTATGCTGTGTATTTGGTGGTGTTCTGTCGATCCCCAAATTAAGATGGGTAGACATGAACACGTGGTAGAATAAAATATATTCTACCGAACTTCAACATAAAAATAAACTAAATTTAAATAAATCTTCAATTATCATCAGAAGTCGGATCGTATAGTAATTATTAAATAATCTCGTTTGCATATTCAAAAATCATTCTAAAAGAACATAAGCTGCTGTGGGAAAAGGTAAATAATGACTTAAATCATGGAATAAATTATAACTTACATTTTATTTAAATATTAAATGAGAATTAAATTAACATATTAAGAAATACAAAAATAATACTAGCGTTTAACATGTGCTAATAATATGCATATGCTTTACGACCCCGGGGAAGAAAGAAAAATAATGATACCTTAAATTACA
Source organism: Maratus speculifer (assembly GCA_964019185.1). Taxonomy (NCBI): domain Eukaryota; kingdom Metazoa; phylum Arthropoda; class Arachnida; order Araneae; family Salticidae; genus Maratus; species Maratus speculifer. The sequence continues at coordinate 205,149,155 of OZ025293.1, read as the reverse complement.
TTATAGTAACACCATCAAAATCTTGGAAAAAATGGACAATCGCATCAGGAAGATAATTGTGAATCTCTCTAGCATCCGACATCCTCTCAGTCGTAACTTTCGTTCAGTCAGCACACCTTCTCCTCGATGTTCGCCGAATTCCAGACCTCCGTTCGCTCCTTCCTGTCGCGATTGACGAAATCTCCTTCCACCGCCGCCGTATCGCAACAAAGCCCGAAGTCGCTGGTCTTCTTGTCACTTGCCGAACTCTCCAAAAAAAAACCCTCCCGATCTTCCTCTGTTCCCCTTTTTATCTTCGTGCCGCATCACTTCATTTCCATCGCGTAGGCAAAATAATTCACTTGATGTCTCACATGTATGTTAGTTATTTGGGTTGTTCAACAAAATTTCTCATTTTTTTTAAACAAAAGAATGGCATTGCCGTTTACAATTTTTCTTTGTTATCAAAAAATTTTTTATGAAAAGAAAACCATGTTGTCCTTCAAAATATCGGACACCTGCCGTGTATGAATACATTATTCGATGTCCGGACCACGTGCGTCTCGAAATATTGAAATATAAAAAATTTCCAAAACAAACATTTTTTTTTTTTTTTTTAATCAGAATTTCACATATATTTTAAATATCTTTCGAGGAATATATCGATGTATCGGCCGGCGCCTTGCCGACACAGCAAAACCCCCTCAAAAATATTAAAATATTATTAAACATTAAATATATTTACCAGATATTATACGGAGTAATTTGTAAATTATTTGATAAAAAGGGCTATATCCTATTAGCAAGCAAAACTAAATTATTTAAATAAAATAACCTATTATTATTATTATTATTATTTTAAATTATTTTAGACCCAAAATAATCAACATAACACATTACATTTCCGTCCCCTCAAAAAAAATTTTATTGCCCAAAGAAAATTTTTTTTTGGAAACAAAGCAAAAGCATGTCTATTACTAAAGGAAACTATAATTGCAAACAAAAACCCGAGAAACTAAATTTAATGAAATTCAAGTAACACTAGTCTATATCACCCATTATCTCCAACAATTGACCCAACTAGGATTCAGATACAATGTACTCAATATGAAATATACAGTTGATTATAAGGTAAATTTGTACCTGATTAACCAAATATTACACAAAAAAAACATGACACAAATACACTAATATAAAAAAAATATATATATACATCATACTATACAATACATTATTATTACAACTATACAATATGTACAGCAGACTCCCTTAAATCCGCAAAGCTTGGGACCAGAGGTTATGCGGATTTTAGAATTTTGCGGATTTCTGGTCATTGCTTTATTTGCATTTTTTAAACAGTAATTTGAGTGCAATTAATCGTGCATTTGGAACTATAATGAATGCTTACCATATAATAAAATATTAAAATAAGTAATAAACTAAAATAATAAGAATTTAGATAATTTTAAAAATGATTAAAATACTAATAGCAAAGGTCAAGTTAAAAATCAATAGTGTATGATTAAATATTCATTATAAAGATTAAATGTATTTTTCCAAAATTATTGAACAAAACTTGCCTCATAAAAGTACATTACTAATTCACATCAAAATCATAAAATAATGATTTTTTTTCCAAGTTTAGCCAGGCTTAATAACCAAAAAATATTGATTAATGCATAAATATATATGTAGTTAGAAGATTGCGATTATCAGTGATATCTGCAATATGTTGAATTTTTTCCAAAAAAAAAAAAATATATCCTTAATTCATGAAAAAAACATAAATGGAGTATTATTAAGAAAATTACAAATTAAAAAATATATGGAATTGATACAAAATTTAAAAAATCAAATTTTGTAGCAATATCCAAACTGAAAGTTTCATTGTTTACATCCATAAAATATGTGCGGATTTTAGAGAGTTGCGGATTTCTGGTTTGCGGATTTGAGGGAGTCTACTGTATTTAATACAGGTAAGAGAACTATTGTCTCACAACAAAACCATGAGTGTCTCTGGGACATAAGTGATAATCACTAACAATTTCAGTACTCCTATATAGAGATGTAAATTTTCCGGAAAAATATAAGTGGCGGAAAAAAATTGGTTTTTTACCGGTTTTTTCCGGAAAAAAACTGAAAAATTGGAAAAATTGATTTTTCATGACTATTTCTCCCAAATAAATTATATTTTCTTAGAGAATATTAAATAATAAACATTTTTCCCATTTATAAGTATTAAATGAAAATTATTCTCACTTTATATTACAAAATAAAAAGAAAGTAGCAAAGCCTGCTTTTAAAAGTTTAGTTTTTTTTCCACAGCCTAAGAATTTTTATTAAACGCTATTGTTTGTTATATCATATCTCTGTTGAAATGATTTTTCAGTTACATGTTTAACTACCAATTGACCTAATGTAAAAACCTGAGACAATATGTCTGCAGTTTGGAATGAAATAAATTATGCATTCCATTTACATAAGTATAGTTTTTAAGTAAATGATACTAGTGAAATTAAAGCAGGTTTGTCATTATTATGAATATCAGTATTCGAAAATTCCATTGTTTGTTTAAAAAATGTATATTTTTACATTATTATTTTTTTTTCTTAGAATTATTATTTTACTTCTTTTATAAAATATGTTTAGTTTTGGTATAGCTTTCCAATCTCAATCCAAAAAAGTTTTGGTTTAGTTTTATAATCTAAATTCAAACAAAACTAAGTTTTACTTTGGCTTACTCAGGTCTGCAACTAAAAGATAGCCTAGGATTTATTGACTGTTAGATTTTTACTCACTGAAACCAGATTTTTTTTAAAGTTTAATTAAATGTAATTTTTTTCTTTTTACCCTGAAACCTGGTATTCTATTCTTGAGTAAGAAACCATATTCAATAATGTTTCCACCTGGTAATTTTATATTTCTAAGAGTAGAACTCAAAAGTTATGAAAACAGAACACTACAAATTGAAAATGCTCACTATTTGAAGAATTAACAAAAGCAGTTACATACAGAGATAAACTTCTACTGTGCTTTAGAAAACTACAAAAATTCAAAGTTTAATCAAGAGGGAAAGTATAATTTGGAACATGGTTACTTGTAATAAAATATGGGTTTTTTTTTTCATCACAGTTGTACTTTTCTAATGCAAACTGCCCTCGTTTTGCAACATTACTGTACATTATGGAGGTAAAATGGAGGTCAATTTTAGATTCAACACCTTGAAAAAACATTCAATTAATCAGCTATAACGAAATCTTGAAAAATGCGGCATAGTAGTGCCACCTATAAGGCAATTTACAACAAAAACTAAACAACATTAATATATATCGGAAACTGTCTGAAGCTGTAGTTTGATTTTAAAAAAAAATTGTCCTTGAGGTAAAACTATTGCGATAATCATGAATAATGCAGCATAGCAGCACCATCTGTTGAGCAATTTATACCAAAAAGTAATGAATACGAAGTTATATCAAAGATAAGCTGAAATTTTATAAAAATTCATACATTTGTTTGTGATAGAACTATTGTGGAAATTATGAATAATGCAGCATAGCAGCGCCATCGGTTTGGCGATATACACTAATAACTAAACATCTCGAGTTTATATCAAGGTGTAACTGAATCTAAAGTTTTGTGAAATTATGAGCGTAAGTTCTTGAGATAGAGTGCCCATAAAATTTGTCACTTAGACTCACAGAGTGACAGTTATTTTCCAAAAACCATCAAAACGTGTTCAGGATTTTCTAAAATGTTTAAATACACCAAAAACTGGAAGTTAAATTTTTCATGAATTCAATGCTTATTTCTTTAAAAGATAGATTAAAGTAATAAATGCATACTTCAAAATTTTATGTTGAATATTTAATTTTATCATTTCCATTATTCGGCATATTATTGCAATAATTTTACACATGAATTAATTTTTAAAAAGAGAAGTTGCATTTAATTACATATCTAGATTTTTTTTTTCATGTAATCAAGTTTTTGTGAAATTGTGAACTTTTGTACAAAATATATTCAGAATTTTAGAATAAGAAATTATTACTATATTTAGGTTCCTATTTAGACATTTTAATAAGGTTATTTACATATATATGCAACTTAATAAAATTCAGCTGCTGTATGGCATGAGATTTTTTTTTTCTTCAATCACTGCACTTGTGAAAGATTCAGTTTGTTGATTAAACTTTTTCTGAAATGTCTATTTTCAAGAGAAATTTTGCAAAGGGTCTTGTGTTTCAAACAAGAAAAAATGTGAAGGATCCTTTGAAGTCTTCTCAAACAGATTTCTGCTCAGAGATCAGATTATAATCTATAGTACACCATAAATTTTCATGTGAGACATTCAACATAAAAATAAATAAAATAAAAAGTATGAGAATGTAGCTTTTGCAAAATTTTCACTAGATTATTTCATAAATGAAATTTCAATTTTTCCAGTTCGGAAAAATTGAAAAATAAGCCTTCGGAAAAAAACAGAAAAAAACTTTTTTTTCCCAATTTTTCCGTTTTTTTTCCGAGCATTCCCATCTCTACTCCTATACTGCCTCAACTTGTGCCCAGACCCCACATATGACTGAGAGGGTACGTCTGTATTTATTTGATCATTATTAGCATTAATATCAATATCTAGCAAATGATTATTATTGTCCCTAACTATGTTTTGTTCATTATCATTGCTACTATCAATATCTAATATGCGATTGTTGTTTAACATGTGATTACTGTCCCTAGAATTATTGTTATTGTCACAAATGTTACCGTTATATATGACATCAAATATCAGGAGTTGGTCATCAATGTCAACAAATTGAAAATCCCTAACATCCCTGTCATCTATGTGTTGATTTGTGTCCTGTTCATCGTCCTTAATTTCTTCCTCAAAAAGTGCAGGAAATATAATTCTCTCTGTGATTCGGGATAATCTATCAACATGTAACAATTGTTCATCTTTGGGGTTTTGTATGTGTACAATTTTAAAGTTCACTGTATTAGTTTGTTGAATGATACGATAAGGTCCTTTGTTGAATTGTGAAAGTTTTTTGCTTGCCCCTGGCTTAACTACTGGTGTGTATAAAAGTACTAAATCCCCCACCCGTAATTTTTTATCAGTGGCAAATTTTAATCTGTACTCCTCCTGTTTTTCTGCGGCTTTTGTTAAATTTTGTTTAACCATACGAAAAACTATGCCTAGCCTTAATTGTAAATCTTCGCTAAGCTCACGGGTATCTGCATAAGATCTCTGAATGGGTTTAGCTATGAGATCAACAGGTAAAAGCAGATCCCTACCATATACTAAATGTGCCGGAGTGTCACCTATAGCTGCGTGATAAGCTGTTCTGTAAGCCAATAGTGCAAAATGTAAAAGTTTGTCCCAATCTTCATTTGAAGAACCTACTAAATGTTTTAGCATATTAACTATAGTACCATTTGCTCGTTCCACAACCCCGTTAGCGCTAGGATGATAACTAGTCGTAGTATGCTTTTTTATGTGAAGCTTCTCATATACTTTTAATATTGCTTCAGATAGGAATGATTTTCCTTTGTCTGTGGTGAGATGTTCCGGAATACCATGAGTAGAAATGAATTTTTCTAATACTGATATTATGGTTTCTGATTTTAAGTCAGGTACCGGATACGCCTCAGCCCATCTTGTGAAATAGTCTGTCATGACAATAATGTGTTTGTTTCCCTCCATTGTAGTACCTAGCGGACCCACTGCATCGACCGCAATCTTTTCAAACGGACGTGAAGTAATTTCTACTCTCTGTAATGGAACTTTCTGTTTAGATTTATATCCCTTTCTAATGGCACATTGGACACAAGATTTGACATGATTAAGTGTATGTTTATATTGTCCCCACAAAAAATAATTCTTCTTTGTCTTAATTAGAGTTCTTTTAAAACCAGGGTGTGCTGACATGACTGAATCGTGTGCTAAATTTAATACTTGAAAAATTAAAGTTTTAGGTATAACTAATTTAGTGTGATTGTCGTTATACAAATCTCGTTTGTTAATGCAATATAGTAAATTATCCTTTAAAAAGAAAGTTAAATCATGTAATTGTACTTCATTCTGATCTTCCAACTGGTCAATTATGTCTTTGCATTTAGCATCTTGATTTTGTGAGGACCTAACAAATTCTGGTGAAAAATTTGGATTAACATTTACTTCCTGTATTACATTTACATTTCTAGATAGTACATCAGCTGGAATATTGCATTTCCCTGGAATATGGCAGTATTTTATGTTATAATTTTGCAGTGCAAGAGCCCAACGGGAAACCCGACTACTGTCCTGGATTCTCAACACCTGTGAAATTGCTTGCTGATCACAATATAAAGTGAATTTCCTCCCGTAAAGGTAGTGTCTAAAATTAATAATTCCCCATACTACTCCAAGGAGTTCCCTTTCAAAAGTACTATATCTTGTTTCAGCATCTTTTAGGGTTCTGCTCGCATAAGCGACTGGATGTAAATCACCTGACTCATCTTTTTGGCTAAGAACTGCACCTAACGCGAAGCCAGATGCATCGGTATGTAAAAAGAAAGGCTGCTCAACATTTGGTAATAATAAAACCGGGTAAGTAGTCAAACATTGTTTTAATTTATTAAATGCAAAATTTGCTTCCTGACTCCATATGAAAGGAGTTTTCAACTTAGTTAACTCTGTTAAAGGTTTAGCGATATCAGCGAAATGATCAATAAATTTCCTATAAAAATTACATATTCCTAGAAAACTACGAACTGCCTTTTTATTTTTTGGAATGGGAAAGTTTTCTACAGCTTTTATATTTCTTTCGTCTGGAGAGACAACACCATTTTTTATTTGGAATCCCAGGTAAGTGATAGAATTTTTTGCAATTTGACATTTTTCAGGATTGATTTTTAAATTATGAGAATTTAGTCTCCTAAAAACCATATCTAATTTATCGATGTGCTCTTCAAAAGTTGCCGAACCAATAATTATGTCATCAATGTAAGTATTCGTATCTAAACCTAGTAAAATCGTAGCAACTAGCCGTTGAAAAGAGGCAGCGGCATTGACAAGACCTTGAGGTAAACGTTTCCACTCAAATAAACCGAATTCCGTACAAAACGCAGTCTTGTGTCTGTCCTCGGGATGCAAGTTCATTTGCCAGTATCCCGAGCATAAATCTAGAGATGTATAGTAATGAGCACCATTTAATTTATCTAATAAATCAGAAATATGCGGGAGAGGAAACGATAAGGGCTTAGTCTTTAAATTTAATTTCCTATAATCACATACTAAACGGTAAGTTCCATTTTTCTTTTTTACTAAAATTACAGGGGATGCGTAAGGAGAATCAGAAAGAGTAATAATGTCTGCTTCGATTAGATCATCAATTTGTTGTTTTAATTCTTTTCTTAAGGCATACAGAGTCCTATACGGTTTGGAACGGACAAAAATATCATCAGTGAGATAAATTCTATGGCTAGTTGTGTTACAACCCATTAAATCCTTGACAGACTGTGCAAAAATGGCTTTATTTTTATTTATTATCTTCATAACCGCTTGCTTCTGGGAAATCATTTAAATGATTTAAATCAAATTTTCCTCCACAAGGGTTAAATTCTGTAATCTCATTTTCTACTTCTAAATTATTTACCGTAGTATTCTGAACATTAACTTTCTCAACAAATTCGATTTTGGCTATCTGACAATTTTTGTTGATATGAATTTTCCTTTCAGTGACATTGGCTATTTTAATCCATATATCTTTATTGCCCTCATAGTTATATATTCCATTCGCTACTAACCAAGAATTGTTTAGAGATTTACCCGAAGGTTGAACAAAAATTAACCTATGCGTTTGCAGAAGACCATTAATTTTAATTTTAACGAATTGCTCAGATCTAGGTTCAATGACATTCTTTGTTACAGTACTTCCCACACCTTCGAATTTATGTAAATTTATTGAATTAACTTCTGTGTTTTTGATATTGTTCCATAAAATTGTGTGATTTAAATATTTTAAGGTTTCATTTCTATAATCCATAATGATATTATAAGATTTTAAGAATTCAGATCCTAGAATTGCGTTATAATTAGCCTTTAAGGTATAACTGATAATAAAATTTACTTCAAATTTAACTTTTCCATCATTTAAACAATGTTTAATTTTTTTGTCTAAATTCATTACATCATTATTGACCCCGACTACTTGTATTGCACAAGGCTCACTCCTTTCAACCCAATTTGGTAAATATTGATCTAAAAATTCATTCGAAATTAAATTTATTGCAGCACCAGAATCTACGAGACAATCTATTTTCTTTTTATTTACATTTAATGAAATGATTGGTAATTGTCCCACTTTTGCATTAATAGTATCTATGCGTACCGTTTTAGGGGTAGTATTCAAAGACAGCGGTACGTTTCTGTTTTGTACCTCTACTGGTTTAAAGAATCTTCATTTGTATTTTGTGTCAACACTGTGGTACAATTTCTTTTTAAATGACCTTGTTGATTACATCTATAACAAGTGATGGTTCTCCTTGGTCGATTGTGTCTTTGTAAAGGACCAGTGTTAAAAGTTTGAAAATTTTGAGAACTGTGTCCCTGTGACTGTGTGATTTGTAATAACGCGTGTACTTGGTTACTTAATTCAGTGATTTTCCTATCATTCTCACTAACCATAGTTTGAATTAACCATTTTATTTTTTGTAATTCATTTGGTTTATTACTAGTGGCCTGCGCAACATTTATCAACATTTGTGCGTCATCATATTCTAAACATTTCTCATGGCACATAGCCAAATCCCAAATTTGTTGATATGTGGTTGGAGAATGAGGCATAATGAATTTTCTAACTTCCGGTTGTAAACATTGGAGACATTTTTGAACTAAGAGTTTTTCTCTGATTGTTTCTTGGTCAGCGAAGCATTTGTATGACAACCCCAAAACTCTGGATAAAAATGCTCGATTGGTTTCTCTTGGGAATTGTCCAGCCATAGCAAATTCGTGTAAATGGCATGCTTCATCTACCGTTTTGCTAAACCTGTTAGTTAAAGCTTCCCTCAAAATTATGAAACTTTGTGTTTTTTTCAAATGGGGTTGTGATTTTAGGAATTTTTGCACTTCCCCTATGCATTTTAACTTGATGGCAAAAACGCATTGCGCTTCTTGCCATCCTGCGAAGTCTTTAATTTCTAAAATTTTGTCAATAAAGTTCCCCACAGTAATGTCAGGGTTTTCCCCCGAAAAATTTGGAATGTTACCTATGAATTGGTTAAAATTAAATGTGAGGTTAGGTACCAGAGACACCTGATTATTTACACTTCTAATTGTCTCTGAATCCTTTATTGGGGACAACATTGGTGGAGATGGTGACTGACTATACTCATTTCCCGTATTTGCTCCTATACTATTCATATTAGACTCTTTATGAGTCCCATTCTGCCCTGAACCACTCTCTTCTACCTCATGCTCAAAACTGTCAGAATCTAATGCCATTTTAACCTCAAAATAATAATTTTACCAACAAAATACAATAAAATATCAAATAAATTACAATTAAAAAAATTCATGCAACATATAAAAATAATTTAAAAAAATAAAAATCGTAACCATATTAAAATTTCCCTTATTCAAAATTTCATTTTTTTTTTTTCAGTTAAATTACTCCAGTTAAACCATTAATTACTCCTCGACAAATTGCTGCAGTTAAACATCATACTTTAATAACCACAGCAGCTGAAAATGAAAAAAAAAAAATCTACCTGGTGATGTCACAGAAAATGGCTAAATCCATGGTACCATAAAAAAAATAAATAAATAAAATAAAAAAAATTAAATCGCGACGCCAAAATGGCAAAGGTCACGAGGCACCAAAATGTGTTGTGTCGATCCCCAAATTAAGATGGGTAGACACGAACATGTGGTAGAATAAAATATATTCTACCGAACTTCAACATAAAAATAAACTAAATTTAAATAAATCTTCAATTATCATCAGAAGTCGGATCGTATAGTAATTATTAAATAATCTCGTTTGCATATTCAAAAATCATTCTAAAAGAACATAAGCTGCTGTGGGAAAAGGTAAATAATGACTTAAATCATGGAATAAATTATAACTTACTTTTTATTTAAATATTAAATGAGAATTAAATTAACATATTAAGAAATACAAAAATAATACTAGCGTTTAACATGTGCTAATAATATGCATATGCTTTACGACCCCGGGAAAAAAAGAAAAATAATGATACCTTAAATTACATTATAGTAACACCATCAAAATCTTGGAAAAAATGGACAGTCGCATCAGGAAGATAATTGTGAATCTCTCTAGCATCCGACATCCTCTCAGTCGTAACTTTCGTTCAGGCAGCACACCTTCTCCTCGATGTTCGCCGAATTCCAGACCTCCATTCGCTCCTTCCCGTCGCGATTGACGAAATCTCCTTCCACCGCCGCCGTATCGCAACGAAGCCCGAAGTCGCTGGTCTTCTCGTCACTTGCCGAACTCTCCAAAAAAACCCCTCCCGATCTTCCTCTGTTCCCCTTTTTATCTCTGTGCCGCATCACTTCATTTCCATCACGTAGGCAAAATAATCCACTTGATGTCTCACATGTATGTTAGTTATTTGGGTTGTTCAACAAAATTTCTCATTTTTTTTAAACAAAAGAACGGCATTGCTGTTTAGAATTTTTCTTTGTTATCAAAAATTTTTTTATGAAAAGAAAACCATGTTGTCCTTCAAAATATCAGACACCTGCCGTGTATGAATACATTATTCGATGTCCGGACCACGTGCGTCTCGAAATATTGAAATATAAAAAACTTCCAAAAAAAAATTTTTTTTTTTTTAATCAGAATTTCACATATATTTTAAATATCTTTCGAGGAATATATCGATGTATCGGCCGGCGCCTTGCCGACACAGCAAAACCCCCTCAAAAATATTAAAATATTATTAAACATTAAATATATTTACCAGATGTTATATGGAGTAATTTGTAAATTATTTGATAAAAAGAGATATATCCTATTAGCAAGCAAAACAAAATTATTTAAATAAAATAACCTATTATTATTATTATATTAAATTGTTTTAGACCCAAAATAATCAATATAACAGTGGGATATGAAAGGTGTGGTGTACTATGAGCTTCTGAAACCTGGTGAAACTATTAATGGAGAACGTTATCAACTTCAGTTAATGCGTTTGAAACAAGCTCTGGCTAGAAAACGATCAGAATGGGATAATAGACATAATAAACTTATTTTTCAACATGATAATGCCCGACTACATGTTGCAAAACCGGTCGAAACATATTTGGAGAATGTCGGATGGGAAGTTTGATTGCGTGAATGCTCTACTTGTTCTACTTGTTTGATTCCATGAATAACGATTTGATTGGACAGCGGTTCACTTCTTCCAGAAAATATAGAAAAATGGATCTCTCATTGGATCGCTTTGAAAAGTGGGGACTTCTTTCGACACGGAATTCGTAAATTGCCTGAAAGATGGGAAAAAGTAGTGGGTAGGGATGGACAATATTTTTGTTAACATATTTATGTATTTTGCTTTTAAATGAAAGCTTTAATTTTTTATTAAAAACCACACGAATTAATTCCTAGACGAAATAATCTCGTTTAAAAAATGACAATTTATATTAAAAAAGGGAAAGTTTTCTCTATGAGCTTAAATGTTAACAATGACTTTCATTGTTTGCAAACAAACTTGCCGTGCAGATAATAGGTGATTGTGGATTATACATTTGCAGATTTTACAAAGTTGACTGTATAGTAAAGATATTGTAGTTATTACTAAATACAGTAGACTCCCTCAAATCCGCACAGCTTGGGACCAGAGGTTTTGCGGATTTTAGAATTTTGCAGATTTCTGGTCATTGCTTTGTTTGCAATTTTTAAACAGTAATTTGAATGTAATTAATAATGCAATCAAAAGTATAAGAATGCTTACAATATACTAAAATATTAAAATAAGTAATAAACTAAAATAATAAAAATTTAGAAAATTTTTAAAATGATTAAAATACTAAAAGCAAAGGTCAAGTCAATAATCATTAATGTACAGTTAAATATTCATTATAAATATGAAATGTGTTTTTCCTAAATTATTCAATGAAACTTGCCTCATAAAAGTACATTACTAATTCACATCAGGATCATAAAATAATGAAGCTTTATTTCAGGTTTAGCCAGACTTAATAACTAAAAAAGCTTGATTATAATACATAAGTAAATGTGGTAAGATTGTGATTACCAATGACATCAGCAATATCTTTATTTTTTCAGAAATAAATTATTCTTTCTTCATGAAAAAAAAACATGAATTCAATAACCTTAACAAAAATTACAAATAAAAAAAGTATGGAATTGATACAAAACTAAAAAAGTGAAATTTTGCACCTACATCTGAATTGACTGTTTCATTGTTTACATCTGTAAAATATGTGCGGATTTTAGAGAGTTGTGGATTTTAGGAGTGCGGATTTGAGGGAGTCTACTGTATATTTAAATGTACCTGTTTTTCTAATTAATTGAAACACATTCTTGTTCTTATTAGGAATCATCTACTGCAACTACATGTAGAAACTCTCAGCTTAGTATGGATAGTGAAGCTGGACTGGATAATATGTCTAATCTTAGTGAACCTATAGATGATGTTCTTGTTTGTGCTACTGATGATATTGGTTTGTAATTTAAAATTTAGCTAATTATCTAAAATTAATCCAGATAGTTATGTGTACATATAAGATCACACTAAATCAGAAACATTTAAATATGCTCATCTTTATAAAAATTTAGAAATCTATATATTTATAATTCTTTTACTTTTATTTTCCTTTTAAAAATATAGTCATATTTTGTGCGACATCATAATCATAAAACTCAGAGTTTTATTTTCCATTTATATAGAAAACATTGAAGACTCTAAATAAAAATGGAATCCTTTTTCATTATTTGATTATATTTTACACAAGAAATTATATCAGCTTCTTGAGTTATGAATTAGAAATTATAGCATTTGTTATCACAGACAAGGGTGCTATTTCTGACAATATTAAAATGTGTTACACATTTTCAAATTTAAAAGTTCCTCAAAAGGTTTTCATTTATTTTATTTTTTTCCAATAATGTATCTGTTTATTTCATACTATCTTTTATTTTCTTCATCACCGATTAGAATTGGAAAATCATATTACTGATATTCTGCAAAAAAGTAGACCTACATTTTTTTTTTCTTTCGAGCATAGTTGAAAAGTATTGGATTTTGATTTGTCTCTCTGCACTCTTTACACGTTCTCTCATAAATATAGTCAGACTGCCATATTATTGGTATATGCTATTGAGGCTTACTGTGGCATAATTTTTTATCAAAAATGGAGTGTGCTGTGTTTCTATTTTGTTTACATGAGCACACAAAAGATTGCTGTTATATTATGGCCTATAGGAAAAAATCACTTTGGTTGTATGTTAATGATGCTACACAATTTAAAACATAATTAAATTCATATCATTTCTGAATGCACTAAAAATTGTTTGCTGTAGAATAGGGATGCACAACCTGTGGCCCGCGACAGTTTTATGTGTGGCCCGCGAGTTTCGTCAATTTACATCTGAAAAAAATTGCAATTTTTGTACATATGTCGGAGGAAAAAATCGTAAATTCCGTCAATTTACCGCAGAAAATTGTAAAATTTCGTCATTTATGGAACGCAAATTTCGTTGATCGGCACGGAAAAATCGCGAATTTCATTGATCAAATGTGGAAAAAAGCGAATTTTGTCGATGAGGCTCGAAAAAATTGCAAATTTTGCTTATCAGATATGAAAAAATCGCAAATTTTGCCCATGAGGCTCGGAAAAAAAGCTAATTTACCCGATCGGGCACGGAAAGATCGCGAGTTTTGTCGATTAGGCATAGAAAAATCGCGAGTTTTGTCGATTAGGCATAGAAAAGTCTCGAATTTTGTCATTCGAACGCGTAAAATCGCACACATTGTTGATAGAGAAAGAAAAAATTGTCAGTTTTGTTGATGATGCTCGAAAAATTGTAAATTAAATTCATCGGTAGCAAAAAATAGCACGTTTTCTCGGTTTACCGCATGGAAAAAAAGCGATTTTCGTTGATCGGCACGAAAAAAATCGCAAATTTTGTCGATCAGGGACAAAAAAATCGCAAATTTTATTGATAAGGCACAGAAAAATCGCGAATTTAGCGATAACGTATGGAAAAAATTGAAAATTTCATTGATAGGCTGCAAAAAATTGCGAATTTCGTTGATAGGCCGCGATAAAATGTGTATTTCGTGAATTAAGAGTGGAAAAAGACGAACATTTCGTCAATTGGAGACCAAAAAAAATCGCGAGTTTTACCGATCGGATTTCGAAAAATCCGAAATTTCTTTGATTGGAGACAGGAATGTTGATAATTTTGTCGGTCAGACGCGGAAAAATTGATAATTACGTCGACCAAGTTATAATAAAATCGCGAATTTCGTCGATCGGATGCGCAAAAATTGCGAAATTTGTCGATCATACGAAGAAAAATCGCGAATTTCGTTGATTGGATTTGTAAAAATCATGAATTTCGTCGATCGGCTATTTAAAAATCGCAATTTTCGTCATTCGGCTTTGAAAAAATTGAGAATTTCATCGATCACCTATGTAAAAATCGTGAATTTCATCGAACGACTTTGTAAAAATCACGAATTTCTTCGATCAGGCGAGGGAAAATCGTGACTTTCATCGAGCAGCTTTCTAAAAATCTCAAATAACGTCGATCGGATTCGCAAAAATAGTGAATTTAGACGATCGAAATATCGTGAATTTTCATGAATCGGCTTTGTAAAATTGAGAATCTTGTTGCTCAGGAGCGGAAAGAGCCTGAAATTTTTTCGATGGGCTTCGTAAAAATTGTGAATTTTGTCGAGCAGGCTAGGAAAAACTGCAAATTTCGTCAATCAAGCTCAGTAAAATTACAAATTTCATTGATTGGCTTTGGAAAATTCGCGAATTTCGTCGATCAAGCGCGGGAAAATTGCGAATTTTTTCGATCCAGCGTAAAAAATCGCGAATTTCGTCGATCATGCGATGGAAAATCGCAAATTTTGTCAGCCATGCGAAGGAATATTGCGAATTTCATTGATCGGCTTCATAAAAATCGCTAATTTTGCTAACAAGGTTCATGAAAATCATGAATTTCGTTTATTAGGCGCGGAAAAATCGCGAATTTTGACGATCATTAGTAGGAAAATTGCGAGTATCGTCGATCGGCTTCGTAAAAATCGCTAATTTTGTTGACAAGGTTCAGAAAAGTCGTGAATTTTGTCGATCATCCCAAGGAAAATCGCGAATTTCGTCGATCATACGAATAAAAATTGCAAATTTCGTCGATAATGCGAAGGAAAATCACGAATTTCGTCGATCATCCGAAGAAAAATAGCGAATTTCATCGATCGGCTTCGTAAAAATCGCAATATTCATCAATCGACATCGTAAATATCGCGAATTTTGTCGATCAGGGGCGGAAAATTTGAAAATATCATTGATTAGGCGCTGAAAAATTGAAAATATCGCCGATTAGTCGCCGAAAAATCGGAAGTATCGTCGATTAGGCGCCTAAAATTTGGAAATATCGTCGGAAATATCGTTGTAAAAATCATGAATTTCTTCGATTGGCATCGTAAAAATAGCGAATTTTGTTGATCAGGTGCAGAAAAATCGTGAATTTTTATGATCGTTTCATAAGAATTGAGAATTTTGTTGATCAGGCATGGACAGATCGTGAATTGATCCCGATCGATTTCATAAAAGTGCAAATTTCGTCGATCAAGGGTGGCAGAATTAAGATTTCTTTAATCGAGTGAAGAAAATCGGTAATTTCGTTAAGTGCGTAAAAGTCTTGTTGATCGGCTCCTTCGTTCATAAAGTTCACATTTCTTTCGGCACCAACCATTTATGCTTGTTTTTTAGCACTTTTAATGAAACAAAACTTACTCTCTAAATAAAGTCAAAGAATATTTTTACATCTTGCAAATAATCCTTGTTATATTTGTTATAATAAAAACATAAAAACTGTTGATATATCCTTACCAACTGAATTGGATATTCTGACTGGGTAAGCGAATTTAAGGGGTAACTCCTCTCACACACACACTTCCCCCTTTGAAACCATATCTTTTATCCGATTATAGGCACAGATCACCTCCTCTAAATCTAATTCTCTCCATATTATTAATGTGGCCCTCGACCACCCAGACATATTTGTATGTGGCCCTTCTCTTGAAAAGGTTGTGCACCTCTACTGTAGAATATGGGTACAAAGCATTTATTATTCATTAGCTGACCCTCACCCAGCATTGCCCAGATTTGTGATAATAATCATAAATACATGCCTGTTTGTGTTTTGGGGATTCGATAAAACATGCCCTAGAAATTCTGAAGTTATACTGTAAGTTCATCAGTTATGCTTTTTCTTATTTTTGTGTTGTCATGTAAGCTTAATGTTTCAATAAAATTTATTTTAATTAGTTAAATAAAGTTTTAGTGTTGAAATAAATCTTAAACTAGTTTTTCTTCCGTGATATAGTTCTTACCCTCCCCAAGATAGATAACACTAAAGTATTTCAAGACATTGTTTCTTGATGGTTTTTAGTAAACACATAATCTGATGGTCTAAAATGCTGATTCTCAAATCACCAGTTAGACACTGTTAATGATAGTCATTTGCAAGTTTTACATCATGGCACAAAAATCAATGATATCTCGCATTTTTTTTTTTTTTTTTTTTTTTTTTACAGAAATAGCAACACTTGCTGTCTGCATGTGTAGCAGTATATCTATTTGTTTTATTGCCATTATAGATTAAGATTGTTTATAAACATTCATGTCATTTTTCTGCAGAATTTCCTTTTTTTTAGCACTAAATTTTATCATTCCTGGATATTTTTATTAGAGTTACCTTACAAAATATAACAAGAGTATTGGTAGTCAGCTTGGTAGGGCTAGAAGGCGAGAAACTTTGAAAATTAGGTTTTCATTTCACAAGTTATTGTCATTCTCATGCTTCTTTCTGTACCTTGTTCCTCAGTAAACCTTTCATTTCACAAAACTTCATCGATAAAACTCTTCTCGATAAACCTTCTCATCTCTATTCTCAGCAAAAACAAAAATCATGGTTATCAAAAAAGGTATTCATCGGGAAACCACAAGTTGCTTGATATGCTACATTTGTCAAGGTAGAAATTCATTGCAAAGCTATAAGTTGCTCGATAAACCTGAGATGCCATCAAGGTAGATTTTCATCGCGAAGCAACAAGTTTCTCAAGATGCCTGAGTCATCCTACTAGAAAATTATTGAGATGAGATTTGCTGAAATGAGAGGCATATCCGAAAGCTCTTTTATTAACCATTCTATCATATTATGAGTCTTTCTCTTTTTCGAGTTGAATTTTAAGGAAGGGAGGGGGACAATTTTTTAAATCGTAGCTATTTTGATAATAAATGTTATTTTTGATGTGGATTTTTTTTATGCAACTCTCTGCTAAATATTATTTATTAAATATAAAGGTTTTAAAGTGGGGTTGCATCATTTTTAGGTGTATTCTAGGAAAAATGAGTAAACCCACAGGTAACATGTAACAAAAAACCGTCCTGTCCTTAATTTTTGTACACCAGTGTTTATATATATATGCACAATCACATTTTTTTCCCCCGTCAGATGATAAAATCAAGTCATCTAAAGTCTGTGATGACAAAATATCAGTAGCTGAAAGCCTGTCCTCCGAACAAAATGAAGCTATTGTTTCTGTGAAAAAAAAACCTGAAGATACACCTATATGTGAAGATATTAAAGCTTCAGCAGACTTCCCTGCATCTAATGAAGATTCTACACTCCAAAAATTTGAAGAGCTATCTGCAGCTGAATCAACCTGCAAAGCTGGTGACATTGTAAAAGAAGGAATAGAAAATCAAGTTTTTGAAATACAGATTTTACCCAAAAATTCAGATGCCAATACAGAAACCAAATTTGCTTCAATTGAAGTTGAGCAGAAAAGTTTTGATTTATTTGAGGATAATCAATGCAAGTAGGTATTTTATGATTAAATTATAATGTATTTCCTAATTTTCATTTGTTAAATGTATAATTTAACATTTTAAGTGGATATTTTTAAGCAATACTACTGGCTTGTAACACTCAATTTTTATGATTTTGTTAGACTTTCTCATTTTTTACTGGTCTTTTGATTTCAAGTATTTCATTACATTATTTAAAAAAAAAAAAAAAATATTTTACTAATAAAATTTGATTCTAAAAATAAAATATTTTTTACATATGTATATTCATAAGGTTTTTTCTTTATGTATAATTATGTAATTAAACTTCTACATGTTGCTAATTAATGCTATGTAATTGGCAACATGTACATGTTAATTATGGCTTACATACAATGAATAAAAGTAAATTCAAAATATAAATAACTTAAGTAATTATGTGTTTAATCATGAGTTTTAAAGATGCTAAGATCATTATTAACGTGTGTTAACATTAGGCAGCAATAATAAAGCTGAATCAAAGAAGTGCAATTTAGTGACAAAAATATTACTAATGTTTTTCCTATTCAAAATCTCATCATTTGGATGCACAAAATAGTTATCTAAACTCAATAATATATTATAGTCTCCTAAGAAC
Organism: Maratus speculifer; assembly: GCA_964019185.1. NCBI lineage: Eukaryota > Metazoa > Arthropoda > Arachnida > Araneae > Salticidae > Maratus > Maratus speculifer. Next base: position 205,130,478 of record OZ025293.1, on the reverse strand, counting down.
CATTTAGATTTGCAATGTGCTTGAACAGCAGGAACAAATTAGGTATTAAACCTTTCCTGGAATAATTCTTTTGTCATTCAGGTATGTCTGTTTTCACAGTAAATAACTCGAATAGATATACCTTTTAAGCATCAATATTAGTAATTTTTTTAATCATTAATAATTTTAATTTGCAAGTTCCAGCTGCATTGACACAAGCTAAAACTAAGAGTCTCTCTTTCATATCTTTAATTCCTGTAGAAAAGTCCCATGGAAATCTTACCTCCATCATTTCATGAAATATTTTGGCTTGTTCTATAATCAGCAGACCACTAAGAAGCAAGTGTTCACTCATTTCTGATGAATCAATTCAAAACATTATCCAAATCTACATTAGCAGCTCTTAATGTTCTTCTTTTTTGCATAGAAAAAGAGTAACTTCCCACAAAAAATTGACAAATCTTATCCTCCAATTTCAAAATATTGTGCATAGTACCGTACACATATTCTTAAATGAATGAAGGAAAAAAAAACTGGTACAGCCATCTATCAGCTAAATGCAGACTATAAAGTAGAATTGCAAAAATTTTAGGGAAATGTTTCATGTTGGCATCTATCAACAAAATGAGAAACCGAAACTAAAATTATGAAAAACAGATTAACATTTATACAATCCAGATTTTGAAGGTTTCCAGATTTCAGGGATTACTGTATTTTATATAAATTGTGCATTTTGAAAATTACAAAAAAGGGAAAAAAAAGGGTATTTAATGTTTTATTTGACTTTTATAGTTGAACATTTAAAGTAGATAGTAAGATCTTAAGAAAATTGCATTTGAAAAATAGAAAAATAAAAGAAATAGGTATTATTGAACTTCATTTGTTCATCAGTGTTATAAATATTGTTGGACTTTATAAAAGAATTATAAATGTGAAATGTCATAATACTGCTAAATAGCAATGGAAACTAATGTTTTTTTACTATATTTAAAAAAATCCAGAAGTCATGCAAAATCTTATAAAAGCATTTAAATTTTATTGTTCTTTGTAAATAGCAAAGTGTATGAGAGTAATGTTTTTAATGCTATTTAAATTTTTTTATTACACCAGTTTTAATTTAATTGATTTATTTTTACAAGAAAAAATTATCATTTTCAAAAAACTTTTCAATTTCTTTTAACATATTAAACTGTACATGACAATTATTTAAAGTGCATGATTTTATTATTAGCAGGTAAAGACACATTACCTTTGGCTTTTAGCTGTTCTTTTTCATAACCTAAAAGATATTAATTTCCCACAGTAACTTAACCTTTTTAAGTTCCTAGATTTAAATTGTTATATGGTACATTATCACTGTGTCATAGTTCAGAAACTCATGAACACTTAATACTTTACAAATTACAACAATAATAAAAGGTGGCCCTTAATCATGTGTATGTTGTTTAATAGACTAGTAAAGAAACACAATTTTATTAGAAACATAATGGAACATTAAATACCTTAATCTCAAACCTTACAAGTTTGTGATCTCTGTTCTCTGTGTTGAGGTCCATCAGTCTTGCTTCAGAGCTTCCCCTTTTCCTTTGCTTACAAAATATTCCCACTGATGTCAAATTTCTTATTTATTTTTCAAATTGTTTACACAGTAACACCATTGCCTCTAAACTTGACTGCCACCTTTTATTTCACCTCCATGTAAAATTTTCTTTTAGAATACTCTGCTCCACAACTACCTCTCCGTCCTTCTGTATGGCATACATTAAAAGCTCTTGAGTCTAGGTAATATTATCACCCACTCTCAAGCTATACATAGGTGTCAATTCATTTATATATATATATATATGTATATAAATAAAGCCATTAATACTATTACAATATATGAACCATTGAATTTAATAACTTATAGCACATTGAACATGGAAGGAAAAAAAGGTAAATAATTAATATGAATACAAATGAAATTTGTAGAACCAAAGCAGAATCTTCAGGTTCCAAATACTTTGGAACAACAAATGAAGTGTTATATATATATACATATACAGTAGACTCCCTTAAATCTATGTCCCTAAAATACATGCATTTTTTTAAATGTAAACAACAAAATTAAAGATGGTGCTGAAGTCAGCGGCTAATGCAATACAAATAATTCTTTAAGTATATATTTTTTTTAAATCCTTTTTAACTTCTTCCTTTTTTTAATGTCTTTCAATTTACAGGGTGTCCAGCAAATAACACCCTGATTTCAAAATTAAATTTTTCAAACAGGGATGCCATTTTTCCACCGAATGGCAGATTTCCACTTTTTTTAATTTTTAAGAATCCGCGATTTTCGTTAGGCGATCACAAAATAAAATAACGATTTTCGTCAAATGATCGCGAAATGAAACAGCTATTTTCGTCTAACGATCGCGACATAAAACGGCGATTTTTGTCAAACGATCGCGATGTAATACGGCAATTTTCGTCAAATGATCGCGATGTAAGACAGCAATTTTCGTCAAATGATCGCGATGTAAAACGGCAATTTTCGTCAAATGATCGCGATGTAAAACGGCAATTTTCGTCAAATGATCGCGATGTAAAACGGCAATTTTCGTCAAATGATTGCGATGTAAAACGGCAATTTTCGTCAAATGATCACGAAGTAAAACGACTATTTTCGTCTAACGATTGAGGTGTAATGCAGCGATTTTTGTTAAGCGATCTCGATATAAAATGGCAATTTTTTTAAAGATCGCGAAATAAAACAGCTATTTTCGTCTAACGATTGAGGTGCAAAACGGCGACTTTTGTCAAGCGATCACGATTAAAATCGTGAAATAAAACGGCGATTTTCGTCAAACGATCGCAGTATAAAATGGCGATTTTTGTCAAACGATCACGAAGTGAATCGGCGATTTTCGTCTAACAATTGAGGTGTAAAGCGGCGACTTTTGTGAAGCGATCGCGATGTAAAATGGCGATTTTTTTTAAGATCGCGAAATAAAACGGCGATTTTCGTCTAACGATTGAGATGTAAAGCGACGACTTTTGTCAAGTGATCACGATGAAAAATGGCGTTTTTTGTCAAACGATCGCGATGTAAAACGTTAATTTTCGTGAAATAATCGCGATGTAAAACGACGATTCTTGTTAAACGATCGTAAAAAAAAACTGCAAATTTTTACTATTTACACGTGGAAAAATCATAGAATCTATAGTATAGTTACCTATATTTATTTAAAATGATGCAATACATAAAACTTCTCACTAAATCTGTTGCTGGGTTACCTTAATTAATGTAAAGTATTTTGAACTAAAGAAAATATCATTTTTATTTACTCTTATAAGTATTCATGCACATTGAATTAATAGCATATTTCAAACTTTTGGACAAATACACTTTTAGAAAGACTTTTGTTAAAGGTTTACAAGAGGGGAAAAAAAGATAGTTTCTTGCTTTTTTTAAAAGTAGTTTATTATAATTTAATTCTTTATTTAATTTGTTACAAACAATAAAATTTGCAAAATTCCTACATAAATGTTGTGAAAAATGTCGTAAATTTTACTTTATGTATAATTTCCTCTTTTTTGTTATTTCTGAGTGGCATCTCTGCAAAAACAAAGATCGATAGTAATATGCGGTAAACGTTTTTTTTCATTAGGTAAGCTGCAAAAATCTTATACAGAAATTTCAAACAGTGAATATCTTGAAAAAATTGCGTTCTGATTGCATAGAATGCTTTGATTTGACATTTTTCTTGTTTTAGATTGCCTGCAGAGAAATAGTTTTTTAGCTTACAGTGCAATATTTTAAAGATTTTTTGAAGTAAATTTTTAGAATTTTGAAATTTCAGAAATTTAATTAAAAAAACTATGAAATATGGCACTTTAAGCCGAAAAACACATTATCTGGCAGCAATCTAAGGCAAGAAAAATGTCAAATCAAAGCATTCTTTGCAATCAGAACACAATCTTTTCAAAATATTTACCATTCAAAACTTTTGTATAAGATTTTTACAGCTTACCTGATAAACAAACCGTTTACTGCATAATTCTATTGATCTTTGTTTTTGAGAAATTTAATTTTGAAATCAGGGTGTTATTTGCTGGACACCCTGTATATTCTGCAGTGTTAAATAATACATTCTTAGTTGTACGATGATCGATATTTAATTGAATTAATCATTATTGTATCGTAGCTGCAGCGTAATATAACTTTCAATGGCCATTTCATAGTGTTTGCAATACGCATGGCAGGATAATTTTTGCTATATAAAATTATTATTTTAATAGTTCTATTACTATTTTCGTATCCCTGCTTTACGAAACAAATTTGGGGTCTACATCCGGTTTACTAATTACGATGATCATTATTTAATCGAAATAATCATCATATTATAGTTGCGGCATAATATAGCTTTCAATGACCTTTTGCTGATGTTTATAATTCGAGGGGCAGGATATTTATTGCTTTATAATATGGATATTTTTTAATTTATCAAGCTTTTTTTTGTTAACAAAGGCAAATATTTTTCTTTATAAAAAAGATTGATTTTTCCTCATCATTATTTATATTTAGTATTGCATCTTAATTATTTACTGTATTTTAATATTTTTCTAAAATTTTATTTTATGTAATTTTTTTTGTTATAATAACTTGCTTTTTAACTATTTATTTAAGTATTTTACCTAATTACTTTAATGTATCAATTTATTATATGCATTTATTACAATGCTTAACTACCAATCAAATTAATGTTTCAAAAATGCAAACAAACCAATGACCAGAAATCTGCACAACCCCTGGTCCCAAGCATTGCAGATTTGAGGGAGTCTACTGTATATATATATATCCAATATTTGAAATATAGCAGTCAATAAAACCTCATACACTTAAATCTGGGCCATCCTGTATTTTATCCAAAAACGCAGGTTATCTAGTTGTATATATTCTTTCATTGCATTCATAGACACAGTTAAAAATTAAAAAAATTGGTAACCATGGGCTAGTACTTTGTTTGTAAATGTAGTCACATTCACATGCAATTAGAAAAATGAATGAATTTAAACAAATAATCATATTTTGTATGGCACAGTAACTTTTATTGCAATGTTTGCCCTATACACAAGTTGATATATTAAGGATAAAGGGGGATATGAGGGATATATTTCGACATAATTTTCTTGAGGCAAATTTAAATTATGCAAAAATTATTATCTTACCTAAGTAGTCACCTTACAAAAATATTTCTTTATGTGATCCCTATATAAATATTTGCATCAAACTTTTAGAACAACCATTTTTATATGTACTTAAGCATTTTAGATTGTTAACATAGCATGTTTCTCCAGGTTTTTAAATTTAGACTCTGCATGACCACCAATGAGCAGTGTTAGTCTCAAAAGTTCATCCTTGAAATGCACATAGTTAACAGAAAATGTAATACAATGTTTTTTAAATCCATTTGTAAAAAAAAAAAAAAAAAAAAAAAAAAAAAAAAATGCATCAAGTGTATGCATATACATTATGATTAAATACATGAGCATTTTTAGCATCTAACACCAGAATTAGTGTATTATCCAGCCTGGAGTCAGAGTACAGCCGCACTCTAAATTGTTAAAATTTCTGAAGTCTGGGTATGAGTCGGCCATTTTTTCCCACTGTCTTCACTGATAAATATAGGTGAAAACTGGGAAATTCGATTACTGGGTCTACCGGCCACTGGCCGGTAGACCCAGTTTCATTAGTGGCCACTTTTTAAAAGTTAGTAGCCACTTTTTAAAAATAGGTCAAAATGGCTTTTTTTTTATTTATTTATTTAGCGGCTAGTTACACATATTTGGTTAAAAATAAAACTGTCATTCCACTGAATGGAAAAATATGAATTGGTGATTAATACTGCAGATAAAATTGTAAGTGATAAACTATATTTAAATATATATTAATGTATTGTATAAAACAAACAAGGAAATTGTATTTTTAAATTTTAAATTAAAAAATAATTTCACATATTTCTTGGATATTTTATTCTTACTTAAAGTTGGTGGTAATTATTAAGTTTGGCGAGTGTACTTTGGCTGAGATTTCAAAATTCCGGATGTCTTATTAAGGCAAAATCATAGAGTGTCAATGTATTGGTGAGGTGGAGGAAGTCTGCTTGGTAGCAGGAAAGTCATATGCTAAATCTGCAGTATTACTCGCCTAAGTGGCAAGTGCTAATTTTGTCCTATGTTTTAAAAGTAATTGGCTATAATGTTTCAATCTTTCTTGACACCTACATAAACTTTAATCATAAATTTAAAAAAAAAATTGTCCCAGCCAACTGTTACTGGTACAATTAGTGAGCATATGACAAAAGTGAAAGATTTAAGATACAGCAATGTCCTTAAAATCTCCTTGCATCCAGAGGTAAAAATGGTATAATTTATTTGAAATACATGTGGAATTAAAATTGATGACTATATTTTGTAGGAAAAAAACTATTTCTTGAAAACATATTAATGCAAATAAAGAGTTCATGATAAAAAGCCAAAATATAGAAAATACAACAAAGTTGCTAAATATGCTTGCATTCGATAGAAAGAAAGAATTAACCAATTCACTAATTAGATGCAAACAAAGTAGAGATGCATATATTCATGAAAAAAGCTGTATTTCTCAAAGCAAATTAATAAGATTTTTTAATCGCCGAGTGGCGACTAGGGTGGCGACCGATCGCCGATTTTTAATTAAAAAAATTAACCAATTCACTAATTAGGTGCAAACAAAGTAGAGATGAATATATCCATGAAAAAATCTGTATTTCACAAAGCAAATAAGAATTTTCAATCGCCGAGTGGCGACTAGGGTGGCGATCGATGGCCGATTTTGAATTTAAAGAATTAACAAATTCACTAATTAGATGCATACAAAGTAGACATGCATATATCCATGAAAAAAGTTGTATTTAACAAAGCAAATTAATAAGATATTTTAATCGCCGAATGGCGACTAGGGTGGCGATCGATGGCCGATTTTTAATCGCCACTTTTACAACTTTAATCGCCATGTGGCGAGTGGCGACCGTTAATTTACACCTATACTGATAAATAACCTCTTTTGACTGTTTTCTCATATCAGGACTAACTGCCATAATTAAAATAATGCAAAAAGAAGAAAAACATGAAAGAAAGTAACATAATCAAAGAAAAGATGAGGTAATACAGATCAACTCTATTTTTTATGTGTGATGGAAAAAAGAATGATCAATTGGTCACATAACTGTTAACATAGTTACTGACCTAAGATAAGGGATGTGGTACTGACCTTGTCTAGTCATTTTTCTTTGCAGAAACTATTTTAAAAACTGTCATTTTGAAAATGATTTCTTTTTATAGTAAAGATATCTACACATATTTTATATAAACAAAGAAGATAACTTTCATATGGAGTACAAAATGTGTATTTATTATGATTTTTTTCACATTTCAAAGTAACAGGATTAATAAAAGTATCTTATTTTTTATTTAAAAAAATTTTACTCATAAAGAAATTAAGTTTATCTGAATGTATCTTTTACAATTAGAATTTTACTGTGGCCGTCATGACAGTATGTCTTAAACATTTTTTTGTGAGATTGTGATTAAATTTTTCAGATGGTATAAATGTCTCTATTGTCCCTTTTGTTATAATGAAATGTGAACTTTCACATTAAAGTCTGTTTATTATCCTGGTGTAAAATTCAATTTTTATGTTCTAGTGTGGATCATCCAGAGAATGAAACTAAATTTGTAAATGCAGAGGATTCAGTTTCAGTAAGCATAATAAATGATGTGCCCATACTGGATAATGAGGGTAAGTATCTTTAAACTTGCTAATAATTATTTCTGTTAACATTATCCCTTATTATATGCATCTACAGAACACGGGACAATAAAAAAGGTATCATTTAAAAGGTTTTTGAGCCAGCTTCTAACAGTATGCTCACAATTTGTAAAACATGTTTCCTTATTAAAAATTTCAATTACTTTATCTTCCACAGAAAAAGCCAAATATCGACTTTTCAGTGAAAAATTGTCCAATATCAGAAAATATATAAGTGTATAAGTAGATACTAAAAATTGATGATGAAAAATTCAGTCAATGAAATTTTAGCACATTTTTGTGCCATAACTAATAATAAAAAAAAGTGTTTTCCAAAATTATTGATCTCTTTTATTCTGTTTTGGCATATTGCCAAATCTTTTTAATTTGATTCAACTCATTCTGTTCTGACTTCCTCATTCATAAAACCAAATTTCCTATTTTTATAATGGGAAAACTTTCTCTATTTCATGTGACTACTAACTGTTACTTACACATATGAAAAGATGATTGAACAAAAGTGCATTGTTTATAATGCAGAATTTAAATTACGTCATCAATTTTACAGAGCAGTCAAATAAATCAGCTGCTTGTCATTCCACCCACAATGAAAGAGAAGTAATAAGAATATGAAAGAAAAAGGATGAGATTTCAAAAATTCTAAAACTAATGAAAGCTGCACATGGACACAAACCATTATTATTTTCTGTTGCTGAAGAAAAACTGGCCGACAGGATGCAAGTGTCTTGAAATCATGTTTTTGGAAATATTTATATCAGGAAACCCCTTTTTTAGAAGTAGGAGATCCATTTCAAAAGTTTCTTAAGAGAGTAGGAGTTTTCTTTACAAGTCAAGGTCTGAAATATGCAGTATCACATCTTGATGATACATGATTTGGACACAAAAGGAAAGTCCTGCATAAGAAAGGAAAAAAAAATTATGAAATATTTCCTCCCTCCAAATTCTTTGGCAGACCTGTGATTCTTCCGTGAGTGTTTAAAAAATTTCTTGGAAGTCTGTGATTTTCTTTTTCTTTCTTTTTTTATAAAGTTTCTTAGAAGTCTGTGATTTTCTGTTCTTTTATATGATTTCTAAAAATCGGTTCATGAATTGGTCACAGAAAAAATTAATAATTTCTTCGAATCATTCATGGTAAGATATCGTGAATTTCATTGAAGATCTCAAAAACAAATAACTATTAGCTTCAATTCTTTGCTGAAAACAATTTTATACATAAATTTTAAATCATATTATCAATTATAGACGGAAAAAACATAGTGTAGAACACTACATTTTCAAATAGATTTTTTAAAAATGATAATGTATTTTTTTTTCCACATGTATTTTTTGTTGAAAAGTACTTTACAATTGACACTAAATCACAAAAAATAAGACTACCCACTTTTTTTTAAATTTAAAAAGATTAGTATACCTTTATTGGAAATTAAAGAATATTAGAAAGACTTTATTTTGAATTATTTTTATAGGGTACATAAAAAAATTACTGTACTCAAATGAGTATGGCGGCCTTAAATGGTTTAAAAGGAAGCAGAAAGAAATTGCAAATTTTCTCATGGTTGCACAAAAAACTCATTTCACTAAGCAATCAAGGAAAAAAATCTTGCAAATTTTGTCAAAAGATAGAAATTAGTAATTAAATTTGTTAACCACTCACAGAAAACTATTGCAAATTTATCTGACTGGTAGTGCAAAACTATCTCAAATTTTAAAAAATAACCGTTAAATGAATAAATTTTGTCAAAGGATCATGGTAAGGAAAGACTAATTAAGTGAAACGATTGTGAAAAGAAAAGCAAATTTCATTGAAAGATCGCCAAAAAAAAAAAATAATAATAATAAAAAATAAATAAATAATAAATAAAAGACAAATTTCATCAAAGGTACACCATAAAAAGTGCAGATTCTGATAAAGAATTTAGATTAAAAAAATATGTACTTCATCAAATGATTTGTAGGATAAAAATTGTGAATATCGTCAAATGATAGCAAATTTAATCAATTTACTACATCAAGCTGAAACATTGAAAATGGTTCCTTTTGCAAATGTCAAAAGAATGCCATGAAATAAGAAGAAACTCTATAAGTAATATAAAAAATTTCAGAGTAAAAAAATTACTATTGGCGAATTGTAAGCCTGAAACCTTATTACACTTACAAATACTGGCAAATTTTAACTCAAAAACTGGCTGTGGAACACGAAAAAAGAAGGCCAACCAGTTTTAATATTAATTTAAATTTTTAGTTCTACTATTTCTCATTTTCAAAGGTTGGTAGGTCTGCACATGCATTATTTCTGTTGTCAACACCTCTTTTTATTAACTAAAATGTAGCATACAATGATGAATATGATATGATTGGATAGGATTTTTTGCTCACATCTCACCTTGCTTACTAAATTTAACTAACATATACTATAGTATACAAAGATGAATAAGTATCATTGGATATGATTTTTTGTTAGCAGGCATTGCATACTGAATTTTCATTATGCTTTTAAGTTATGATCATTATATGTATTATTTCTGATGTTAACACCCCATTTTCTATGCATATATAAAATGTGCACATTGATGAATAGGGCGTTATATGAAAGGTTTTTGAACAGGCTTTGGGCATAGTGCACTGATATTTCATTGAAACAAGTCTTTTTTTTTAAACTGCTCTTATGTACTGGCAGGAAACGGTTCCACTTAAAAGAGGAAATTCCACCTTTTTAAAACCATTTTTGGGCACTTTTTAGATTGATACAAAATTACAAAGAAAATATTGGAAGCATATATATGAAGGGGAATGGGGATTGTGCAAATTTTTATAAACATACATTTTGTCTGCTAAAATACTTAGTTTGTTTTTTGAATTTTTGTCCTGTAGAGCCATCAGATCAAAGCTGTGTGTTTATTATAAATATTTGAAAATCGCACCAATAAAATTCTTTTGAAGTGTCTTAAAACATAAAGAAAATTTCCACAAGGTTCTTTTTGAAATAGATATTTTCTCTATTTATACAGCACTTTTGGACATTTTCAGTGATGCATTTTTGGAGATTATTTCTGAAAGAAAGATCAATTTGAAATACCTAAAATTTAGCATAGATTTTTTTTAATACTTCACCAGATACATTTAGATTTATATCTTAAGCCATTATTATTGTTATTTTCTTATTTACTGAACATATAGTTTTATTGTTCACTTAAATAAAAAAAAAAGCAAAAAATACTTTCTAAGTTATCGAAAACAAATAAAATTCCTATGTACTGTTATATTTCATTTTATTTTATGAATAACTACCGGGTGTCCCAAAAATGACTGATGGATTTTAAAATTCAATAACTTGCAAATGGTGACAGCTATTTAAAAATTTTTGCAGGAGGGTTATGTATAATGTCAGGAGTTTTTTACCATAATTTTTTATTTTAGTTTGCACCTCAAACAATAGGTGGCGCTGATGGCAATTGAAGGCCAGGTTGATGCTTCACTCAGCACTGATCACCTGGCTTTCAATTGCCGTCAGCGCCACCTATTGTTTGAGATGCAAACAAAAATAAAAATTTACTTAAAAACTTACATTTACTTAAAAAAAAAAACTCCTGACATTATACATAACCCTCCTGCAAAAATTTTTTAAATAGCTGTCACCATTTGCAAGTTATTGAATTTTAAAATCCATCAGTCATTTTTGGGACACACGGTATTAACATATGTCTAAATTATATGAGTTTGGCACCATTGTATAAGTAAAAAAAATTCCGTCTTTTTTTCTTATTTTCCACTTCCATGCCTGTATGTTATAAATTAATTTTAAAAAAGTTATCAGAAAGTAAAAGATTGTAGTGTGAAAGCTTTGTGTGGGTTTACTGGTACTAAAAAAATATCAATTTTTATTTGCTATTGCTTCTTTCTTTTAAAACCATCTTCTGTATAATGCATGTATTAGTATTTGAAACGGGGTTTTGTTAAAGAAATAGTTTCTTGGATCTAAGTTTATTCGTTCAATTAAGAAAATATTTTTCAATGTTTCTATATATAGTATTTTTATTAATACATACTAAAAAGTTATTTTTGTTGCTGAGGCAGTTTTTTTTTTTTTTTTATATTTTGACAATTATTCTAATTTTCATGATTATTTTTAGATTTGCATAACATAAAAAAACTCATATTTAAAGTAAATGGTTTAATTAAAATTTGAGATGTTTGTTTGGTGTCTATTTTTTACAAACTATAATGACTTTAAAAAGTTAATTTTTCAAGTCATTGCTTTATTACTTTTTAATGTATAATTTTATGTAGCTCAGTATTTGTGTTTCACTATTACTTTTAAAAATAATTAAATATAAAAGATTCAATGCAAAAGATCTTAAAAATATGGAATATTTAGTATTTTTGATTAATGCTATATTTGTTCACAATGTCTATTTAATCCAAATAATCTCATATGAGAATTTTATAACTGCTGATTACTTTTCTGAGATTTTTATATTATCTCATACTTATTTTTATATGCTATTTATTTTCTCATTTCATTCCCCCATGTACCTTATTTTCCTCTTTTACAGTTGATGTTGAGAGCAAATTTAATGATATTCAACCCATTATTCATGAAGAAGTTGATTTTGAAAATGATATTGGTAAAGGTTTATCAATTGAAACTAAGCCACAGCAGGAAGAAGATATTCATTCAAATAAAAACATTGAAATGTCCTCTAACATTTGTAATAGTACACTTCCTGAAAATGATAATATTAAAAAGTTATCTGATAAAATTTCTGAAGACCTAATATTTGATCTTGAGGATGAAGAAATATTTTGCAAGAGTAAGTTTCCTGATATTTGTGTGTCAATAACTGTTGCTAATGATACGAATACTTCTCCTGAATCTTCACAGCCTAGAGCTGTTTCTCTTGTGTTGAGCACTTGCCACAAGGAGTAAGTAGATAATTATTTCTTTACTTTGATTAAATATTTGATATAATCATATTTCTGTAACAAACAAAAGTTTCCGTGTTACAGCCATTAAAAATTAAGCTATTCTTTTTCAGTTCTATTCTGCATAATTTGACTTGATTCCTTCAAGTTCTGATTAATTTTCTTTGTAAGAAACATGGCCCGGCTAACCCTATTAAGGTTTGTGGAACCATGGGTGCAAGACCTTCAGTCTCAGGACTGGTTTCAACTTTGAAGAGATTTTTGACTAACTCAAAATTCTACTTTATATACTTAAATAATAGCAGTTTTACCATCAAGAACATTTAATCACTTTCTTTTATTGTAAGAGATCAATTTTTAGCCATAATGCAAGACTTAGAAATCTTCTAACCCTTTTGCATTTAGTTATTTCTAATGCTCAGAAATGATTTCAGTCTTGACTTAGATGGATTTCTTGCACCCATGTGTAGAACAAAGATTCAATTGAGGGTCTCTCATGACATTTTCAATTACAATTTCAACTAATTTTAAGAATGAAATCTGATTTTTAGCTTTTTTGGACTGTCTTAGAAGTTGCAGTACCATCCTATCACCCCATTTATCTTAATAACAACCACATCCTGCAGGGAGTATTCTTTTGATATTAGTCAAGATTTATTTGCTTATTTTTTTTTTTATATATAAAGGACTCACAACCATAGTAGACAAAGTCCATTTTGGGGGGGGGGGGGGGAATACAGTCCATTTAGAATATGCATAAACTCTTTTCTTCCACTTTCACAGAGAGTCAAGTCTGTAAACAGATACCATATATGAGAAAGTATTTGAAAACGAGCTTGCTTTGCTATGGGAGCAGGTAAAACAGGTTTTATGCATCTGTTAAATGGACTACCTCTTTTTCGCAAAATGGACTTGGTCTACTATGATTGTGAGCCCCTCATATGACATTCAGTGTATTTTCCTTCTTAATCAGAGGAATCTACTAACTGCATCCTCACTTCCGTTTTAGTTAGTTTTAAATATTGATTAAGAACTTAGATTTGAATACATTAAAATAGTAACTTTTTTTCTAAATTTTATGTATTAATCTGTAAAATATATTAACTAATTATGACAAGAATTGAAAACATATTAAGTGAACCTATTACACATGAGATTACTGCTCTAATCAAAATGATCTACACTTTTGTAGAGAAATGAAAAATGGCACTTTCAATAATCAGCTGTTATTTGCGAAACAACCTTATATTTGTTATGCAAAATTTGTTTAGTATATTTTTTTTAATCGGCATTTTTAAATTTTAATGAGTAAATGTCAGTATGTTCAACATCTAATTTTCACTTCTGCTATTGTTTTGAAAAACTTCCTTCTAAAATTGGAAGGTTATACAAATGGCTCAAAAAAATAAAAAATAAAATGTACGTTTATTAGTTTTTCTCTGCAGTATCATTCACTGGGCTGCTGAAAAATCCATCCAAGCCACTGTGACTAACTACTGTTGACTAACATGAACAAAATAAATTGGAAATCACAGGGCTGGAAATAGAAACAAATGGTCTTCCTTTCCTCCCCCCCCCCCAAATTCCCCTTAAAAAGATTATCTTTAGTTCTTTCTTATGCATTTTCCTCTCCTTAATCCCCTTTCACTGACTGGAAAAAAAAATAACTACAATAATAATAATAATTAGCTTTTAGCGATTTTTAGAGGGCAAAATTTATTAGAGTAAGCTAAAGCATTCTAGCTGGAATTCTTTCACAAATGTTAAAAAGTCACCTTGGAATGTAGACAAATTTTAAGAAACTCATTAAGAAATATCATTAAAATTCCTAAAAATTGAAAAATATCAACACAAAAGTAACTATATTAACCTCTTCAGACCTGAGCATAAAGTAACTCTACAAATATATATTTATTGGTTTTGCATAATCGAAATGATACCATAGAAAGAGCCATTTTTATGAAATCAGTACTTTAGGGGGACTGGTAATTTAGGTTTACAAATATGGATATAAAAGTACTAATCCCCTTAAAACATTAGTTTAACTATCAATAATATAAATTTATGTAATAACAAAATTAAGGTCTTAAACAAGTAAATGATTAGAAAATCCTCAAAATTTTTTATTGTAAAGCATTTAAGTTATCATGAATATTTCTTACTTTTTGGGCCACAATGTCTTGAAGGTATTTTCGAAACTTGGATGAAAATAATATTTATTTTATCTGGTAAATTCATCAGTGCTAACATTTATTGGTTTTGTTTTAAAGCAAAAAACATTCAGCTGTATAGAAGTAAAGTAAAAATGCAGAAAAAAAAAGAGAGAGAAAAGTTTTTTATGAGGAAAAGAATGGAGGTACACATTTGTGTACCTCAGGTCTGAAGAGGTTAAGCTACTGCTTGACCATTCTTCAAAGACAGGCTTGCTGCCCAAAAAAAAAAAAAAAAAAAAAAAAAAAAAAAAAAAAAAAAAAAAAGTTTTGGACAGAGATAAGCATTAAATTAGGATGAGACAAAATATTCAAACTAAGAAAAATAAGTTTAAAGCTCACAACTCCGAATCATTTAAAAGAAAACAGATAGAGTAAAATGCCTTTTCACATATTTGTAATTATTGAAATGCAATTCTTTTCAAATAAGAGGATATACCCTTTTAGAAAACTTTCTGTTCAATCAAGAATTAAAATAGTTCTTCCATTCTCATTATTTATTTTTTGTACCATTTTAAAATTGTTTAATAATGTATTTATAAATTTAAAAAAACTACTGCATTACATATTTAAATATCCAAATTATTGTATTTTGCTTCTTTAGCTTATTGGTTTACTCTGCATCAAAGAGGAAGCTAAAATTATTATATGCTATAACCCAGGGCCAGTGCAACCATCAGGCAGGGCTCCCAAATGATCCCCTTTTCCGCCCAAAAGTCCCCTTTTTTGTATTTTGGTCCCCCAAGTCCCCTTTTCTGTGTCTGAAAACAATCGTTGCAAAATTTAAAAAAAAAAAAAAAAAAAAAAAAAAAAAAAAAAAACTCTGAAAATCACCAAAAGCTTAAAAATCCAAGAAGACAAAATTTATTAAAGTGGGCATAAAAAAAGCATTATAATGGGTATAAAAAAGCATTGTAACTGAAATTCTTTCAGGAATCTAAATGTTAAAAAATCACCACAGAATACAGGAAAATTTTAATCTCATTAAAATTCTTAAAAGTTAAAAAATTGCAGAACACGAAAGTTACTATATTAAGATACTGCTCGATCAGTCTTCAATAACAGGCCTTAGCGTGCTTCACCCCCCCCCCCCCAAAAAAAAAAAGCTTTTTGAATGGAAAGAATCATTGAATTGTGGGGAAACAGACGATTAAAGCTAAGAAAAATGAAAGTTCACACAACTCTGAATCATATTAAAGAAAATGGCTGGAGTAAAATGCCTTTTCACATATTTTTACTTTTTTCTATCTTTACAAGAAGAAAATATTGAATTCATGAAATAATTTCGACTTCCAGTTTTCGATGTATTTATACATTTTTGAAGGTCCTGAACACGATTTGTTGGTTTTTAGAAAATGTCTGTATGTGGCAAAAATTCTGTGGGCACTGTATCTCAAGAACTAATCCACAGATAATGCACAAAACTTTAGATTCACTTAGACCTTGATATAAACTAGAGTTGTTTATTTTTTAGTGTATATCGCTCAACAAGTGACATTGTTATGCTGCATTATTTGCAATTTCATTAATAGCTCTTATCGCAAGAACTAATGCATGGATTTTCATAAAACTTCAGATTCTGTTAGTCCTTAATATAATTTGGTGTTGATTATCTTGATGTAAATTGTTTAACAAGTGACATTGCCATGCTGCATTATTCATGAGTATCACAATAAGTTTATCTCAAAAATTAATACATGAAATTTCATCGAACTTCCAATTTCGTTATTCCCTGATATAGATTAGTGTTGCTTAATTTTTCCTGTAAATCACCCAACAGGTGACACTGCTATGCAACATATTTATTCCATAAATTCCTAACTATTATGTCAATAAAATGTACGAGTATCACTTTGAGATTCCTCTTCATATGGGTATACTTTATATATATATATATATATATATATATATACAGTATAGGATCCGTTATCCAGAATGCTTGGGACCCAGATCATTCTGGATAAGGGGTTTTTCCGTAATTCAGAACACTTTACCGTAAGTATAAAAAATGCACAAAATAATTTCATAAACAGGAAAATATGAATACTAATACATGTAAATACCTTAATTTATAGATTAATTTACACAAAATAAAAAAATAATTATAATAAAGGAAAAAAATACACATATGAAATTTAATTTTGAGATTCTGAAACAATCTTTTGATTGGGATTTAGCAAATATTTCTATGATAGTCTTTTGCTTACAGTGTGTCTCTTGCACTAATTGTTCTTGTATTTTGTACTGAGACATGATTTGCTGCTCATGGAAGTAGCTCCTTTGTTGCATGCCTGAAATTAATTGTTTGGTATAAAATACTAATTTTTCATTCGATACCTTTTCAACTGATTCATTCTGCTTCTCATCATCACTTTCATCAGATATATTGTTTGTCATCATTTCACAAATCTCACTGTCAGTCATGTGATTAGTGGCAGGAATGTTTTCATCGGTTTCTAAACAATCTTCCACTGCTTCTTGATTAAGCAATTTAGCTTCTGGACAATTAAAGCCTTTGGCATATGCCAACAGATCAGTAATAATTTGCTTTTCTTTTGAAATCTTGAAGCCTTGAAAGGCTCATTTTCGTCATCGAAAAATAATGCAGGTGTGGCCACAGATTGTACCATCCATGGATAAGTGTATTCTTATCCACAGCCTGCCATGCTTTAGCAGCACTCCACAAAGCATCTTTGATTGTGAAGCTTCTCTGGAAATGTTTTATCTCAATTCCTTTGTTGCACTTTGTGAGCATTTTTTTAAGAAGTCATTTTTATAGTGAGTTTTTAAAGATCTGTTGGATAATGTGTTTGCCTCCAAATTGTACCTATTTCT
Source organism: Maratus speculifer (assembly GCA_964019185.1). Lineage (NCBI taxonomy): Eukaryota > Metazoa > Arthropoda > Arachnida > Araneae > Salticidae > Maratus > Maratus speculifer. Next base: position 205,112,682 of record OZ025293.1, on the reverse strand, counting down.
AAGAATTCTGCTTCAGGATGGGCTGTTTTTCTTTTTCTTTTTTTTTGTGTGTGATCTTTTGAAGAAATTTGCCTTTTGCCGCGATTTTTTGACGAAAGTTGCCGTTTTTCGTGATCTTTTGATAAAATTTGCCGTTTTTCGCGAATCTTTTGTAAAAATTTGCCGTTTTATCGCGATTTTTTGGACCATATTTGTTATTTTTTCGCGATCTTTTGGGGGAAATCTGTCTTTTTGGGGGATTTTGCGACGGAATTACCCATTTTTTCGCAAATCTTTAGACATAATTTGCCGAAAAATAGTCGGTATTTCGTGATTTTTAATGAAATTTGTCGTTTTTTTTTGCGATTTTTTGGACGCGTAAGAGCTATTTTTTCGCGTCCCGTCGCCGATCTTGTGTAATTTACGCCCTATAGTGCGCCCGCGGCATCGCTGAAAAAAAAAAAAAAAACTAATCACTCTTAATCTAATCACCCTAAAACTAATCAATCTAATATCGTGATTATCGCTGAAAATTAGCTGATTTTTAACGAATTTTGCCGTTTTTAAATGTTTTTTTTTGACGAAATCTGCCGTTTTTTTGGGGGGGGGGGTTTCCGACAAATTTGCTGTTTTTTTTTTTTTTTTTTCATGATCTTTTGAATAAATTTGTCTTTAATCGCGATTTTTTGACGAAAGTTGCCGTTTTTCGCGATTGCCAATTTGACGAGATACGCGTAATTTACACGCTATAGCGCGTCCGCGGCATCGCTGAAAAAAAAAAAAAACTAATCACTCTAAAACTAATCAATCTAATATCGTGATTAACGCTGAAAATTAGCTGATTTTTAACGAATTTTGCCGTTTTTCCATGATTTTTTGACGAAATTTGCCGTTTTTCGCGAATCTTTTGTCAAAATTTGCCGTTTTATCGCGATCTTTTGGACCATATTTGTTATTTTTTCGCGATCTTTTGAGGGAAATCTGTCTTTTTTATGGAGGATTTTGTAACGGAATTACCCATTTTCTCGCAAATCTTTTGATATAATTTGCCGAAAAATAGTAGGTATTTCGTGATTTTTAACAAAATTTGTCGTTTTTTCGCAATTCTTTGACGAGATTGCGCGTTTCTTGGGACGCGTAAGAGCTATTTTTTCGCATCCCGTCGCCGATCTTTTGCGCAATTTACATTCTATAGCACGTCCGCGGCATCGCTGGGGAAAAAAAAAAAAAAGGTACCGATTTGCATTCCGGTTTTCGGAGCGTTCCGGATACCGGGACGCCGGATAACGGATCCTATACTGTATATGTATAAATCATTCAAAGAGTGGCACTGTTAATCTGCATTTGTTGCGATTTCCACAACAGTTCTATATCCAGAATTAATGCACGGAATCCCATCAAACTTTAGATTCAGTTAGCCCTTAAGATGAATTGACATTTTTTACATTTTGATGTAAATTCATTAACAGGTTGCGCTGCTATGATGCATTTTTTTTTCTCTGCAGTAGATCAATCTGATTTAATGCACAAATTTTTGTCTAACTTAGAATTCAGTTAGATGTTGACACAAGTTGTTACTGATTAGATTTTGATGTTAATTGTTCAATAGATGGTGCTCCTAAGCTGTATTTTGTGGGATTTGCACAAGTTTAGCGATAGTCATATTTGAAGAACAAATGCACAAAATTTCATATATTCTAAATTCTCATGATGGGCATAAATTGCATTTTAATTTTGGGACTGTGATAGCAAATTTTGAAGTATTAACATATATGAGGTAGAAGAATATTTCAGGATTGTCACATCCGATTAGTTTGACAAGGATTGTTCCTGGGGGTACAGAATATTTACATGTACTGCATTTATAGATTTTAAACTTGTACATATATGCCTATTTTTTTTACACCAATTCTGAATGTGTAATTTGCATAAAAATTGATTAAGATTTTATTTTATTCAAATATTGCTTTTTAAAAAGAAAAAGAAATGCTTTTGTATGACATGTTATTTAAATCTAAGCATCATTAATATTAACAACATCATCTCTACTAATTATCATTATTTTATGTCTGATTTGTTATTGTAGGTATTTGTTATTGTATATAAAATGAACTTATTGGTCCCTTTTATTTATGAGTGGTAGTAGTTAGCACTAATCCAAATATTAATTTTAGCAAAAAAAAAAAAAAAAAAAAAAAAAAAAAAAGGAAATTAAGAAAAGTAATCAAGTTATCAATTTTAAAATCTCAGATATTTTTTGTAACAAAAAAAATTTTAAGAAGTGTGTGTGTGGCGGGGGGGGCAATGGGATTAAATTTCTAAGTTTCTTTTTTACTTCTCCAAGCTCAAACTCAAGTATTTTAAGCAATTTTCTAACTCAACCCCCAATTAAACTATAGCGAGATTCAATCTCTTTGAAGAGTTTGCCCAAAAGAGGTATCTCTTCAAGCCCAACATCTTGCTAGGGTCTATTTTGACCCCAGACAATTAGGGGCATTTCTTCATGTGTGTGTGGGGTGGGGAATCAGAAAATTCATTTTTTTTTCACACATCCTTTTAAAACTCTTGGCTAAGCACCCATTTCCCACCATCTTAACTCATTTTTTTCACTACTAGCAGATGTTTTAATGCTTAATTGTGTTTATTACTACACCATAAATTTTCTAAAAAATTAAGAAAACAAAATATGTTCAACATATCTCAACAATTAGCATCTTTTCATCCCTTTCTGTCGCCAGAACATGCTATTGAAAAAAATTCTCAAAATTTAATCTACAATATGTCATGTAATATCTTAAATTAAAGGCCAGGTTGTGAATAAAGTTATTCTTCACTCTCTCTCTACCTCCATTCTCACTGCCCATCATCCCCATCTAGGTAAGGATTTAATAATTATAAACAATTATTGATTTTTAAGAAATTTAATTATTAACAATTTTGGTTTATTAATTAAAGTTTTGAATGTTTTGAAAGGAATATTAAATAAAACCCTCTGAGTGATCTGTGATTATACTTACCCACTTACTTGTTTTTATTAACTGATCACTATTATTTTTTACCTGTAACAAGAATTATGAAGGTGAATGCCGAAATATTGAATGCTTTATATACTCTTTCAATAGGATATTTAAATGTGCTTAAATGAAATTGTGTACATTGTTTAATGAAATCTTATAAAGATAACCCATCTAACATTTTCTGGGATAATTTTAAAAATTTACTTTCTTATTTAGGAAAATTTGTGTTATCTTTTTACACAAATATGATCCTTTTTTTGGTTTCTGTTTTTAATAAAATTGGTCCCCCAAAGTCATCTTTTTTAGCAAAAAATGGTCCCCCAAAGTCCTCTTTTTAAGCAAAAAATGGTCCCTCAAAGTCCCCTTTTTAAGCAAAGATAATCCCCCAAAGTTCACTTTTTAAATAAAAATGGTTCCCTTTCCCCCTTTTTGAGGACTAAAATGTGTTGGGAGCCCTGATCAGGCTAGCTGAGCAACTGCCCAATACCCTGAGTCTTTAGAATTTGTAATAACCTTTCTTCTGTAATTTTTTTAAATATACATTTGTTTTTAAATGTTTCTTCATGATAAAAAAAAAAGAAAAAAAAAGTATTAACTTTATTGCAGGCCAAGTTGATATAATTTTCAGGGAACATATAGATTTGGTGAAAGTAGCTATGAATATAAAAAATATTTTTGTTTATTTATTTTTCACTGAGGAAGGGGATCAGATAAAAAAAAAGACAGAAAAGATCAAGAGTATCCTTGAAACAGCAATATGTGATTTTTTTATGGCTCTGTTTGTACACATTTCACCAATATATATATATATACATATATAGCATAGCTGCCAACTTTTACGCATTTTTGCTATCACTAATATTGTACAGAGATTTTCCATTTTTTGATTCATAAGATATCGATGATTAAATAAGAAACTACTTATTATAAAATTTTTGTGGTAGGAAAAATGCTTAAAAGTTGGCAAGTATGTTATAGTTTTTAACTTATGTAGTAATAAAAAAATAAATGTTTGAATATTGTAAAGCATAGAAGACGTTTTGAAATCCAAAATATTTATACATATCAATGCAAAATTAGTGGCATTTTTGTACATTTATTATTTATATTATATATGGATGTGAGTTTAAAAACTCACCTTATCAAAAGTTTAAAAAATTGAGTTATTCTTAAATTTATTCTGCTTAAAAAACTTGCTTTGAAAAAATACAACAGTGTGCAGCAAAACTTGTTTTATATTGTATTTCTTCAGCTCTTGTAAAATGTTGATCTAGTTGGATGTAGTTGGAGTTTTTTCATGATTTCCCCAGATTTGATTTTTTGTATGAAATTTTGAAATCCATGCCCTTATATACTATTATGATGTATTTAATTTAAATGTAAATTTTATTAGATCAGTATTGCAGTATATGTTAGGTCCCATTAATTGCTTTGTCAGGCCCTGTGCAGTATTGCACTGGCCCTGTTTATTACCTCATAAAAAGCAAATTCATTTTTTATATTCTTGAAAACAAATAAATACAAAATTTTCAGAATTCTCCTATTTATCTTCCACAAAGTAAAAAGTAGAGAAGACTTTTCTTATCAAGAATAGACTTGTTTTATCCTGGCCTGTTACTCACATGACCAGTTTTTGAAATTGGATCTTAAAGAACTATTGCAAAATGCACACATAAGATAAATAAATAAATATATATATCTATACATATATATATATATATATATATATATATATATATATATATATATATATATATAGAAAACTGCATTAAAGAATTCAAAAAATGCTGTACCAATTCCAAAAAAAAAAAAAAAAAAAAAAAAAATATATATATTCAAAAGTTGAAAAAATTTATTAAACTGGTCTAAAATATTGAAACTATATTCCTTTTAAAAATTAAAATTTTGTAGCAAAATTGGGAAAAACTCCAAAAATTACAAAACAAAATAAAAAAAATTGCTGCATCTGAATAAACATCTTTAAAATGAGGACAACATTTATTGTACTAGGTTTAAGCATCGAAACTGGATTCTTTTTATTAATATGAAAGAAATCATTGCAGAATATGCATATACATCTTTAAAAAGGCTAAAATTAATCAGACATTGAAATCTGATGATGTAATTATATTAGGACAAAATTTATTGCATCAGTGCTGAAAGTTTGAAATTGAATTGCCATTTTGTCAAAAAATTGCACCAAATGTGAAAAAAAGGGCTGAAATTTGCATTAAAAATTCATGAAAGTTTTTTTAAATACTGTACAAATTACATATAAACACATAAAAGTATTGCATTAGGTTAAAAAATAAAAATCTGAAAAATTAAATTAAAGAAAATCTAATTAAAAAATTCCAAAACTAAGTTATACATATAGGTCCAGCTAAACCTTTTAGTTCTACATTTAACAATCTCTTTAGTAAACAGATAATTTTATACCTTTAATTATTATTATAGATGTAGTTTTGTTTTCAACATTGGTTCAACATTCAACAATGTTGTCTTTTTTTAAATTTTTCTTATGCTCTCTTCTGTATATATTGCTATATTCTAAAAAAAAAAAAAAAAAAAAACTCTGTCACAACCACTGCAGTTAATGAATTTTTTTGTAATAAGAGGTCCTTCTTCACTAATATTAAGAAGACTATTGCATAAAATTTTTTAGTATTAATTATATGCAGAATATACAGAAGTATTATACATAAATTAATAATACACACTCTAATACAGACAGTTTTTGAATTGAAGAATTATTTTAAGGTTTTCAAAATCATTCTATTAAATGAAATCCATCAAAATCATTCCATCTTTCCATTAAATAAAGATTTTTTAAAGTGTTTTTAGTTTTTAATTTTTCATCATTTCAATAGATATTTTTACTTGCATTTAGAAAAGTCATTAGTTTAAATTGTTGCCAATTGCAAAAACTGTGCAAAAAATACAATTTCCTTTCATTAAAAATGTATTTGCATATGATTATTAAAAAGAGAAATAAAATTTAAAAATAAAACTTCAATAATCATGTTTTAAAAGCAGGAAAATATTTAAAATTTCGTCACAAATATTGTATTTGCATGCAAATATTAAAAAAGATTTTTTTTTTTCTTTTTTTTTTTAATGTTTAAGTTAAAAGCAGTAAATAAGAAAAATTACATCACATTTAAAATGCCCTAGTAATAATATCGCCAAACAGTTTAAAAATTTTTTACACAAGAAATTTTATTTTGTATTTTGCAGTGATCTTTTTAACATTTGTTGCCAATTCTAAGACTACACAATTAATAATACTTCCTTTCTAACAGCAAAAATATTTTCCCTTAAACATTAAAGAGGAAAATAAAATTTTGGTGAAAATTATGTCATATTTAAACTGATATATTTAAAATGCATTATTTAAGACAATTTTCTTATAATATTGAAAAAATTCAAAAGTCAGTGTCTTCTTATAGATGATTTAACTGTTGTTTACTGATGTTATTTAATCAATCAAGAAAACAGCCATTAATATCACAACAGCAGCTGATTAACCCCCTAATTAATTAAAATCCCTCAGTGAAGTGGAAATGAATAGAAATCTGTTTATAGAGAGATCATCACTGCTTGTTTAATTATTATTCAGTGTTCTATAATCTTTTTAAAGTGAATCAAATTAGCATATTTTAGGTATTTATGGTGCTTGAATGGGATTTAGCAAACACATCTCATAGTCGATAAGAGCCCTGTGATTTATCAGAAGAATCTATTGGAATCCATGAAAATAAGTTCCAATTTTTTGATGGATTTACATGTTTTATGTTGACCTGAATACAATTTGACTTAAAACCTCTTTCTGTTTGTGATGCAAAATTTTGTAGCCACTTTTCCTGTAAACTAAAGCATAGAATTTCATCAAATGCCATACTTCATTGGACTTCACCACATATAGATGTGGATTAGGTTTTGGTATATATTGTGCAATAGGTGACCTCATGATATTGCAATTTCCATAACTTACATAATGATTATACCATCATAAGGGTTCCATTAAACTACAGATTCATTTAATCCTTGACATAAATTAATACTTATTAGATTTTAATGTATTTCGTGGCAGGTGGCACTGCTGATAAGGATGATCTCCTTACTGGGCATACTCAGAATATCTTGAAAAAAAATGCTACTTGTACTACTTATGTACGTGATAAAGGATCAGTTAAATTTATCAGTGGAATTTCTGTTGAAAGTCTGTAAAAAAAAAATTTTTGAATATTTGGTGCAAAACTATGAAAACGACACAATGTCGTGAGCAGGATTTTTCTTCCACAAAAGCAAACTATTCTAATGCATCTGAAAATTGCTTGTTAGTTGTCACTTAGAAACTTTCATTATTCCCACCAGTTATTTTTTATTGTTAAGTTTACCTTATTTGATCAGAGCATTTTCGTGATTCAATTCCAAAAAATTTTCTGTTTATAAAAGCTAGTGATAAAAGATTGAAAATTAAGCAAACGACTTGCGTTGCAAAGAGGTTAAAGAGTACTTGACATAAAAGAGTATTTCAGGGATGAGATTGTTCAGACTTTAGTCTGAATTTCAGACTTTTCTTCAATTTTTAAAGAAATTTCACCAATTAAATTTTTGAGAAAATGTTATATTTTTTCCCAAAGATTATTACTATGTAGTTTTCAGTACAGACTATATTGTGATTATACTATGATATGATTAGATTCTAATCTGAATGTAATTACCCCAAAAGGATTAATTTGCATGATATGTACAGACTTCTTTGTAACTCCTTGGAAATGAAAAATGGCCATCAAGTACTTAGAACACATTAAAAAAGAAAAATGCTCATTAAAATTCTTTAAATTATCATAAAGCAGACTTCAAAATTGATCAATAATTCAATTGAAATACACAAGAGTAGAAAATGGAGGCTTGTATGTTACATAATGAATACATATTATGTTTTGTAAAGATCTCTTAAGTCTATATGGCTTGAAAGAAATCAACCTTTAAAGAGAGTAAGATAAAAAATCTGATTTTTGCACAAGGTAAAGATCAAATAATTCATAATTTTCTTAAAAAAATATCTTTTTTTTTTTTTTCTTTAACCTCATTTGAAGAAAAAAAAAAGGATTTAATTACATTAAGATCTAATAGCACTAAAATTGTATCATATTTTTAATAGATTGCTATCTGTCAACTATTTTATGCAGTTACCAATGATTGTATATACACTAAATAGCTATTAATCACTGGACACTTTCAATTTAGACATTTTCTCGAATATTTAAAAATATACTTGGTGAATTCTTCTAAAATTACAGGAATATAAAGAATATGTTTAACCAAATATTTTTCAACATCGATTTGATGAGGAGCACAATTAGGGAGCCCACAAAAAAATCAAAAATATAAATAATACTATTGGGAATCACCCTATAAATTAAAATGTGCAGAGTAATCTATCACTGCAAAATAAAAATATGTGAATACAGTAGACTCCCTCAAATCTGCAACCCTAAAATCCAGAACTCTCTAAAATCCTCACATAATTTACAGATGTAAACAATAAACCATTCAGTTCAGATATATGGACAAAATTTGACTTTTTAAATTTTATATCAATTCCATATGTTTTTTAATTTGTAATTTTTGTTAATATTACTGAATTCATATTTTTTCATGAAGCAAGAATAAATTTATTTCTCAAAAAAATTCAAGTTATTGCTGATATCACTAGTAATCACAATTTTCTTACCAAATATATTTATGTATTAACCAAGCTTTTTTGCTTATTAAGTCTGGTTAAACCTGAAATAAAACTTCCTTAATTTATGATTTTGATCTGAATTAGTAATGTATCTCTATGAGGCAAGTTTCATTGAATAATTTAGGAAAAATACATTTAATATGCATAATGAATATTTAGTCATACAATATTGATTATTAATTTGACCTTTGCTTTTAATATTTTAATCATTTTACAAATTATCTAAATTTTATTATTTTACTTTGACATTTAAAAATTTTAATATATTGTAAAAATTCATTATAGTTTTGATTGCATTATTAATTACATTGAATTTCCTGTATAAAAAATGTAAATGAAGATATGACCAGAAATCCACAAAATTCTTAAATCTGCACAACCTCTGGTCCCAAGCTGTGCGGATTTGAAAATTTACTATACTATATAACATGTCTACTGATTTGTGTGAGAATAGCACATATGTTCATAGAAATATCGCAGTTTTTAAAAAGTTCAAAAAATTCTTGCACATTTTTTTGTTTATATCATGCAAAGTTTTAAACTAAATTTAACACTAGTTTAAAAAAACTAGCAAAATGTACTAAAACAATGTAGTGCAATTAGATTATAAATATACTAGCAGTTTTCGCCTGGTATGCTGGTTGGTTTCTTTAAAGGAATCTTGAATCAAACAAAATACATCTAGTGAAAAAAAAAAAAAAAACTAAATATTGATCAAACAGCCACAATTCTTGTCTTATTCATATTATCTTACATTATCCTGTCCAAAGTCTATATTAACGGCATAATAGACAAAATAGTTCTAAAATGACTAAAGTATCTATGTTTATCTTGAATTTCCTGTGACTACCTAAACCTGCTGTTGAGAAAAGATGAAATTAATATATATATATCCCATTAAACCTGCTTAGGTGGGAATTTCTAAAATAGACAAAATAGATATTTTAATTTGTTTTAATAGATTACGTAATGGACGGGAGAATTTTTTGAAATTGCTGAAATAAATGGTTATTTATTTATTTTTTTAACTGGCTTGTTATCATGAATTTCATGTTTCTTCCTAAAACTGCTGTTAGGATTGTTATAGCTAGTTATGGGCAGTTCTCGAAAATTTACCAATCAGAAAAAAAATGTCATAGTAAAAATCACTATTAATACAGTCATCGTTTACTTCCGAAAATCTACAATCAACATGTTCTACAATCAGTCATTAAAATAATTGTTTTACATGCTTATAAAGGATTTTAGTAAATATGACAACTAAAAATGGGTGATATTGAAAAAAACACATCAAAGAAAGGCTAAAAGGGTCGAAACACAGTAAAGGGAAACACTGCTAAAAAGGTCGCACAGTAGTCGAAAAGTCATGTGACAGTATATCCTGGTTTCAAAAAATTAAAAAGGCACAAAAGAGAGTAAAAAGAAAAAGAAGTTTGTTTCAAAAATAAGAGTTTTTCGACAATTAGTAACAAACTGGTCAAAAAATTAAGAATTAAAGGCATCCCTGGTGTCAAAATCAGGAACTAAATGGATGGTAAATGGGATTATCATTTTTTATTGATTTTTCTACATAGAGTCAAACAGCTCTATGATTTTCCCATTATTAGAAGATCTCCTGATGGAATAGGGTAACTGTACCCCTCAAGAGGAACAAAGTGAGTGAAGGGCATGAAAAGTGCATAGCATGAATAAGTGGTCACTTAGCTTTCCAATGATGTATCTCATAAAGGGTGTTGGCTACATTTAAAAAAATGTTCCCAATAGGAGCAAAGTGAGGGCAGAGATTCAGGAAGTATATGATTTAAAATAATAGTCTGAGTGCTTTCCAATAATACATCACATAAGTGGTGCAGGCCAAATTTAGAAAATTGTCTCCCAAAAATTATGCCCTCCCCCTTTTATAATGCATGTTAACAGCATTCTTTAAAAAAAAGATCACTTTGTTCATAAATTCTAGAGGCTATCAATCCATTTAACATTTTAGCAACAGAATTATCTTTCCTATGAAAGAATTAAACTGAATGTGTTAAAAGATTTGTTGTGCCAGTATACAGTAGACTCCCTCAAATCCGCAAACCAGAAATCTGCAACTCTCTAAAATCCGCACATATTTTATGGATGTAAACAATGAAACTTTCAGTTTGGATATTCGGACAAAATTTGATTTTTTTAGTTTTGTATCAATTCCATACATTTTTTAATTTGTAATTTTCTTAATAATACTCTATTCATGTTTTTTTCATGAAGGAATAATAATTCTTTTTTGGAAAAAATTCAAGATATTTCTGATATCACTGGTAATCACAATCTTCTTACCAAATATATTTATGCATTAATCAAGACTTTTTGGTTATTAAGCCTGGCTAAACTTGAAAAAAAGTCCTTATTTTATGATTTTGATGTGAATTAGTAATGCACTTTTATAAGGCAAGTTTTGATAAATAATTTTGGAAAAATACATTTAATCTTTATAATGAATATTTAATGATACACTATGGATGATTAACTTGACCTTTGCTATTAGTACTTTAATCATTTAAAAAATTATCTAAATTTTTATTATTTTAGTTTATTACTTATTTTAATATTCTTTTTATATTGTAAGCATTCATTATAGTTCCAATTGCACTATTAATTGCACTCAAATTACTGTTTAAAAAAGGTAAACAAACCAATGACCAGAAATCTGCAAAATTCTAAAATCCGCAAAACCTCTGGTCCCAAGCTGTGCGGATTTGAGGGAGTCTACTGTATATTCAGAATTTTATTACAATTTATTTTCTCAAAATAATTTTTTAATTAAATATTTTTAGGTTTGAGGACTATATCTTTCAGCAATTTCAATTTTTAAAAAAAAATCATCTTTTTTTTCCTCCCTCTCACTAAAGTTTCGGCTCTTTTTATTTTTATTTATTTGTTATTACAACAAAGTAACAAATAAAAAATAATGATCATATATATTATACCTGTCTGAAATTTCAAATTACTTTTTTAGCTCACAGGCTATCATAGCCTGAGAGCTTATGTGCCCGTCCGTTCTGTATGTATGTTCGTATGTACGTAACGCGATAACTCATGATAAAAATATCGGATCCACTTGAAATTTTGTATGTAGGTATATCCTGACAAGGCGCTTCCCTGATTAGTTTTTGGAGTTCATTCGATATGTATAAGAGGGGGAACGGGGGGCTCATGCCCCCCGTTAGTTGATATAAATGGGATTTTCATGCAGAATTAAGTTTTCAAAATTTAGATTAGGATCATTCTGATGAGGCGATTCCGTGACTGTTATTAGGTGTTCATTGAATAAGTATAAATAGGGGGAACAGGGGTTCTAATGCCCCCCCCCGTTAGTTGATATAAATGGGATTTTCATGCAGAATTAAGCTTTTGTTCAAAATTTAGATTAAGATCATTCTGATGAGGCGATTCCGTGACTGTTATTAGGTGTTCATTGAATAAGTATAAATAGAGGGAACAGGGGTTCTAATCCCCCCCCCCCCCGTTAGTTGATATAAATGGGATTTTCATGCAGAATTAAGTTTTCGTTCAAAATTTAGATTAGGATCATTCTGATGAGGCGATTCCGTGACTGTTATTAGGTGTTCATTGAATAAGTATAAATAGGGGGAAGAGGGGTTCTAATGCCCCCCCCCCCTTAATTTATATAAATGGTTTTTTCAAGCAGAATTTTCAGATTTCGTTCAAATCTCTGAATAGTTTTGGAAGTTTAATGGTTAAGTATAAAAGAGGGGAATAACTCCTTTTAAATTATATAAATGCTAAATGGGTTTTTATTAAGAATTATCTAATTTGCTCTGACTTTTGGATATAGATTTTTTATATGATAAAGCATGTCTTTGATAGTATAGGAGGTTCAATGATTAAGTATAAAAAAAGAGGAAATGGGAGTGCTGTTTCCCCTTCTTAATTTTTTTTTTTTCGAACGGAATTAACCCTTGAAAATATAAGGCTTTAATGTACAATTAGTATTTGTAGCCTGTGAGCTCAATGCCATCAGTTTAACTGGGCAGTATTCTTTATTTTATTCTCTCCCCCCCACGGACACATACACTTCTCTAAGCATTCACCATTAAAAATCTTTAAAACTGACTATTTTTGCTCTTTTTGTTACATTATAGTAATAATAAGTCATTTAAATATTGTCTGCTGAAATTTCTTACCTCCCCCCCATTCCTTCTTGTTTAGAAAATATAGAGTGATAGCAAACATTTTTAGCTTTGACAGTTTGTCTGTTCTGACTCCTAATTTTTGCTATTCCAGTAATGTATATGTAAGAATCTATGTATATTGTAGCTATTATTTTATTACTGAAATTTCAATTTCATTATTTTTCTTCCCTTTCTAGTGAAGATACAGTTGATGAGATAACTACTGAAGCAATTTCTAGCCAAAAGACAGATGTTTTTTTAAAATTTCCTTTATCAGAAGAGGGAGAGAAGTTTCCAAACATCCATAGTTCTACAGAAACTGAAAATGTTGCAAACTTTGCAGTTGATTTAGTAGTTGCTGATGAAAGTTTTATTTTAGAAAATAAAGATGTGAATGAAATGTTTCTTAAAGATAAAAGTGCCAAATCTGATGCGTCCAATTTAGAAGCTAAAGAAAATGTACTTCATAAAAGTACTGAAGAAATACTAAATAGAATTGAACCTATTCCCATCACTTCTGATATTGTAACTTCTCATAATAGGCTAAATACTAAATTAAATTCAACTGAAACCATGGCAAGTTCACCTCATGATTCTGAAGAAGTTCAGAAAAATTTAAATAGCATAAAAAGCATGAATGAAAAAAATTCTATGTCATCAGAACTACAAAAAGAAAGCTTGGAAGATTTTGCTCAGGTTGTTTCAGAAAATAATTTAAAGGCTCCTGAGGTTATTTCTGAGAGTAATGATTCTGGTGCTGAAATATCAAGAAGTTCTATGTGTAAAGAAGTTCCTAAAGCTATTGAAATCATTCTTCGAAAACCGGTAATTTTTATATGTATATTTTGCTTTTGCCAAGGAAATGTAGTTATTTTTATAATAATGTTTTAAGTTTTCAAGTAATTTATAAATGAAAATCTTTTACTTTTTTATTAATGAACATATTTAAGGTTATGACATTTAAAAGTAATATGGTGTTTAATATGTGATACATTCCAAAACTCTCCAACTGGCTTTTGTGTTAACAAATGCCCCTTGATGGAATATATATATAGTGTTAGCATGTTCAAAACACATCAGTTGCTAGAAATTTGAATCATCCTAATATCTGAAACTTCAAAAGTAGTATTGGGGGGGGGGGGGAGGGAGATTACAAAAGGGAAACAGTGAAGCAGAAAGACAAATTTTTCTTGTATTTTCTGATCAAAATTAGCCAAATAATTCTACTTTTATTTATTTATTTTTTTTTTTAGATTTTGAAATTCATATTTAATATACTTGTTTTTGATAGACGAATAATAAAAAAAACTTTTGATTATTTCTTAATTCTTTATACAAATGCAATTGATTTAATTTAATGCTGTAAATAAAAAGAGCAACATATAGTGTTTTAATGTATACTTGAATAATTCCTTTAAACACATTGTTCGTTGTAAAACTGGTTTGCACAAGGAAAAAATCATGTGGTTATCCAAGCATGAAAAATTTGAAAATTAACTATGCTTGTAAAAGAACTAAAGGATTAAACTATTACATAATATGCAATTTTCCTTGACTTATGAAATGACTTGATGTAATGATGGACAATTTTCAAAAAATTGAGTATCAATAAATATCGACATTACATAAAACATAACTCTGAATCATATTAAAGAAAATGGTTGGAGTAAAAGGCCTTTTCACATATTTTTGCTTTTTTCTATCTTTACAAAAAGAAAATATTGAATTCATGAAATAATTTTGACTTCCAGTTTTCGATGAATTTATACATTTTAGAAGGACCTGAACACGATTTGGTGATTTTTAGAAAATGTTTGTAGGTGCTGTATCTCAAGAACTAATGCACGATAATGCACAAAACTTTAGATTCACTTAGATCTTGATATAAACTAGAGCTGATTAGTTTTTAGTGTATATCGATCAACAAGTGACACTGTTATGCTGCATTATTCACAATTCCATTAATAGCATCTCAAGAACTAATACATGGATTTTCATAAAACTTCAGATTCTGTTAGTCCTTAATATAATTTGGTGTTGATTATCCTTTGATGTAAATTGCTTAGCAGTTTGCACTGCCATGCTGCATTATTTGTGAATATTGCAATAGGATTATCTTAAAACATGATCTTTACATTAAAACATTATCTTCTGTTAAAACATTATCTTAATACATGAAATTTCATCAAGCTTCCGGTTTTGTTACTCCCTGATATAGATTGGTGTTGCTTTGTTTTTCGTGTAAATCACCCAACAGGTGGCACTGCTGTGCAACATTTTTCTCGATATTGTTATAGTTGTACCATAAAATGGGGTGAATAGGAACAGCGGGGTGAATAGGAACAAAACTTCCTGGTTATACAAATTCATTATAAATATATGTGATGATAATTTTAGTTGTTAATTTTTTTATAAGAAGGTAATAACATTAAGAGTTGGGAAATTCAGTTTTGACATGTTGGCAAAACTACTTTGGTATATAAAAAAAACTTCAAGTGGATCCTCAAAAATCTCATTTTTTCAATGTCTTCAAAACTTTGTATGTAACTACAGTATTTTTCGTATTCTAAACCTATGAGAGGGGATTTTTAATTAATGATAGATCTGTAAACGATATGCTGCATTAAATTCTACTTATTTTTTTACTACATAATGAAAAAATGAAAAATGGCTTGAAACATCAGAAGTTTGACTTATGGGGTGAATCAGAACACGTTTTCTCTCATGGTTTATTTTTATACAGTAATAGTTTCATGTAATATATGAAAACATATGTTTGAATATGTATTTTAACAATATTTTGTTTGTTCTAATTACTTGAAGAGTTTAAAGATGACAAGAAATTACTTGGTTAAAAACAAAAAAGTCAACGCCTAATCCAACAGACATGGAACACGCAATGAAAAAATTTAAAAATAGCAAATTAGTAATAAAAACTGTGCAGCATTATTCTCTGACATCTACAACATTACACAAACATCTCAAAAGGAAAAAAACAATTAAAAAAGAGAGGGATTCAAACAGTACTAAGTGCTGGGGATGAGGGCATATTAGTAGATCGTATTAATACATGCAGCGATTGGGGCTACTCAATAGATTCACTTACCCAATAACTACTAGTAAAGGATAACACAGAACAGGGCTGAATTTGTATTAAATTCTACTTCTGCAATGAATATAATTTCTTAAAATAAATTTTAATTTTTCTTTATTTGAAAGTTGTTTTTTAATTTTTAAAAAGGCACATCTTTACTTGTATATAAAATAAAGGCTTGGTTTCACAATAAGTATGTGTTCTTATTCCTCCCTTATCATTATTGCCTGTTTTTATTAATCATATTAAAGTTTGAATCGGATTAAATAAAGATTATAACATTTGTTCCGATTCACCCCTATCTGCGGGGTGAATCGGAACACCATTAAAAAAAATAAATAATATATATATAAACAGTATAAATGTTTCGTTTTTGCTTAAAAAGTAAAGAACAAAACAAGACCAAAGTTTCTAGTAGAAAAATAAAATAATTAAAAAATCTGTTGTTGCTTTTTTTAAATGTTAAAGTTGAAAAGTGTTCTGATTCACCCCATTTTACGGTTTGTCCAGAATAAATGTATGCTTTTTCATCAGTCTTCAGATTCAGTTATTACCTGATTAAAATTGATCCTGATTAGTTTTTGGTGTACATTACCTATCAAAGTGATGCTTTTATGCAGAATTTTTTAATATTTTGCAATAGCTGTGCCTCAGAAACTAATGTGCAGATTCTCATCAAATTTCAGATTCTGTTAGAAATTGACATAAATTGTTGCTGATTAGATTTTGGTGCAAACCATCTAATCAGTGGTGGTACTGCTAAGCCTCATTTTTCAGGAATTATTAAAATATATGAGATAGGTAAAAGTTTTGGGATTGCCACATCTGACTAGTTAATTATTGAAATGCAATTTCTTTCAAATTAGAAGGTATATTCTACAGAAAACTTTCTGTTGAATCAAGAATTAGAAATTTATTTTCCATTCTCATTATTTATTTTTCATACCATTTTAAAATCGTTTAATGATGTCAATTTATAAATAAAAATAATACTGCATTACATATTTAAATATCCAAATTATCATAACATGTTTCTTTAGATTAAACATATTCTTTTCATTTAAGAAAAAGCTAAAATTCTTATGTACTGTTATGCAGGGCCAGTGCAACAATCGGGCTAAAGAAAAAGCTCTCCAATTTCATTTCCTGTCTCCAAAAAAGTTAAAAGCCAAACATCTTTCCTTCTATCTTTACAAGTAAAAAGTATTAGTTTCATGTAATTTTTTAATTCAGGTGTTCAATAGACTTGCATGTTTTAGGAATCGGAGATCATGAAAAATGTTTTTACAAAATGTCTGTATGTGACACAAATTTTGTGGGCACTTTATCTCAATAACTATGCATGGAGTTTAATAAAAATTTAGATTAATTTATTATTTGATATACAATGTCAGTCGAAATTTCTGGCTAGTTAGTTTTTTTTAATTGTTTTCCAGAACATTTATGCGAAGAAGCATAATTACTCCCAAAAGTAGGAATATACAAAGGACCTCTAACTATGTGATCATTTTGATACAGTATGGAAGACATTTGGTGCAAAGGGAAGGTATACAAAATTTTGTGTGTGCAAAAGTTTCCGGCCATTCGTCATTTTTTTTATTTTTGCTATTGGGAAAATGTTTTTTTGGCCATGTTTGTTAATTAATCAACAAAAATAATGCAATCTAAATTTAAAAATAGAAGTTCAACAATTAGTGTTTGTAAAGAGTGAGTTGTTTGTTGCTAAAAGACCAATTCTCTCAGGAGATTGGCAGCAAAGTTATCAACAGTAAATCTACTGTGAACGATATATTTTTTACTGATGGCCATGGCCTCCTGGACTTGCCATGGTCTGGGAGATCTGGAAAACAACTATTCGTGAGCATAGAATCGTTATGAGAAAAGCAGTTGATGACTCACATAAAAATGTTGCTGCAATCATCTGCAATAGACAGAGTGAAAATATACCTGAAATAATTCAGTCTACCATGTCAAAACACATATGTGATGAAGGACTTTATGGAAGAATCTGTTAAAAAAAACTTTCATTAGCAAAAAGAAAAAAAAATCAGTGTTTGATGGGCGTTTGCCAACGAACACTTATAGTGGTCTCTCAAAACTGGAATAAAGAAGAATTTTCCGATGAATCGAAGTTCAATCTTTTTAAGAGTGATGGCAGGCAGTATGCCGATGACTTAACAACAAAAGACATGATTCCAGATGTGTTATTGTTACGACCAAGCATGGTGGAAGATATGTTATATTATACAGAGCACTTTATGGAAAAGATGCCAGTCCGTCTGTTATAACCTGCGGCAAGATGAATGATGCAATATATAAGGATATTTTGCAAGATAATTTGCTGCCTTATTAGAGGCAAATTTTTGGTCACAACTATTAGTTTCAGTATAATAAGAAACCAAAGCATACATGAAAGCTTGTCAAGCAATGGCTTTTGCACAAAAATATTTCATTTTTGAAATGGCCAGCCCAAGCACCCAATCTGAATACTATAGAAAATCTTTGGAATGAACTTTAGAAACATGTTTGAAATTAATAAAAGTCCAATTCAGCATGGCTGGAATTTTCTCATAAATTAGAAAATGAGCAGAAAAACATAGCACAGACGATTTTCAACTGTTCAATGAATCAATGCCAAATCGCTGCGCCTCAGTACATTTTGCTAAAGGTATGACAACATACTAATTGTAAATCTAGTTGATCACAGTGATTTTCTATTATAACACAATTTTTTTCTAAACTTTCTAAGATGGCTGATAACTTTTGAAAGCATGCATTTTTCTTTGCAATTAATTTTGTCTGTTGTATTTATTGATATTCATTTGTTATTCCATAAATAAGTTCGTAACTATTATGTCAATAAAATGTATGAGTATCACTTTGAGATTCCTCTTATATGGGTATACTTTCAAAATAATGAAAACTTTTATGCTGGCCGGAAACTTTTGACCGCCACTATAAATTGGTGTTGATTAGTTTTTGGTGTAAATCACTTGATATGTGGCGCTTCTATGCAGTAATTTTCATGATTTCTGCAATCGCTCAATCTCCAGAACCAATGCATAGATTTTTATCAAACATCAGCTTCAGTTAGTCCTTGACATGAATTGACATTTTTTATATTTTGGTGTAAATCGCTCAACAAGTGACACTGGTAATCAGCATTTGTTGCGATTTCTGCAATAGTTTTATATCCAGAATTAATGCTGCATAGAATCCCATCAAACTTTAGATTCAGTTAATCCTTAAGATGGACTGACATTTTTTACATTTTGATGTAAATTCATTAACAGGTAGCGTTGCTATGATGCATTTTTTTTTTTTTTCTTTTAAAGGATTTCTGCAGTAGATCTATCTGATTTAATGCATGAATTTTTGTCTAACTAAAGATTCAGTTAGATGTTGAACAAGTTGTTGCTGATTAGGTTTTGATGTTAATCTTTCAATAGATGGTGCTCCTAAGCTGCATTGTGTGGGATTTGCACAAGTTTAGCAAAAGTCATATTTGAAGAACTAATGAACAAAATTTCATATTTTTAGAATTCTCATGGTGAGCATAAGTTGCAATTTAATTTTGGGACTGTGATAGCGAATTTTGAAGTATTGTCATGTATGAGGTAGAACAAAGTTTCGAGATTGCCACATCCGATTAGTTTAACAAGGACTGTTCCTGGGGATACATAATATTTACACGTACTGCATTTATAGATTTTAAACTTGTGCATATATGCCTATTTTTTTACACTAATTCTGAATGTGTAATTTTCGTAAAAATTGATTAAGATTTTATTTTATTCAAATATCTCCACTTTTTAAAAAAAAAAAAAGAAATGCTTTTGTATGACATGTTATTTAAATCGAAGCATTTCTCCACTAATTATCATTATTTTATGTCTGATTTGTTATTATAGGCTATATAAAATGAACTTATTGGCCCCTTTTATTTATGAGTGGTAGTAGTTAGCACTAATCCAAATATTAATTTTAGAAAAAAAAAAAAGAACGAAATGAAGAAAAGTAATCAAGTTATCGATTTTAAAATCTCAGACTTTTTTATAACACACAAAAAAATTTAAGAAGTGTGTCTGGGGGTGGTGGGATTAAATTTCTAAGTTTCTTTTTTACTTCTCCAGGCTCTAACTTAAGTATTTTAAGCAATTTTCTAACTAAACCCCTAATTAAACTACAGCGAGATTCAATCTCATTTAAAGGGTTGACCAAAAGAGGTATCTCATCGAGCCCAACATCTTGCTAAGGTCTATTTTGACCCCAGACAATTAGGGGCATTTCTTCATGTGCATGTGTGTGGAGTGGGGAATCAGAAAATTTATTTTTTTCACATATCCTTTTAAAACTCTTCGTCTAAGCACCCATTTCCCACCATCTTAACTCATTTTTTCACCACTAGCAGATGGTTTAATGTTTAATTACACTCATTGCCACTCCATAAATTTTCTAAAAAATGAAGAAAAAAAATCTGCTCTATATCTCAATGGTTAACATCTTTTCATCCCTTTCTGATGCCAGGGGACACTATTGAAATAAATTCTCAAAAAATTTAATCTACAATATGTCATGTAATATCTTAAATGAAAGATCAAGGTTATGAATAATGTTATTATTCACACTCTACTTCCATTCTCACTGACTTATATCATCCCCATCTATGTAAGGATTTAATCATTATAAACAATTATTAATTTTAAAAAAAAATTAATTGTTAACAATTTTGGTTTATTAATTAAAGTTTTGAATGTTTTGAAAGGAATATTAAATAAAACCCTCTGAGTGATCTGTGATCATACTTACCCACTTACTTGTTTTTATTAACTGATGACTATTATTTTTTACCTGTGACGAGAATTATTAAGGTGAATGCCGAAATATTGAATGTTTTATATACTTTTTCAGTAAGATATTTAAATGTGCTTAAATAAAATTCTGTACATTGTTTAATGAAATCTTATAAAAATAACTATCTAACATATTCAAAATAGACGATAAAAACCCAAAGTTTTTTATCTTTAAATTTTTTAATACCTGTATTAACAATTATATATCTGCTCATTTACCAGTTATATCAGGTATTATAGCAAGTTTAAAATGGGTAGCTTTTCTATGTTCACTTATTTAAAAAAAAAATTTTAAACAATTCTTTTTCAAAAAATAGTCTATAAACATATAATACTTTTTGTATATTTTAACAAGTTTATTTATACTTCACAGTTATTAATATGGTATTCCATATAATTTATTACAAATTAATAAATCCAATTCATTTTTTCTTTAAAAATAAATATATTGCATGTAGTATTTTAAATTCTTTGAAAATGATGATAATGATAGTTCAAGTTAAAAACATAGTAATTGTCAACAAAGTTCGTCCAGATAGTTTCAGTATTGAATTGTATAATAGTTCATTTAAGCTCCATTACCTTTCTAATTTTCATTCGTAGATCAACGCATTCAGATTCCCCATTTTCTCACTTGAAAACGTTTTCGCCTACCTCTAAGGCATCTTCAGTCAAGAATAACCCACTCATTCATTTCTTCGGCAGAGATTTTCGAAATTTCCCTCGTTTTTCATTTTCTTAAGATATCAGCTGGCAAAAATCTCTGCCGAAGAAATGAATGAGTGGGTTATTCTTGACTGAAGATGCCTTAGAGGTAGGCGAAAACGTTTTCAAGTGAGAAAATGGGGAAGCAGAATGTGTTGATCTAGGAATGAAAATTAGAAAGGTAATGGAGCTTAAATGAACTATTATATAATTCAATACTGAAACTATCTGAATGAACTTTGTTGACAATTATTATGTTTTTAACTTGAACTATCATTATCATCATTTTTAAAGAATTTTAAATACTACATGCAATATATTTATTTTTAAAGAAAAAATGAATTGGATTTATTAATTTGTAATAAATTATATGGAATATCATATTAATAACTGTGAAGTATAAATAAACTTGTTAAAATATGCAAGAAGTATTATATGTTTATTGACTATTTTTTAAAAAAGAATTGTTTTAAAATTTCTTTTTTAAGTAAGTGAACATAGAAAAGCTACCCATTTTAAACTTACTATAATACCTGATATAATTGGTAAATGAGCAGATATCTAACATATTTTCTGGGATAATTTTAAAAATTTACTTTCTTATTTAAGAAAATTTGTACTATATTTTTACACACATATGATCCTTATTTAGTTTCTGTTTTTAATAAAATTGGTCCCCCAAAGTCCCCTTTTTAAGCAAAAATGCTAATTTTACT
Organism: Maratus speculifer; assembly: GCA_964019185.1. Classification (NCBI taxonomy): domain Eukaryota; kingdom Metazoa; phylum Arthropoda; class Arachnida; order Araneae; family Salticidae; genus Maratus; species Maratus speculifer. Next base: position 205,090,391 of record OZ025293.1, on the reverse strand, counting down.
GTATATTTTAAAATTTACATGTGTTCACTAGACAAAAAATACAAAATTGCAACATTAATAATTATTTAGTGTCTTACACGTTTCAACATTCATATTAGGATTCATAAAGAAATTAGTGTAGTTTAGAATAAAAGAGAAAAAATGAGGGATAAAAGTATAACTTTTAAAGCTGTATATGGAAAAAGTAGATTTGTGAAAATATTCCTCTGTCACTTTTTTAAGGCTTTTCTCAAATCCAAAGAATTTACATTCTGACATATTTCTGAATTACATTCTTATTCAGAAACCATGCAATCAAATGACGTTATCCCCTTTTTTTGATAAAAGTAATGCTTCTTTGAGAAAATATTGTCAAAATTTGTGTTTTGAATCTAATTTCCAAAAGCAAACGCACAAAAAGAAAAGAAAAAAAAACCTGCAATCACATGACAAGAATTATTTATATCATGACAAATAACTTTTCCAAAATGGAAAATGCTATTCAATTCCAAATTTCCTTCAGTAGTCTGGCCTTTCAATTTTATACCTTTACAGTTAAACATTCGTCAGAAAGTTTTGCATTGTTGAACAGTAAATTTGAGTACCAGCAGGAAGGTGCTGTTGACAGAAGTTCATTATTGTTATTAATTTTTTTACAAAACATGTTGCCTGACATACACATCCTGAGAACAATTAAGTCCAGTTCCTGAATGGCTTGACTGTGTACAAAAAAAGAAAGAGTTTTCTCAGCTTGGCATGAGTCTTCTGAAAAAAATAAGCCCAGGATCAGACACCATGTAATTGCCTGGTGCCAATTTTTATGTTGGACAAGTTATGTTTCTGTATTGATATTCTCAAACTCGTATTGGTTTGTGATGCACATTTAGACTTATTCTCACAAAAGTCATATTAATTGAAAATGGTTCATGTCCACATTGTATACATTTTTGTGTCAGGCCGAAAGGACTTCTTAATTTTTTTTTTTATCGGCCTGGCCCATTTAGATTGTTTGTCTGCCTGGCTCATTAAAAAAATTATCCCAATTCTTCCAGCTCAGTTTTTTTTAATGTTCATCTCCATTTTGCCAAATATGAACCTCGAGCCAGGGCCAGCTTCGCAGGCCCTTTTGACCTATGCACCTTGACAGAGATTCCTGATCAGATCCACAATCAGTCAATGCAGTTATTCCTAGTTAATAAATACCTATAAAGCGAATTTATTCATTATTAACTATTCTTGTAATTTTCATTCACTTTTAGGCGCATTGCTTCTGCTATCTTTCAGTTTGTATTTGTTGTGTTTCGTTAAATTTTTATTTATTTTGCTTCTTTATTTATAAATTTATAATTTCTAAAAAAATAATTAGTTTTGCAAATCAGCTTTGTATTTAAGTAGTGCAATTTAATGCATAATAATTTTTATTTATTTTTAAAATGTATTTTGTATTTTAAATGTATTTTCAAAATACATGTATTTTATTTTTTGAATTTCTGAAATTTTGAAAGTATTTTATATTTTAAGTTGTAAAATCAATGTATTTTGTATTGAAAATAGTTTTCCAGTATATTTTGCCCAGCTTTGCCTATTAGCCTCTGACAAGGATAGATAACAATGTACTATTCTACCCAGATTGAAGTATTGACAACAATGATGCTTTAAAGTAAAATAAAGTATTGACTGCAACAAACAAACACGAAATAAAATGATTTTTGTCAAAAGATCATGAAATAAAACTGCTATTTTCGTTAAACAATCGAGAAAAAAACATCAAATTTTCGCTATTCGCTTATGAAAATAATCATGGAATCTATTGCTGATTTGCTTCAATGGGTTTAAACAATGTGAAGTAAAATTACGCACTGCATCTGTTTCTGGACCTTAATTGATATAAAATAGTGTCAACTACAGAAAAATTATTTTTATTTACTCATATACATTTTCATGCTCAATTTCAAATTGTTTGATCAATGTGCATTTAGAATGACGTCATTGTTAACAAAATGTTTTTTAAGATAAATAACAAATAATTTGTTATAAATTTTATTCATTATTTAGTTAATTACAAATATTATAGTTTACAAAATTGAAGCATAAATGTTGTGGAAAATGTCGTAAAATATACTTTACATGTAATTTCCTTTTTTTTTTTTTTATGTTATGTTCCGAGTAGCATCCCTGTTATCGATGCGACGCCTGCACATATTGATTAACTGCAATAGATAAATATGTATTGCATAATTCTTTCTCTCTTTTGCTGTTTCTAAACTAAATTGGTGTTGAGTCAGTATCTGTATAAATAAAACAATGTAAATGGCATGGTTGCGATTAAATATGTAAAGTGACATCAAATTATTTACCAACGCGGTTAAGAATTTCTAATGTTTTGGTACACACACACATACAGAAAAAAAGAAAGTAGAAATTGAGCACTCGCAATTTGGAGAGTCTTATTCCTTTACTCGCCAAATGGAGCATTTTGTCGAAATTTGGCTCAGTGGCAAGCAGCAGCAAGAACCCTGGTTATTTCCACCACTGTATACCTAATAACCAGCAACCCATTTCTTATAACTCCACTGATTTTCATTGTACTTCATTCAGAGTATTAAATATATCTGTGCATGTTCTTATTTTGTAAAGCTGTGATTTACAATCTAAAGGGGATAATATATTGTGATTTAATTAAGGAAATATAGTAGAAGATCTATATAATGCAATTCTAAAGAGACAAGGTTTTGCATTATATAGAATTTTGTGTTAGATGGATCACATTTCACACACCAAATTTACCTCATAAATATAGCCAAATATGTCTTAAACATATTAAAATTCATTAGAGTATCCTTATACTGCATTCTTTATCCAGATTATAAATTTTTGTATTTGAAAATGGTCCAAATATACCTGTACCCAAATCATTTATTATATAACTCATCTTCAAAAACATTTATTGTAATTTTTTTTCATTGAAATGTTCTAAATTAAGGAGATAAAAAGAACTTATGCATTAAATTTAATTTTCTAGAGAATAGCAATTTTTTACAATCTGAGAATTCAGGTGCTTCTTCACTGCAACTTTCATTATTTTCATCTGAGAAGTTGTGTGTTATATGGAGAATCACATTTTATGAAAGTGCGTTATGAAAATATTCTTATATTTTAAAGATACAGGAAAGAAGCTTGCTTCACTTAGTTATTGATACTTAGAAGGCATAGCGTGTCATACTTATTTCTGAGAAAATAAATTGTTTATCATTTTAAAGTTTAGGATGTCAAGAAAGTATATGTCATTAATTTTACATGAAATGTGTTTTAAAATCAAAATAACTACTTTGACATAAATATGAAACAATTTTCAACAATTAATACATAAAAGTTTGTTATGTAGGCTCCAATAAATCAAACATTTTTATTTGTATTAAAATTTACCTATATAGATAAAGTATCTTTCAAAAAATATTGTCAAATTTGAAGTTTTAAATAGATTTTTAAGAGATGAAAATCACAGAATTGTGATTATCAGAAAACAGCCAAATATGACCAAAAAAAGAAAAAAAGAAGAGGATCATGTTTAATGAATAGGAATAATGGTAATTCACTGTTAGATTATTTAATACCTTAAATTTTCACACAGCTAGAAATGAAAATGACTTTATAATCATGGGATTCAAATGGATAAGCAGTGAGAATGAAATGTTTGATAACATCTACAAGAAAATTTTCTGTATTTCACATTTTCAATATTGTGTATCAAATGTAATTTCACCGGTTAGATTTTTTTTAATGTGTTATTTTAGAATGAATGTCTCAAATTTTTATGTTTATTTACATTAGGAGAAATATGCTGCTGTACTGAAAAAAACTTCTGCTCAAAATGCATCAAACCGTTTAAAACAAAAAACTTTGAAGAAGACTCGAAAATTTATGATCGATGGAGTTGTTGTTACGACAACTACAAGCAAAGTTATTTATGGTGATGAAGATAAGCAATTAAAAGATGATCATGTATTAAGGTATGTTTCTATAGTTATGTCTGTATTTAAATATAATTTATTTCTACTCATTGTAATTTCAAAATCTTATGAAATAAAATTAGCAAACAATCTTAATTTATCTGCTATTTAGCACCTCTTTCCCATCATGATTTGATGTTTCTATTTGAATTTGGACCTTGAAGTAATATTTTTACACCTATTTTATTTAATTTACAATATAAGAGTATAATTATATTATTAGCTATTTGTGGTAACTGGAATTATGTTTAAAAATCGTTTTAGTTATATCTATTTTAATCAATACAAGATTGAGCAAAAAAAAAAAAAAAAAAAAAAAAAAAAATGATATGATAAGAAAGTTCAATTTCTGTTCTAAAAGTAACTGAAAAGTCTATTTCTTTTGGCAATGAAATATAGATAAACTTTGTTGAATTGCTGTATTGTCTTTTTATTAATTTTGGCATGTCTCTTAATGTTCTGTTATATATTTATTTATTGGTTTAGTATTTATTGTAGAATTTAGTTTAATTATTTTAGATATTATATTTTAATGTAGTGTTCATTTATTACTTTTGTTTTAAGTTTAGCTTATATAATGAATTTTATTTGCATTTATGAGTTTGAAATATATTATAGAGTTTTAATAAGTTTTTCTGTTTTTACTGAACTGTTATTAAGTGTTCTAAGTAAACATCTTTTAGAAATTTTGATGACTTATTTTTTAAAAATATAAATTTGACCTATTGTCTCGTATATGATATACAATCTAAACCATATGTGTGTTAGAATGGAATAAATCATTTGACTATTGTTGTAATATTGTGTATTTTGAGTGCTTATATTTATCTGTTTTATCTCTCAAATATTATTTTTACAATGTTTAACATACAACAGGGGTGATTGTGTTCTAGTTATACACCAGAATTCTGGTTTTTTATTTTTTCAATACCAGAATTCTTGTTTTTACACTAGTTACCATATTGTTTTTTTTAGTATATAGTTTTATTGATTATTTACATCATGAAACCCTATATATTCTCTATCAATTATCTTAAAGAGCATATTTGAAATTATAGCTGAATTCATCGAACGTCTTTATTTTTCTCTGCAGAATTCTCTTTTATTGTCATTTATTTTGAGTCATTCAGAAATTTTTACATCGACACCATTACTTCAGCTCCTGTGGTATTAAATGTGGTATAAGGGAGTAATTAGTAATTACTCCTTTTATATTTTCTTAGGGTTTATTCAGATGTTCAATGCACATCGTGCAAGTTCTCAGAAGATTTTGCTAGAAGTAGGTCTCATTGAAGAAAGGAATTTTAAAATAATTCAATTATTGCATTAATTTTGTGGTTCAAAATAGCTACAATGAACGGCTATATTTCTTTATCCTTATAAAACATGGTTTTTGTAATAGAAATACATACCTGTGTTCACTCAGATCAGATTAAAAATATTCTAAATTTTAAAATATTCTCCAGATAAAAATTTATTTTTTTTCTATTTTAGTATGAATGACAATTTTAAATATTCAAAATTTGTTTGAAAACATGTATGGTCCCGAGCAACATCAGGCGGATCAACTAGTATAAAATCAAAACAATGAGCAATCCTGATAGAAACAATGAACAGAAATGCCTTCTGCAACATCACACAGGAATCATGTGCACTCTCTTCTGCAACTGCAAATGGTGAAAATCACAAATTAGTCCACCAACAAAGCTGGGGAAACAAAGTCAATGCTGTATTTGAAACATTGATACAATTTTCATATTTTAGTCCAAGAACAACGTCACCACTTACGTATGTTTCTTGTGAAATCTAACTCCATCGACTTTCATAAAGTATTTCGAAAAGTGCAAATGCAATTTAATAGGTTACTTCAGCATTCTCCAGTAAAATAGTTTATATTTAAACTACTTATTTACAGTAAAATGGTATATTAATGTAATAAAATTGAGTTTGCAAAGTAAGGTAAACTTCATGGCATCACTTGTGATTGTCCGCACTGCACGAGAGCTGGTAGCCAATGTTACTGATATTCCAGGCTTCAGATAACCAACCCAAGTGCATTGATGTGTGCTGCCGTCGATTGAATGAGTTTTAAATTAACGTTAATTAAATATCATAAAACCACACAATGTCTACATAATTTTAATGCCACAATATTTTGCAGATATCACTGCCCACAATATCTTGCTGATGCTGCAAGACTGTTGAAAAGTATTTACTCAAAATTATGTATTCTATTTTGAAAAATATTTTTAAAACAACATCTGCAGTACAATTTTGGTTTTAAAAGAATTGATTTCAGTAAGATAAATTGCATCTGATAATTTTATTTTTTACTATTCGCATTCCAGTGGATGTTAAAAATAGTTATATGTATATTTACTTTGACATAATATTTGAATATGCACGTAAATTTAATTTTTTTGGGGGGCGGGGGAGCTATTTTTTTGTTATACTGATTTTTGAAAAATTAATTTCAATAAGATAAATTATCTGTGCACACACACACACACACATACATTGACCTTCCTGTAATAAATTTTATGTTCCATCTCCAATTTTATGTTTTGCTTTTTAGTAATTGACAATTTTTATTGTTTAAGTTTCTAGGACTGTACCTGGTTTAGGTTTCCCTTCCAAATAGCATTTCTTGTTATGTTTTATATTTTTTAACTAATTTCTTTTAATGATAAAATTTTAGCATTACTTTTTAAGGATGATTTTTCTCATTAAAATTTACGGTATTTCTATATGAACCCACAATCACCCCTGATATAATAAACAGCTTGCCATCTAAATGATGATTATGCAGATTGCAGTTATTCTATTAAAATGATTTTTATAAGAAATAAAAATAATTTTTAATTTTTTAAAAGAAAATGTTTGATGTTTACTGTTATTTCATTTATAGAAAACTGGAGCTGAGAGAATTAAAGATGCTACAAAAATTAGAAACTAAACAATTTCAAGACTTAGCAGTAAAAGCTCAAAGTGCTCGTGATCAGACAGAGAAGCGTTTTGATCAGGAAATGATGGTAGTTCATCATTTTAACATAGTTTTCCTGTATTTTTGCTATATAGATAATTTAGCTATATAATAGCTATTTATTTTATGTTCAACCTCTCTTTTTTTTCCCCCTCAGTTGAACTCAAAAAATTTATTTAATTATTTACTTCAGATTGAAACTCAATAAAACATATTAAGACACGAGTTTCAAAGCTCACCTTATTCGAAACTAAAGCATCTTGTTTTCTCTATAAATCTAGTCTTTTGGTAGGCCTGCATTGAAGGAACATTACAATGAACAAAAATAAAATAAAATAAAAATACCTTTTTCCTGTATTCCTGGCATTTTAAAATCTTGTTTTAGAATGAAAGCCAATGGATGTAACTTAAGGTTTTTTGTGATTTACCAAAATTTGATTTTCTATATAAGACTAGTTTTGTAATTTGCATACTCATAAAATCATAACTGCATACATAAATCTTTTAACAAATATTCAAGTTAAGAGTTTTACAATTTATTCAAAATATAAAGTGGCCAAAATGCAGAAAATAGTCTCTATAGTTAATAAAATCTACTTTCAAAATTTTTGCAGAAAACTTTAGTCACATAAAAAATATCTGGTGGAAATCGCTGGAAAATATCACTATAATTTTAATTTTACTGTTAAAAGTGAGTTGAACCTGTAATAAATTTGTACTTTTTGTGATTTTTATGTAATTTCATTTATTAAATAAAATTTCCAGTTTAAAACATTTATTTGCCCTATGTCAAACTGAAACAATACTATGAAATATATGAATGTGTTGGCAGCTATATTAATATTGTCTTCTGCAATCATTTAAGGATATTTTAAGCAATATTCTGTGCTTATTCAAAATTTTATTATTTGTTATTATATTATATCATTTTGTGTGATATTTTGTTATTATATTATGTCATTTTATTTTTAATTAAAGGCATTAGTTAGAAGTTATGAAAGTGATCTTGAAGCCCTTAGTAGGCAGCAAAAGAATCAGTTAGAAAAAGCTGAGCAACAGCAGGATTTAGATTTGAAAATAGCATCGAAGAAAGTTAGATGTGAACAAGTATGTATATTCTTAACGCTTATTTATATCAAGTTGCTGTTATTTTTTATTGCAATTTTATGCAAATATTAGAATTTTAATCTATTAGTTCTGTAACTCCTTTTACTGCTTCCAATATCAATTTTCTTACTTAAAAGGACACGGAACCTTTGAAACCATCTCTTCAATTTTGAAAATATTGTAATACAATGGGGGCACAGTACTTAATATTAAAAATTAAAGAAAATAAATATTTTAATAAAGTTTAATTTAACTTTTTAAAAATCCCTACTTCTCTGAATATATATATATATTGCATTATATTAAATAGACAGAAGAGAACAAGTACAAAAAATAACAAACATGGGAAAAAAAACAGTTTAAGGTTTTCATTTGTATGGGTAATTGTGCTGGATTTATTATCAAAATTTACAATATCTCACAATATAAATGTTGTATAGGTAAAAATGAGATGTCAAAATATTCACAATTAAAGAAGCTTTCAGTTAATACTAAAAAAAATTAAATTAATATTTTGACCAATTTCAAGGTAAATCTGTTGTAATTGCTGCACCCTCAAAAATTCGCATTGTTTAAAAAAAAATTGGCATAATCGTCACACTTGTCGTAAATGCTGCAATCAAAAAAAATTATTTTGCCTTATTAAGGAGGCAATAATGAACCCAAAATATCACATAATAGGCTAAAAAAGTACTAATCAAATTATTAAAATAACACATTGTCTAAAAATATATAGGATTAAAATATTTATAATGTATAACAGATTCCTGAAATTTTTTTGATATATTGTCTTTTTACTTTAACCCTTCACTGCATAATTTTTTCCTATTTTTGTGAAACAAATTATTTTAAATCTATGTATTGGTGTAATAACTGAAAAACAGTAAAGAAAAAAAAATAAATTTCAAATTTTCAACAGAAATTTGATATTTTATAACATATATCCTATGTACACAAGGATTTTTTTAAATATTTTATTGTTATATTTTGCAATTAAATGGGCAATTAAATTTAAGATTAATTAATTTTATCTACTTAACACTCAGCAAATTTTGACTAATTTTTTAGGTTGATCGACTTTGTTTTTTTTTTTCTTTTTCCAAGAACAGACTAATTTTTTGGTCAAATGCAGTCATCTGACATGGACAAAATCAGTGTTATTCCATTCCTTAGACTGTTCTTGATTATTTATAGTGATCACATTGACCAAATTCATAGGACATAATTAAAATTATAGTTTTTTAAAAATCTGTGCAAGATGTTGCACACAGTGTAGTGAAGAGTTAAATATATACTGTAAAATCCCCAAAATACCGATGCTCCCATTGAATAAATTTCAATCCCCCCCCCCCCAAAAAAAAAAAAAAATCCATTTGTATGCCTGCCACCAAAAATCATTTTTCTTCAGGAATAATAATAATAATTAGAATGCATTAGAATCCATGCACAAATCCTTTCTGCATAACCAAATGTATTATCCATCTAAAGCTGATGATCTAATTCCGATAATGTTGACATTCGAGTTCATGGAAGTTGAATAAAAAAAGCAAACTTCAGATAACCCTCTTGTTTTTCTTTGGAGTTGCTCTTTATTGGACTTTTTTGTAGGGCACTGTAACTTTTCAATAACTTACTATATATTAAAAAAATTTGCTACACAGTCTAATTTATTATTGCAGCTTGCTGAAAATTTGAACAAAATCGATAAATTATCAGAGAAGATATAAATTATTTTTTTAAAATAAAAACTTTGATTATTATTTTTCTTTTTCTTTCCTGTTTTTTGTTTGTTTGTAGCTCAGTAAGCTCTTTTTCCATACTCAAACAACGTGAATTTGATGACCATTTACAGAGTCCTTTTTATATATGAAAGAATGGAATTTATAAAATTTGTATAATTTCTCTCTTGTTTCTCTTTATTGAAAAATAAATTAAACTTTCTTGTAACTTTTTTTAAATTTCAAATATTTGCAGAATATGCCTTAATGTGTACTAATTAATTGATGTTATTAAGTGTTGAGAAAATTTTACTGAAAATTCCATTTATAAACCCTTTTATCATTTTTGTCAACTTCTTATACTATCAGAGGAGGATGGGGGAGGGGTACTTTTGGAATTTTAAGGGGGCTCAGGGGTTGAAAACTTTTCAAAAAATCAATTTTTTTTTTATGATCTAGTTTGATTATTCAATTAATTCTTAACTCAATGCAAAAAACCACATAAAAATATTTGCATTTTTAACGGAGTTATAAGCATTTATGTATCAACTAGCTGACCCGCCCGGCGTTGCCCGGGTCCGTAATAATAATCTTAAACGAACGTGAAATTTTTATGATTTTATCTTTAACTCGAAATATGTGTAAATACATTATTAAAAACTTGACCCTTTTGCTGCATCGTCACTCCATCGCTTTTATAGAAAATGATTACTTCAGCCTATTATGGAGCATTCTCATAGGTCAAAAGAGAGATATTCTATAAAAGCGGGGGAGTGATGATACAGCAAAAGGGTAAAAATTTTTACAGTGTACATTATATTAAATACGTGCCCCCTGACTGTGTCAAAAATTGGTTAAAAAAAAGTAATATTTAGCTGCAAAAGTACCTAAAATGATTACAATGGGAAACACAGGAAGGAAATATGTGTCCAGCGATTGCGTGATTTTCGTGTTAAACTGTTGATATTTATCCTTAAAATTACTGTTAAGTGACTTAACTAAATACTTTTTTCACATAGATATCCCAAGTGAAATATTTTGAATTTCAAACTAATTATATCACTCTTAAATCCGACTATACCGTGAATGAAATCGATTCTCGATGATTAGCTAAAAGGTTAGTATAATTATAATTTCAGAGCCATTTTACAAAAATAGGTGCATATTTTTTATCAAACATGCGTAATGTTCATTCTGTGAACAAAATCCTAACCTTTGTATTGTAATCATAACTTGTCTGTAACCTAGCTGTATCTTAACAGTAACCTAACTGTAACTTAAATATACCATAAATGTAACCTGGTCGTCACCTTATCGTAACCTACCCATAATCTAACCACAACCTAACCGCAACTTAACCTTAACCTAACTGTAACTTAACCATGACCTAACTGTAACCTAACTGGAAAATAAATATAACATAAGGCTCACCGGAACGTAATTGCAACCTAACTGTTACCTAACCGTAACCAAGTTCTAATTTAACAATAACTATAAACGAAATATCTTAACCATCTCGCGCTAAGTACTTAGTTTCACTTTCCACTGCTACGGAGCACATTATGTTTTGTAGAACATCTGAATTTTAGTTTCGGATTGGATTCATGTTCATGGAAATTATTTTTTCTTCTTCGGATACGGTTATGGTTGTTTGGAATATTTTTGTTCAGTTTAGATTCGGTTCAATTCAGATTTCGTGTTTTTTTTTTTTTTTTTTTTTTTTTCTCTTCAAATGAGATTTTTAAGTTCGGTTCGGGTTGTACTTCCATGGAAATTATTTTACTTAGTTCCAATGAGGTTATACTTCACTGAAATATTTTTGTTAGGTTCAGATTAGGTTTGGTTCAAATTTCGGGATTTATTTTTTTTTACAAATTCCTGGTTCGGATTGGGTTTATGCCTATGGAAATTATATTGTCTTGTTCGTATCTGGTTATAGTTATTTGGAATATTTTCGTCGGATTCAGATTTGGCTCGATTCAGATTTCAGGTATTTTTTCAAATTGATTTTTAAGGTTCTGGTCGGATTCATATCCAGAGAAATTATTTTGTCTTGCTTGGGTCCGGTTTTGGGTCTTTGGGATATTTTTTCTGGTTCAGGTGTCATTCAATTCAGATTTTGGTTTTTTTAATGGAATTTTTAGGTTCAGGTTGGGTTGCGCATCAATGGAAATTATTCTGCATTGTTTGAATAAGGATATGCTTCTCTGGAATATTTTGACAGATTCAGATTTAGTTCAGTTTTTTAGATTCGGATTGGGTTCATGTTCATGGAAATATTTTGTCTTGTTCAGATCCAGGTATGGTTCTGTGGAATATTTTTGTCAGGTTCATATTTGGTTCGATTCTAATTTCAGGTATTTTTTTCAAATGGAATTTTAGGTTCGGATCGGGTTCATGTCCACAGAAATTATTTTCTCTTATTCGAATCCGGTTATGATGCTTTCGAATATTTTTATCGGATTCAGATGTAGTTTGCATAAAATTTCAGGTTTTTTTCAATTGAAATTTTTTAAGTTCGAATCAGGTTTATGTTCATGGAAATTAATTTGCCTTACTCTCATCGGGTTATAGTTCTTTGGAATATTTTTATCGATTTCGGGTTTTGTTCTGGTCATTTTTCGGGTTTTTTGAAAGAAAATTTTTAGGTTCGGGTCGGGTTGCATATACACGAACATTATTTTTCCTTGATCGGATTGGGGTATGCTTCATTTGAATATTTTTGTGGGATTCAGATTTGATTCGGGTCAGATATCAAATCCATAGTTTTTTTCAAATGGAATTTTTAGGTTCGGGTCGGGTTTATGCTCATGGAATTTTTGTCTTGCTTGGATCGGAGTATAGTCTGTTTTTTTCTGGTTGGGATCGGGTTATGTGTTAATATGCCTAAAGATTATGTTTTGCTACTACTCTTTTAGTGACTATTTTTGATATATAATTTATTTTGTTATTTGATAATTTATTACTGTGCATGAATCGTCTGCTGATTCGAACAATTGTACGTCAAACAGCCATTTCATTTTGTTTTAAAAACAATTAAAGTCTTAATAAAATTTTAACTTAAATAAAATGCATTCAAATTTAATCAATGATTTAAAAAAACTGCTAAAAAAGCCTCATATATATATATATATACATATATTTACTGCACTATAGCTAACCACACACACATTCTAATGTTCGAAGTACCAACAATCTGACGTAACAGCTGTGTTTAAAAATCCTAAGTTAAACTGACATTTTGCCAGTCTTTAAATTTTAAAGTTCTTTGGGGAAAAAAAACAGTCACTTTTGAAATGTCAAAATCTCAAATTGGTTTCTTTCATAGAGTAAAAAGAAATTAATAGAGTGGAAGTATTATCTCTGGAAGGGTTGCTAAAAATGTAACCCTACATTAAGTCCAATTAAGTACCAACAAAAGTACGTGCTTTGACATGCCTATCAATTGAAACAGGTTTAAACCTGTATTTTTTTGCTCTTGTTTCTAAAAAAGAACTAATCTATCGCTTCACCGGTAGAAATTTATTACAATAGAACCCCGATAATCCGGATCTCCGGATAATTCGGATCGGTTTGGTCATTTTTTTTTTTTCAAGTTTGAGAAGCGATTGGCTAATTTCCATAACATTAACTTGTTTCATCGTTGTATTCTAAATAAAAAAAACTTTTTTTGACATGTTTTCGGAATAATTAAGCAAATTAAACATTATTACTGTCTGCAAATATTCAATAAGTTTAACATAAAGGTGATTTTCTGTTAGTATGTTATATTTTATTTCATTTTTTTCTAATTCTCCGGATAATCCGGATTTTCGATAATCCGGATTGGGTTCGGTCCCAGTTAATCTGAATTATCGGGGTGTTACTGTAATTATTTTATCATATGTGTTTTAAATATCAATATAGAAAATTATTTTAATGTTTTGCTTGAAAATATAACTTTTGTTAATACATTAATAATTAAAATATTCTTTTGTTAATACTTTAAAATCGTCTGCAGTCAGAAATCTATATTTTAGATTAATATTTATTACTTAAATTTTCATACATGATTTTAAAAGAATTAATTTGATATTTAATTATTGCTAATTTTCCAATTTCCTTCATTTTAAAAGCGAACATTTATTTTAATAAATAATAATAGAACAAAGACCATTTTAAAAATTTGCTATTTCCTCTTAAAATAGGCTTCAATTTTGTAATTCATTTCTTTCAATTCGTCTTATAATACAAAATCCCTTCCACGTTCTTTTGTTTGGCACATTAAAATTTGAGCGATAAATGGTTTCATATTGCAAAATTTTTTGAGGCTTACTCACCTCCACTTATCTCATTCCTCTATGGGTTTCTTTAATTCTGTCTCAACTTTCTTATTACTTCTGCAAAAATTTTTACACAACCAACCAACCGTAAACAAACAAAAGAGAGAAAAATTGGAAAAAGATGATTTATTATGAGAGTGACCTCTCAATTTTAATTAATTACTCAATTAATAATTGGAATTTTGAAATTCTGAGACTCAGGTGCATCAGGAGAGATTTAGGGCTACTCTCAAAAAAAATTTGAGCTTCGTACATGCTGTAGATTTTGCTAGCCATCGCAGACACACACACAGACACACAGACAGAGTGTTTTGTTCTTTTATTAGTATAGATACTTTCATAGCCGCATCCATATAATTTCAACTTTAAGTCGCGTTTTCTCAAAACTTTATTTTTGATGACTAACACCAAGATTTAAATAAAAACTATTTGATGGAATGGCTTAAACTTTTTTTTGCATGCATATAACATCATTATCTAGAGAATGAATTAAGGATATAACTATCACTTAAAAAAAACATTATTAAAAAATCTCTCAAAGTTGAAAATTAAAAAAAAACCCTAAAAAATACAGCTTTTATTCCATTAAAAATACTCAAAATATTAAACTATCTAAAATATATTAATTCATTCTCTAGATAATGATGTTATATGCATGCAAAAAAAATTTAACCCATTCCATCAAAGTTTTTTTTTTTTTTTTATATCTTGGTGTTAGTCATCAAAAATCAAGTTTTGAGAAAACGCGACTTAAAGTTGAAATTATATGGATGCGGCTATGAAAGTGTTGATACATAAATGCTTATAACTCCGTTAAAAATGCAAATATTTTTATGCGGTTTTTTGCATTGAGTTAAGAATTGAATAATCAAATTAGATCATTAAAAAAAAATCTATTTTTTGAAAAGTTTTCTACCCCTGAGCCCCTTTTAAGGCACATATGTTATTTGAATACATGTTACTAATAACAGCATTATTAACTAGTTAAGCAATATTTAAGTGAAGCATTTAATAACTTTTGAGAAAAGAAAATAATTATCAATGAAAGAAAAAACAATGGCAAAGTGAGTTTGGTGACCTTTGGAACTTGGAATGAATTTATAAACAATCAATGACATAAAAAATTATTTCCTTTCCATTGAATATAATAGTGATTTGTTACTGAACTAAAATGTACCAACAAAAGAGAAATTTTAACTATGAAATTCAGAAAATACAGTTTTCCTATGCTATGTTTCTACAATGCAGTGCAATGAAAAAAATATCCTTCATGCTTTCTCTCTCCATTAATCACATTTCTTGGAAAAAGCAGACTCATGGTGTATTGCGTTGATTGATTTATGATTGGTAACTTCACAATTACAAGAAAGAAGAAAGAAAAAAAAAGTTTTCTTATACACTTAATATTTTGCTCAAAATTTTTTGTAAACACTGCATTTCAGAAATTTTAACTTTTATATTTGTAAATGCCACAGCATTTCTTTCCTATGTTATGGTACTGTGTTCCCTTAAAAAATATAGAATGTCCATTAATTTTTAATGAGTGACTTATTATAATTTTTGAAAAAAATCATTGTAATAAATATTTAACATGTAACTTAGATTTTTCTCTTGCCAGTAAATTAACTAAATTTCCTATTTAAGAAAAAAATATATACACATACAAAACATATAAAATAAATCCTCTAAATAACTGACACCTTTGGCCATAGAATTTATTAGCTATTTGTAGGTAAAAACATTAAAGAGAATGTGTTGCATCTTAAAAAACTGTTTGTTAAATGGATGTCTTTCTTCTTTCAGGAATTTGTATTAATTGAGCCTTTTATTGTAACCTTTCAGATCAAAACTTGTGAAATGTTAACATTTATTGTGTATAATATCATGAAAGATTACTATTATCTAAGTATTATTGCTCTTTCTTTTTTGTGGTTACTAATTAAACAATTAATGAAAAAAGTTTTTGTTGATGTGTAATAGGTAACTATTTATGGAATGTTTTCATATGCTAATCTGCATGTTAATTCTTATTCGCATTAGTATTCTTTTATGAATAGCTAATGCAGATGATAATGTTATCGCAAGTTACATGGCTAAAAGAGCATTTAAATTTGTTGCATATTTCTAAGTACTAGCCATAAAGTGCAATATGACCTGGGATTTTATTTCTTTTACATAATTGAAATCACATTTAAAAGCCTAATCACTACAATACTAGCAGATAAGAATTTTAGTGGTTTCTTTTCAAACCTTGACAACATTTTAGAATTAACTTGTTCTAAATTTAAGTTAAGGTTGTTGGTCAGTGAAAACTCAAAATCCCATTGGTAATGTTAAACATATAGATCTAGAATAAATTCTTCTTTATTTAAATATATCCCCAGGAAATTTATTATTTTAACTTACTTTTTTAGTATATTTTTCTCAGACTATTTCTTTTTACTTTCTTCTATCTTTACAAGAAGAAAGTATTGGATTCGTAAAAAATTTTTACTTCCAGTTTTCAACAGATTTACACTGAGTCAGAGGTACCAAAAAACATTTTTTTATAAAATGTCTGTCTGTGAGTCTGTGACAAGTTTTGTGGGCACTCTTTCTCAAGAACTAATGTACATAATTTAATAAAAATTTATATTTAGTTAGTCCCTGATATGAATTGGTGCTGATTAGTTTTTGGTGAAAATTGCTCAATAGGGGGCATTTCTATATAGCATTTTTCATGATTTCCGCAATAGCTCTATTTTAAGAACTAATGTATGGATTTTCATAAACTTCAGGTTCAGTTATGTGCATGACACAAGTTGATATTTTCTACATTTTGGTGTAAATCACCCAACAGATGGTGATGCTATGCAACATTTTTCATGATTTTCACAATAGCTCAATATTGAATTATTGCATGGATTTTCATCAAACTTCATATTAGTCCTTGGCATGAATTGACATTTTCTACTTTTTTCTGTAAATTAGCCAACAGATGGTGTTGTTATGCTGCATTTTTTATGATTTCCACAATAACTCTGTCTTTAGAAAAAATGCATGGATTTTCATGAAACTTCAGATTCAATTATTCTTTAATATGAGTTGTTCACATTTTGGTGTAAACCGCCCAACAGTTTGTACTGCTATGCTGTATTTTTCACGATTTGTGTCATAGCCCTATCTCGAGAACTAATGCCCGGATTTTCATCGAATTTCAGTTTCAATTTGTTCATGACATCAGTCAACATTTTCTACTTTTTGGTGTAAATCGCTCAACAGTTGGTGCTGCTATGCAACATTTTTCACAATTTCTGCAATAGTTCAATCTTGAGAACTTTTACATGGATTTTCCATCAAACTTCACATTCAGTGTCCTTAACATGAATTGACGTTTTCTACCGTTTGAGACAGATGAGTCGACAGATAGTGTTTTATGCTGCATTTTTGACAATTTCTACAATATAACTCTGTCTCTAGAAATAATGTGCAGATTTTCATAAAACTACAGATTCAGTTATTCCTTAATATGACTCGGTGTTGCTTACATTTTGATGTAAATCGACCTTGCCATGTTGCATTTTTCACGATTTCTGCTAGTAGCCCTATCTCAAGAACTAATGCACAGATTTTCATCCAGCTTCAGTTTCAGCTAGATGTTAGTCATAAGTTGTTGCAAATTAAGTTTTGTTGTAAATCACCAACAAGTGGCACACTGCTATGCTGCATTTTGCATTATTTATATTATTTTAACGATAATCATACCTCAAGAATTAATACACAAAATTTTTTTTGATTAGAATTCCTATGATGGGTATAGATTGCCATTTAATTTTGGCACTGTTGAACAAATTTTGAAATATTAACATGGATGAAATAGAAGAAAGTTTTTGGATTGCTACATCTGACTAGTTTTTTTAGTTATGAAAATATTTCTAAAGTATGTGCTTAATTCAATATGTTAAAGGTTGACAAGCTATGAGTAAGATTTCAATGCTTCAAATATATATTTTAGAACTATTTTTTATACTATAAAAGAAACATCCTTTAAGAACATCCTTATGAAACATCCTTTGTACACAGAAAAGATAAGTTAAAAATATTAATTTCCTAATGAGGTGTTTTTAAAAATAAGAATCTATTCCACAGCCATGGATTTACATTAATCAGGAAATATCAGATCGCATTGACCAAAATGCTTAAACATTGTATTTCTTCCTTATTTTCAATCATACTTTCTTGTAAGGCATAATCACTAAACCAAACATGTAGAGTTTGTCATTTTTTATTTTTTCTGCCTGTGACTGATTTTTAATAACAGCTTTTCATATAATATGTAAATGATGATATGACATAAAATGGTCAATATTCTGTTTGGTAGATTTCGTATGAAATACTACCTATTGCGGTCTCTCCTATGTTGGAATTTATGAAAAATTTTTGCAGATCTACGCCGATCATGATCCTTAGACCCCAAAACTACTATCAGTAAAAAAAGTTATATATTGATCTATCTATCTAGCTATATCTATCTATATATATAATCACTTTTTATGGACACAATAAATTCTATAATTCTGCTCCAATCACCTCCAAACTGATACATAAAAGCAAGGGGTATAAAATCTTGGTCAAGTTCGTTAATAGGCAAAATCGGACCAAGGGGGTGGAAATAGGGAGGGTTTTTGTGAAAACCAAAAAAATGCTATAACTTCTTAGTTAAAATAGATATCAGATCAGTTTAAAGTTTATATTACTTCTAAAAAATGGGCCAAAAGTTTATGCATGAGAGATTTTTGATAAAGTTAAAAATGGGCACAAAGGGAAAAAAAATAGGGTTTTTGGGAGAAAACACAACTTTGTCAGTTCTCAAGATATCAAATCCATCTAAATTTTTTATAAATGTTCTCAAGTTTATCTAAAAATTTTGTATTTACAAGTTTTTGATAGGACTAACTCTTACCCGTAAAAAAAATTAAAAGCAAAAACAAAAAGGAAGGTGGAAAAAGAAAAAATCCATAACTTCATCAATTCTTAAACTATCAAATCCAATTAAATTTATTTTATATCTTCTTAATAATATCTACAACTTTTATGCTGGCAAGTTTTTCATAAGACCAATTCTTATAGCAAAAATAAATTAAACAAAAATAGGAGTTGAAAAAACTTCAAATCCAAATTGCTTATTTTCTGACTCATTTTTAAATTCATTTTTGATTTTAATCCCATCTAAATAGCAAGTTCTTTTATTTAGGATCTATATAATGTGATGTATTGGCCAGTTTCTTGATAAAGGCAGAATGTATATAAAAAAAAGACTGCCAAAATGGGTATTTTGAACAGAATTTCCTTAAGTGATCGTGATTGAAAAATTGAGAAGTATTCAAATAACAAATTGCACTTTTCCTGATTCATTTTTAAATCCATTTTTGCTCTCAAACGCATCTAATTGACAGGTTCTCTTATTTAGGAACTGTATAATGTGCGGTATTGGTTAGTTTTTTTTATAAAGGCAGAATATATTTTAAAAAAAGTTGTCAAATGGGCACTTCTTCTCACAAAATTCCCGAAGCGATCATGATTGAAGAATTGAGGATGCATTCAAATAACAAATTGCTTATTTTATGACTCATTTTTAAAGTCAATTTTGCTTTCAAATGCATTCAATTGAGTTTTTTTTTTCTTATTTAGAAACTATGTAATGTGCTGTATTGGTCGATATTTTTATAAAGTCAGAATATAGTTCAAAATATTCTGTCAAAATAGGCATTGAGCCGAATTCCACTTAAAATAATTCTGATAAAACCATTTCTAACAGAAAAATAAAACTAAAAATTTTTCAAAAGCGGCCAAATTAAATTGCTAAATTGGATTTATCTCTAATCCTATTTTATTTTTTGATGTTGAAATGAGCGCTCTTTGAAATCTACCCCTGCCTATAAGACAAGCCGACAGAAATTTTATCATTTTGTTCCATGCTTTCAATCTGATAATTTCTGATATTTGTATTTTTTTAGACTAATTTTTATGTGTCTCATTTGTTGTGCATTTCTGATGTTTTTATGTATGGAAAGTATAATAATTTATATGTTCATAGAGTATTATATTGAATTTTTCTTTTAGGACAGAGAATTAAGAGTATTTAGAGAAAGTCTAAAGCATGAATTGAAGCTTTTAAAACATGAAATAGATTTACTTCCCAAAGATAAGAGAAAAGATTGTTACAAAGAAAGGAAAGAACGGCTTGATATTGAACATTTTGAAAAAGTAATTAATTTAGCTTGTTTTTTAACATATATGTTGTAAATAATGATTTTCTATAAAATGTATGGTATATGAATTATTATTTTTTATATATATTCATGTAAAGTTAAATATGTTTCATATTTAATTCTCTTTTCTACTTAGGAACAGTTTTATCTTAATAATGGATTACACTAGTGAACACGGTTTTTATACCCCAGCTGAATGTTGTTAATTTATTGTTTATTTAGATAGAGTTATCCAGAAAAAATAACAATTTCATAAATTTAAGAAATATTTATGTACTTAACTGGATTACATAATTTGGGTATTAATATTAAAAAAAGAATAAAAAATGGCTAATTTTTGCCTTCTTTTTATAGTTATTTGGATCAGTTTTTCTTTTAATGGACCAACAGTAATCTGCCTAGCATGTTTTCATCTCAAAATCCCTGATGTCGTTCTTCAAAAATGTTTAAATCTTGATGAAAACATTCCCCTTGTTCGTCACTCATACTTCCTAGGTTTTCAAGGAAAAAACTCAGATACAAATGCTGGAGATTAATCTTTAGTGACATGTTTATTCCCATCTTTTGAAATGTTTCAATATTTCAGCAACAATTTCTTTGTAATTCTCACTTTTTTTATTTCCCAAAAATTCTTCCACAACCATTTTGAATGACTTCTATGCAGATTTTTCAATAACAGATAAAAGGCTTTCAAACTGAGAATCTTTCATAATTTTATGGATCTGTGGACCAACAAATATCCCTTCTTTCAGTTTTGCTTGGAAAGATTTTTTATAAATACCAGAAAGCATCACTGTTTTTGTCAAGCGCCTTCACAAAGTTTTTCATGAGTCCCAATTTGATGTGTAAACGGGGTAGAATAATGTTATTTGGATCAACCAATAACTCATGTTCATTTTTCCCCAAATATACTTGTTCCAAATTGGCCATTCTTTTTTTACATAATGATGTTGTTTTGCTCGGCTGTCCCACAAACAAAGGAAACGAGTATTTTGTGTAACCACCCTGCAATCCCATTAACAAACCAATGACTTTGAGGTCACCGCACACTTTCCATTGGTGTTCTTTATACTTTATTAAATTAACTAGCTGATCCACCCTTCATTGCCCAGATCATATTAAACAAACTTGAAATTTGTATGATTTTATCTTTAACTCAAAATATATGGTCTGAAATACATGGGGTGGGGCATGTTGAGCTTTTGCCAATTGGTAGAACACCCCACCCTGCTTGATCCTGATCCTGTCTGAAATACGTAGCCACTGACTGTGTGAGAAATTATTGGCTTTAAAAAAAAAACTCATATTTAGCTGTATAAAATGTTCAAAATGACTGCAATGGGAAATGCAGGGGGAATATGTGTGCGCTGTGATTATAGGATTTTTGTGTTAAAGTGTTGATATTTATCCTTAAAAATCACTGCCAAGTCACATAATTAATTACTTTTTTCACATAAAAATCCGAAATGAAATATTTTGAATTTCAAACTAATTATATCACTCTTAAATCTGACTACACCATGAATGAAATTGATACTTGATGATTAGCTAAATAATACTATAAAATGTAATCTAAATGTATATAATATTATAATTTCAGAGGTATTGTAAAAAAGAAATCTATATTTTTAATCAAAATCCTAACTGTAACTACAGTCGAGGATCTATAATCCGCGGACCCATAATCCGCGTTACTTTCCGAATGTAAACAATGAAATAAACAGTTAAAAAAAATTACAAATCTGTGATCCAAAAATGATTTTTTTTAACAAATAATAAAAAATGTAATAAAAATCATAATAAAACATGTATTTTTTTTAATTTACTCTTTTATTTTATTGACAGTAAAAAACTAAACTGTATTACGGAACGTGCCTAAGCTTACTGAACGTTCGAATTGACGACTGTTCATTCGTAGCTATTCCAGTTTTGGCAAGTTCAGGAGAGTAAATAACCATTGAAAACGCACTATTTTGTGTGCATCGCGCGCCCTAACAGTAAACACAGCACAAGCTGAGAACTAAATATTCAAACGTGACGAAAAACGTACAATAGTTAGAGGGCTTACACGGGATTTTTCCGCGATCGTTCAACAAAATTTACAGGAATGAATCACGATGAAATGAATGAATCATAAATTTTGATACTTGAATTTTTTTTTTTTTTTTTTTTTTTTACGTAAAATCTGTCGAAAAAACGCAGAAAAAATGGAGAAATTTGTAAAAAAAAAGTCAAAACAAGCATGAAATCATTTAAAAGAATCTCGAAAAAATGCACGTTTCATCAGAGATTCATGATTCATTCATTTCATAATGATTCCTCTCATTCTCAATCGCCTTTGAGAATGGGGAGGGAGGGCGCTTTCTCCGGATTTTTTGAAAATTTCAAATTCTTTATAAAGTGGGGAGGGGGCGATTTTAAAAAGTAAAATAACTTTAAAAATGCATTTTTTTAGATTACTTTTTAAATTAATTACTAGATTTCATATTTATCTTTCCATATTATACTGATTATAGAATTAAAATGACGCATAATCCATTATACTCTATAATCCGCAAAATTCCATAATCCGCACAACCTTTGGCCTCAACTTGTGCGGATTATAGATCTTTGACTGTAATTGTACCGTAACCATAATCTGTCTGTAAACTAACTGCGACTTAAACGTAACTTAGCCATAACTTAAATATAACATAATCTCTAGCCGTTATTTTATTGCAACCTTATTCATAGTCTAACCATAACCTAACTGCAACTTAATTTTATCTTAACTTAAACTTAACCAGCATTTAAATATAACCTAAGACTAACCGTAAATGTAATTGAAACTCATCCAGACAAAATTACAACCCGAATTGAACCTAAAAATTCAATATGAAAAATAAATTGAAATCTGACCTGATACAAATTTGAATCAAACAAAAATGTTCCAATGAACCATAACCTGATCCGATTTCGACAAAATAATTTCTGTGTACATGTAATTTAAACTGAACATAAAATTTCAATTTGAAAAATCCTGAAATCTAAACCGAGCCAATTTTCGAAACTGACAAAATTATGGACTGGATCCCAAGAGGACAAAATAATTTTCATAGACCTGAAACCAATCTGAAATTTAAAATTCCTTTTGAAAAAAATCTTAATTTATAAACGATTGTTGTCTGATTTTGATCTTCATTGGTCTATTGTCTCTGGAAATTTTGTTCGAAAGGCAAAGTTTGGCATCATTTTAATAATTTTCTGCTTTTATCGAACAATAGAAATATACTAAATTTTTCAATAAGAGTACCTGTTTATCTTTTGAGTTTACCAATACAAAATAATGCATGTATGTGTGAAAAAGTAGCAGCCCTTATTTAAAAATAACCTTAACTGCTACAATTTTGAAACACTAATGTACCTATGTTCGTGTCTATTTTAAATGTTAGTTATAACAAGAAATTTTTGCATTTTTTTAACATAAAAGAATAATTTATATTAAAAATATGACCTAAAATTATACAAAAGGATGTAAATTACAATTATTAGCTTAATTATAGAAAATAAGTTTTTGATAGGAGATGCAATTTTATTAGTGTAAAGAATATTCCTTTTATGTTATAAATCTTTTTTTTAATCAGAAATTTCTGATAATTATAAGGATCAAATTATGTTTCTTTGGATTATTTTTTATCAGTCTCAGGTTTCATTCGGGTCATATTTGAGGGTTTTTTCAAATGTAATATTTAGATTTTGTTCGGGTCATATTTCGGGGTTTTTTCAAATGTAATATTTAGGTTTCATTCAGGTCATATTTTGTGGATTTTTCAAATGTAATATTTAGGTTCAGTTCGAGTTCATGTCCACGAAAATTATTCTTGGTCAATATCAGATCTGGGTTATTGTTTTTTGGCATATTTTTGTCCATTTCAGGTTTCATCTGGCTCATATTTTAGATTTCTTCAAACTTTTTTTTTTAAGTTTGGGTCGGGTTGTGCTTCCATAGAAAATATTTTGCCTTGATTGAATCTGGTTATGGTACTTTGGAATATTTTTGTCAGCATCAGATTTGGTTCAATTCAGATTTCAGGTATTTTTTTCAACTGAAATTCTTAAGTTAGGGGTCGGGTTGTGCTTCCGTGGAAATTATTTTGCCTTGCTTGGATCTGGTTATGGTTCTTTGGAATATTTTTGTCTGGTTCAGATTCGGTTCAATTAAGATTTTGGATTTTTCTTTAAAGGGAATTTTTAGGTTCAAGTCGGGTTGCGTGTCTACGGAAATTGATCTAGCTTGTTCAAAGAAGCACAAGGTTGTTATAATTAAAGTTCGCATATTTAGAAGGCTCTAGAGCCGGTTCTATGGCTCTAAACGAATCAGAATTTAACTAGTACGTAGTTGAAGAAATGCGCTCTACGAAAATCGAAAAAAAAATTAGTTAAAATTTTTGTCCGTAGGTGGCGCTGGGCCAATATTTAAGCTGACATTTGCAGATCCCTTTATATTCTGGGGATTTTTGAAAGATTCTGTATCTAAAGACAGATGT
This sequence comes from Maratus speculifer, assembly GCA_964019185.1. Taxonomy (NCBI): domain Eukaryota; kingdom Metazoa; phylum Arthropoda; class Arachnida; order Araneae; family Salticidae; genus Maratus; species Maratus speculifer. The sequence continues at coordinate 205,065,495 of OZ025293.1, read as the reverse complement.
CAGACAATTTTTGATCTGAAAGACAGTATTAGACTTCACATTCGCTCAATCTAACAGGACAATTTACGCAATGTTGTAGAAAGCACAATTCTTAGAATGGAATGCATTATTAAAAATGGCGGAGGATTCATTGAGCATGCATAATGTTATTCTTCGTTATTTCCTCATTGCCGAGCGACATGTTTTATTTTTGTTGATGCAGATTACATCACATGAAATGATACTCATTTTTCTGTATTGTTTGGAGTCAAAGGTCAGGCTCTAGATCTGTGTGATTAGGTGAACCTAATTAAAACAATTCGCAGTTCGTCGACGCTTGTTGAAACCTTTAAATTTCTGTGTTTCATATGGATTGACTGATATTGATATAATGAATCTGCATACATCACCTTAAATATTGGCGCAGCGCCACCTAGTGACAAAAATGTTGACTAATTTTTTTTCGATTTTCGCAGAGCGCATCTCTTCAACTACGTACTAGTGAAATTTCGTTTCGTTTGGAGCCATAGAACCGGATCTAGAGCCTTCTGAATAGGCGAACTTTAATTATAACAACCCTGTATATGCTTCAATGGAATATTTTTGTCAGGTTCAGATTTGGTTCAGTTCAGATTTCAAGATTTTTTTCAAAAAAATTTTTTAGGTTCGGATTTGATTTATATCCATGAAAATTTTTTGTCTTGTTTGGATCTGAATATGTTCTTTTGGAATATTTTTGTCAGGTTCAGGTTTGGTTTGATTCATACTTCAGGTAATTTTTGAAATTTAATTTTTAGGTTCAGATTGGGTTCATGCTTACGTGAATTATTTTGTTTTACTTGAATCTGGTTATGGAATATTTTATCCTTTCGAATATTTTGGTTGGATTCAGATGAGGTTTGGACGAAATTTCAGGTTTTGTTTTTAAATGGAATTTTTTAGGTTCGAGTCAAGTTTATGTCAACAGAAATTGTCTTTCTTGGATCGGGTTATAGTTCTTTGAGATATTTTTATTGGTTTCAGATTTTGTTTGGGTCATATTCTGGGTTTTTTTTTTTCAAAAAAAATATTTAGGTTTGGGTCAGGTTACATGTCCACGAAAATTATTTTTCATTGTTCGGCTCAGGTTATGCTTCATTTGAATATTTTTATGGGATACAGATTTGGTTCAGGTTAGATACCAAATCCATAGTTTTTTTCCATTGGAAATTTAAGGTTCGGGTTGGATTTATACTCATGAAATTTTTGTTTTACTCGGACCGGAGTACGATCTGTTTTTCTTTCAGGTTGGGATCAGGTTATGTGTTAATGAGCCTAAACATTATGGTTTGAACCAATTTTGCTACTATTCTTTTAGTGACTATTTCTGATTATAATTTGCTTTGCTATTTTATAATTTATTTGGTGTGTTAATCGTCTGCTGATTTGAACAATTGTATCCATTTTATTTTCATTTTAAAAACAAGTTAAAGCCATAATAAAATTTTTAATTAAATAGAATACATTTAAATTTAACCAATGATTAAAAAAAGAACTCCTAGAAAAGCCTTGTATATTTTTTTTTTACTACAACACAGTTAACCACATATACGTTCTAATGTACGAAGTCCTAACATTCTGATGTACAACAGCTGTGATCAAAATCCTCAGTTAAACTGGATGTTTGCTGGTCTATGAATTTTAAAAGTCTTTGAAAAAAAAAACAGTCTCTTTTAAATTGTTTCTTCAATTCTGCCTTTAATTATTGCGCTAAAAGTTTTATACAACCAACCAACCGTAAGCAAGTGGAAAAAAATTTTTTTGATGAGAGTAAGTTCTGGATTTTAATTAATTACTCAGTTAATAATTAGAATTTTGAATAGCAGGTACATTGGGACAGATTTTCAATTGCTTAAAAAAAAGAAAAAAAAAATTAGCCTTGTATGTGCTGCAGATTTCGCTAGCCATTGCAGACACACAGAGCGTTTTATTCTTTTATTAGTATAGATTAAAGTACATATTGTTTAATAGCTCTCTTTACAATTCACTGTGTATCCTATTCGTAATGACGGCTTCCTATTTTCCATTATGTAATAAAACAGCTTTTAGACTATATTTCATAGAGTCTACGAATAAGCAGTACTCTGTTTTATCATAGTTTTGATTCATTGCTTCAACAAGTCCCGGGATATCAGTAAAACAACAATATTCACTTTCTTTTTTGAAAAATTCTGAGTAAACTTTTCTTCTGTTTCTAAACAACGTAACTTTTGTGTTTTGTGTTAATAAGTTCCAATGTTGTGGGCGAGAACTAAGAAGCTCTGCTTTAGATTTTGATAATTGTAAATCTCTTTTTAGATCATTTAATTTGGTTTGGTTAGTTAAATGTGGAGTCTTTTCTTGAAGAGAAAACTTGTCAGAATCACTAGAAATCAATTTAAAGTTGATATCACTTTCATTGCCATCTCCTAGTATATTTACACTCAAATTACAGGGACAAACTGGACATGGTAGATCTTTCGAGTGTAAAATGAGCTTAGTAACAGACGGAACTTCGACATATATATTACTCGCCTTATTTTTTGTATTATATCCCACTGTCTTCGTAACACAAAAGTAACAATCATTTTCATGATTACTAGGTTCTCGCCATAGCATTGGTAAACCAAATGGAAGGTGTAAGTTTTCTCCCGATGACCACTAGAGTAAAACGATTCTACAGCTTTTGCAAAACACATGAGGCACCCACTTTTTATCTTGGTTTGCAACAGGAAATCCAAAATAATGAAGATATGTACTTTTTAAACAAATCTACAATGGGTCTTTTTTTTTTTTTTGAAAATATAAACTGTCCACAAACATAGCAAAAAAGATCAGAATTTTGTTTACACTTTCTACTTGACATTTTAATTCAATCCGAAACAAAATATTTGTTGTTTGAAGCAAACAAATGAAAATTAAACTGTCCTCACCACGTTGGGTAGTTAAAAAACAAACAATAGACCGCAGAAAGAAATTTGTGACGTGATAGAATATTTCTGATGACACTTTCAGGTTTAAGGAAGGTAAACTAATACATTTATATACATTTCTTTCGGGGTATAAAAAAATTTGAAATTTGTAAACTAGTGATAAATTTTTGTTAGAGTTATATTGGTTAAATTATATTATCAAGAAAATTTGCAGTGCTTTGCAATATGCTAATCATATAAATTTAATTATTCAAAAAGAGACGTAAAATGAAACCTTCACTGTAAATACAATTTAATTTATTTGTTCACTGATGTTTCTGTGAAAGTAAGATTTAATCAATGTATAAAAAAATCTCAAAGCTAGGTGCAATTAGGATCTGTTGTCTATCCAAAACTAGAAGGGCATGTCTAAAGATGTTTTTCACCAATTTTGATTTATTTAAAGTATGTTGTAGAGTTCTTACCCTTAATTATTCTGGTGAAAGAATCTCTTCAAATGGACCTTAGATTTTGAGAAATAAGGAGGTCAAAGTTCAGCATATATTTCAAATATCCGCTTTTTGTTCTTCTCAATTCGAACTTTGTAGCATCATCTTTGTGCCAAGATAAAACACCCTCACACTAGTCGTTGTGGAGTTTTGCTTGACATTTCATCGTGCTGCTTAAATCATTAAAAAAATGAGTGATGGAGCAACACCTAGGTGCATAGCCAATACGTACAGCATTGCTGTCAGAACAGTTTACAATATTAGATATTATTACTTCAATAGCCTAAAATCCACAAAATCCCGAATTCTGCACAACGTTCTCTCTTAAACAGTGTGGATTTCTGGCCTTTAACTGTATTCTCATCTCAGCGAAATAGAAATGTCAAGATATACTTTTAAAAATGGTTCAGACAGGTTATTAAATGAGTTATACATTTTACTATGTTTTTTTGTCAGGTCCTGAGCAAAACGTATAAATTGAATTGCTCTGTATAATTTAAATATGTCAATTTTGCAGAAATTTTGAATTTAAGTTCTTTAATTTAAAGTGTTGTGTAGCAAAACTATATTCTAAATGTTAGATTAAAAATCCTTTATTATACATAATTAACATTAAATTACCTGATCGATGTTTATAAACTGGGACAATTTACATGCAGACTATTTACATTTTCTTGGTTTAGTTCATGACCCATGGAAAAATGAATGAAATCAGACAAGATGCATGCCTATAAATGTTAACATGCATTTAAGGCTTTATTCAAATGCCATACATATACAATTTTTTTACAGCATATTTAAAACTATATGTCTTCAAGCAATCCAATAAATTAAAAAAACTGTAATAGTTTAGAAAAAAAAATGCAAAGTAAGTTTTTTAAAAATTGTAATTAGGATCTATAACAAACATGTTTTAAGATTGTTTCTGTAGCTTACTAAACTAAAGTAAATTTCAAAAGATTGCTTTCAAGAATATACAATATCACTATTGCATAAAAAAAAAATTCTGGCTCAGTACCTAAGTTGAATTAATCAAACCCTAAGAGAAAATTAAAATTTGACTAGCCGGATCCATGAATGAGCATGAGTAGGTATCTCTTTCTCCACAGCAAATAATGATCAGCTGTGTCTCCTCTTTCCTATGCTTCAGAGGAAAGATAGTAAAACATATATGAGAAATCTCTTGTTCACACAAAATGGGGTGCCAAAAAATGAAAATGATTGCTTGACCATGTAAAAATCCCTGCCATCTATTGAGATAAGTCTTTTTTCGATGTCTCTGATAGTTGCCTTTAAATTGAAAAATGCATGTAACTATGTATACTTAATTACCCTTCTGTATTAAATATGGAAATTTCATTAATTTTGAATACACAATTATTTTCTTAAAATAAAAACACAGTGTATTCCTTGTAGTTTTTCTATGCCTTTTTATAATAAATTAACTGAAACAGATTGATATGAAAATTGAAAAAGGTGTGATTAATGACATTTTAAAAGTGTTTGGTGTTTATGAATTTAAAATGTTGTTCTTAATAGCATTTATAAAATTTTAAATATTTTAAAAGGTGAATTTCTATTTACCAAATTTTCCATCTCATGAACTTTTTTCTGGAATTAGCAATTTTATTGAAAACATTCCTACATACATTTCAACTGCATTAGAGAAATACTTGTTTATTTATTTATATATTTTTCATTTAAAAAAAACCTAGCATTTTAGTTAATGTTTTTAGAAAGAAGAAAACTTTATTTCTTTAAATGCCTGTTCAAGTATTTAGAATAAGTGAATTAATATTAAAACATAATCACTTGTGTTCTTTTATTTATTAAATTTTAAATAGAAGAATAATTATTCCAATATTTTCATGTAAAATTTGTTTTTGTATTTTGCCTTCTTAAAACTATTAAGAATTTATAGAGACTGTGTAATATTAAAAATAATGACATTTAAATCATATAATAAAAAGGTAAGAGAATAGAGCTTACCTTCTTATTAAGGACCATTCATGACTTTTTCTCTCTCTTAAAAGTTTATGTAATATTAAAATGTAATATTAAAAGTTTATGTCGTATCTGTATTAAAATGAGTTGACTGTGAAATTACTGTATTGTGTTTTACATTAATTAATTTTATACATAACTTTAAATATAACAAGATACAAATTTGGAGCATACATTTTAGCTTCTTACTAGTTTAAACAACAGAGAGAAAAGTAAGTTAGAAAAATAAAACCTTGATTAGATAAAGAATAAAAAAATAAAATAAATTCAAACATTGTGATCCTAAATTAATATTCTTATTTTCTTCTTAAGTTCAATCATTTTACAAATATAATTTTTTGATTAACTTTGTCGCTTCATAATACAAATGTTTGTTTCTTTTTTGTTTCTGGATGAATTAGATGATATAAACAAATTGCTTGTTTCAAAAGTTAATGATATGACAGCACACTAAATAGAATTATGATGAGTAAATTAAATGATGTAAAGATATTTATAGCTAAAAGATTAAATGTCATCATGACAAACCATTAAGTTGATTTATGATAAATTTTATCTGAAGAGATTAATGCTACTAGCAAAATCATCTTTATAATGTAATTTATCGTACTAAGTTATTCATGTGTAATTTCAGTTTTTTTTTGTTTTTTTTTTGCTTTTATAACAATGTATTAAATATCTATTGTTTTATTTTTAAATAACTCTGGCAGTGGTTCATTTGTAGGAATCTGCTTTCCTGAAAAAATTAAATGAAAATCATGAGCTCTCCATGAAAAGATTGAGTGACAGCTACAGTGCTAAAATTGCATTATTAGAAAGACAGTTTTTACAACAGAAGCAACAACTTTTAAGAGGTTAGTGGATATAGTAATTACAAAACATAAGTTTTGAGTATGTTTTATTTATTTATTCTTTTTTTGCAAGAATTTCTAATGACAAATTTGTCAAAATTGTTACTATGAGAGTATTTTTAAATATTGTTTTTAACTCATTTGCAATGCAGCATTTAAATATTAATTAGAAAATTTAGAAAATTGCATGCCAGAAATTGATCTATGTGAGGAAAGCGTTTTCTCTTCCGTAATATTGTGAAAGATATTTTTATAACTTGGAACCAGATGCACATATTTATTTATAATCAATATGCTGTTCTTTAAAATTATGCTATTGTCAATATTATCATTGTTTTTACATTGTATTTGATTTTATATGACAATTCATAGATTTTTTTTTTTTTTTTTTTTTTTTTTGAGAAAACAGAAGTATTTACGTTTTCTTTGGATGAACTTTGTGTTGATGTTAAGAACCAGCATTTAGGGTTAAAGCAAAGTAGTGCAGATCAATAAGTAAATAATTATTAATGCTTCATGGTGATAATTGTCCCAAAATGTAGTATATATAAGTTGTCTACATTTACAATAGAAGCTTGTTTTACAAATCATGAATATAATTAGAAAAAAAACAAAATCTTTTGTTCATCATAACATAAATTTAGAAGTAAACTTCAGGTTTCAATAATATCATTTATAAACTTATTGAAAAAGCGGAAAATTAAATAAATGTGCATACTATATTTTAAAAACAAAGTGGGTCTCATAAGACTGAATCTAGCTTATCGGATCAATGAGCACTTTAGTGTGATGGTTCTCAACTTTTTTTTACTTGCAGATCCCTTTAAAGTATACAGAGTAGCTGAAAAGTATGAGTGCATTGTTTTTAAATTCTCGAACACAAATTAGAAAAAACATGCTCCTTTTTTGTATTGTATGGACTTTTTTGTGACATTATTCATTTACTCTCTATGTGCTTATGAAGTCCTGCATTCATTGTTTACCTATGACTCCAATGGTAGCAAATGGAGTCAAGGCTTCATAGATTGTATTTCACCTGAAAGTCTCACTTTGAAACTGTCCAGAAGATGATTAAAAAATAGGAATCAGTAAGAAACATCATGTAATGCCAAAATAAAGCCAAATGTCTTCTGTAAATATCCAAAGAATTAGCAAAATCATCAGGAAGAGAAATACCCGAAACAACGTTGTATGCAATAATTCCACTGCAAAAAAAAACTGGATATTTCTCTTGAAAGTGCCCAGAGCTTTGCTAAAATTTCTCTATGTATAACTTCATAGTTATTATTTGTGCCATGGACAACATAATCAATGCCAAGCTACAGAACCTATTGTGATGCAAGATGATGTTCCAAGTTTTTAAGGTGCAACCACATAAGAGATATTTTATGGTCAGATAAGAAAATCTTCACCATCCAGATGGCGGACAACCATCAGAACATTCAGATAAGTTCAGTGTAATGCAAGAAAAGAAACATCCTCAAGCAATCACCTTTTTCTGGAAGATTATAAGATTGTGCAGGTGTTTCTGCCACCCCCTCCCCCCCCCCCCAAAAAAAGGCCTTTCAAATTTCCCTGATAAAAAATTTAAGATTAATGGTAAGATGTACCAAGATGAAGAGTTGGCTAAGATTATGACCTCATAGAAGGAAAATAACCCTAATGAAATCTTCCAGCAGTATTGTGTGTGTGCACATGGAGCAAAAGTGACATGGGCTTTCTGAGACATCCATGTGGTATGATATTTGACAAAAGATGAATGACCTGTGAATAACAATCCAGATCTTAATGTATTTAACTTCTCTGTTTGAGACTACTTAGAATAAAAGTTAAAAAACAAGAAAATTCCCAGTTTGATCTGTCTGCAGTGCAAACTTAGGGAGGCTTGGGATAATTTTGATCAGAGTTACCTGTGGTGTCCTGTCAGTTCTGTTATCCCAAGTTTATACATTTGTGTAAAATAAGTAGTGAATATTTTGACAATTAGTTTGAATGTTGCCAATTGTCATAAGTTTTCATCAAAATATTCTATTTTCAATTATTTTTATTACATATGATTAGGGATGTACTGAATATTTGGTTTCTATTTGGTCATGTTACCGGATATTTGGTTAGGTCCAATATCAAACCATTCAGTCTGCCGAATATTTGGTGCCAAACCAAATACTTATACAAAAAAACTTTATAAAATGCATTTTTAAAAACTTTTTACAACTTTTACTTTTAACTGTAGACTTATAAAGATATTAAAAATAATTTTAAAAAAATCATATTTAAATGAAATAGAATGTTTTTAAATTATTTATTTTTTGTTTGTAAAGTATAATTTAAGAAATTTAACCATGTGGAGGATTAAAATCATGAATAATGAGGATGATTAATTAGGATTTTTTAAGAATTAATGATGAACAAATCCAAGTTTCTAAATTTTGTTTAATGAATAATCTGTTTCTTGCTTTTTCACAAATTAGAGTTTCTAAACAAGACAGAAAAACTTTTAAGCTTGATAATAGGTATAATAGGTATCAAGACAGACAAGTTTTGTTCAGGAAACCATAATTGTAACCCATTTATTGAGTCATAAATACATTGTATTTCATCTCTCGCAAGGTCAAACATGGATTTTCATTTGTTCACAATATAAAGATATAACTATATTTTTAACTGACATGCTTTGATTTCTACAAAATATAATATGATGAGAAGTGCTGAAAAATGCCACCATTCACAACTAAATAACTATATGTTAGACATTCCTTTATTCAGAATTCATTTGATTGTATACTGTGTCATTGAGCAAAATTCAGTCATTTTCAATGGTATCATCACATTTAATATAAAAAAAATTAATATGAAACAAATCTTGTTAAAATATCTTCCATTACTGATATTGATAAAATTATAAATAAAAATTCAGTTTTGGCTTGTTTTTCACCCAACATATTTTATTGAATATATTGTAATTTTGATGGAATAAATGGATTGAGATATTGTATCTTGTTATAAAAAATGTTTGTCTTGATCATATTATCCAGGTTGAATGTTTGTTCCAAGATTTTAGATAAAATCTAAATGTTTGCAATCTTTGAAAATAATTGCTCTAGACACTGATAAAAGATGCATTTAAAAGCTTCCTTGCTAAATCATGGGAGTAGAAAAGTTATTCTTGCTGAGCTGCCATTGTTTGGGTAGATTGTATTACTACCATAATTTCTGGAAGAAACGCCGCAGCTCGAAAAATCACTCAAAAAAATTAAGCTAATGGTTGTAAATGCCACATTGTTGTAAACGCCACTGGTAAAATTTCCATAGTAATCGCGATTGACATGCTAAACAGAAACACATCAATAAGCTGAATTAAGAAAGCATGAAAATGAAATTATTAGTTAGAAATAAATAATTTAAATACAAATTCGAAATTAATAATATTATTTAGATAATATAAATATGAAAAAAATCTAGAATCGCATAAAATTTTCAGCTTAAATTCCAGCATAAAGGGCAGGTGATAAACTGTAATATTACCTTGATGTATTGAGAATTATATAGCAACAAAAAATTAAACTAAATTTTAGAAACCACAAGCACATGAATATGAAATTATTAATTAAAAAAATAATGCATGTCCGATATTCAAAAATTTTTTAATCTTTATAAATAATATTTAAAAGAAAAAATCCTGTTAAAATTGTATAAACTTTTCTGTATACTGAATAGCATTATGAGAATGATTAGGCATTAGCAGAGTATCAGCTTTAACTCATATATTTTAAATAGCATGTTTTGAACAGGAAAAAATTATATTTCTTTTCTCCGTGCCCATATTAAAATTATTTACAAATAGATGATAAATGTACTAATTTTAATAATTAGCGCTATGTGCAAATAAAGTAACATTATCACATCCTTTTTTGTCAGTTGAATAAGATATAAATTTTCTCATTCTAATCATCTAAAGGAATCTGTAGATAAGAAATACAGGTGCTTTTTTTAAAAAAAGGGGGGGGGGTAAAAGGAGAACTTGCACAATAATTCATTGAGATCCGGTAATTAAAAGTAATTTTTAAATGGAAAAGCAAAGAATCTGCTTGCATATCTATCAAAGTGATTTGAAATCTATTGTGTTTTTCTCTTTTCGATAAATAAATGTATTACATCTTAAGTTATATGCGACTGCTATTTGGAGATGACTTTCCCAAGTTTGTCTCATCTGAAAATTCAGTTCGAAAAATCAACTTCCTGTATTTTTTAAATATATTTTTTTCCCTTACCAAAAACGACTTATGGTGAATGCAGCCATTATTTATGCATATTCGTGTTTTATAAGAATAATAATGTTTTCATAACCAAACTTTTTTTTTTAATTCTAAGCAGTCGGTCTACAAGAAATTTGTTGATGTACTTTTATTATTCCCCTGCACATGGAGCGATAAGGATTATAAACATTATATGATTCATGCTGACTACGAAATGATGTCATGTGCAATCAATCTGTCTGCTTTTTTTCACCCACTTTTTATCGCTCTGTTTGGTACATTTCAGCTGTCTCAATCGCAAAGAAATAAATATAGATTTCAATTAGAAGATTCTGTTCTAAAAGCATTTATCCATGAAATAATTACTAAGAGAAAAAAAAATACTTACCATTACTATGTTGTTTCTTAAATCTATATTTATATAAAATAGTTTGTCCTGACTAATTGATAATCAGCGCACAGCCCAAACTACTAAACATAGGAACATGGAAATTGGAAAAAATATACTTCTTATGATGTAAGCGTGAACTAAGGTGAGATTTTTGAAAATTCCTCCTCCAAGAGGGTCAAAAATTCTGGAACATCTTCCTATATCTCAGAAGCCATTTAAGGTAGCAGCATGAAATTCCAGAATATAAATCTACTAAAAAAAAATAATTAAATGCATATTTCAGTGATTTTTAGAAATTGCCTCCCTGAGGGGTTAAAAGGAGGGGATCGAACAATTTAGAACATTTGGCACATATCAGCAGTCATTTTAAGTAGAAGAGTTAAGCGGCAGCAAATAAATATATTAAAATAACAATTAAAGACGTGTTTCAGACAGAACTGAATGCTGCATTGAGTCGGGCCCTGACTGAAGTACGGGTCAGGTTAGCAAAATACAGGAATGGGTTAGTTCAGGTATGAAAAATATTTGCATGAATATGCATAAGATATTTCTTAAATAATTTTGACTATCGGATAATGCTGATAAAGAAATAATCTGATGTTCTATGAAAAATGGAGTCTGGTTATGCCGGGCCCTGACTTGATTTCATGGATTTTTCTTGGCTGTGTGGGGCAAAATTTTAGCATTTATATCAGGCAAGTTCAATATATTTCGTTTGTCTGTATCTGAAAATTTGGCCTTGTCCAGATCATTTTAAATTTTATGCCTGAATCTTTAAGAAATTGATGGTTCTGAGTATTAAAAAAAAATCTGATTCAGAACAAGTTTTCTGAAAAATTACAAAAGAGGGAAATCTATCTTCTGCACTAACTATGTGTTTTTCTGTGCCCCTTGGATATAATATACATTTTTTTTTTTTTTTTTGCGATCTTTTGCAAAATAAAATTTGGAGGAAGGAGGAGAATTCATGATATTTTGAAAAATTTGCAATTTTTTGATGAAATTGGTGATTTTTCTTTGAGTGATTAGTAAAATAAAAATTAATTTGCTTTTATGACCACTTGTCAAAATTCGCAATACATTTTTTGTCAGACTTTTTGGATTTATAATCGATTAAAAAAAAAAAAAAAAAAATTCCGGAAAAATTTGGAACAAAATCACGCCTGCTGTGAAAAAAAAAATGCATAAATGCCACATTGGTAGAAACATCGCATCACTTGAAATTTTAGTTTAAAATGCATAAATGCTGCAGCGTTTCTTCCAAAAATTACAATATTAATTTTTTTTGCTTTAGTCTGTTCTTGGCAAATAAACAGTATATGTTAGATTAATTTTAAACACGATTATTCAATTAGTAAATTAATTATAACAGATGTAAATTTTTCCATTTTTGGATGTAAAATCCAATACATCTGTTATAATTAATTTGCCAGTTGAATAATCATGTTTAAAATTAATCTAATGTAATTTCATATGGAGCGATTTTCTGCAGTTCCATATATTGACTGTTGTTTTATTCTGTTGAGCTGTTCCAGAGTATCAGACCAGATAAAGTGATCGTTGAGGTTAATTGGGTGAAATAGTCCTCCAGTGCTTGTGTCCAGGATGGCTCAGTTGGAAGACAAATTTATTTCTGTCAAAATGAATCTCCGGAATGGATGTGTGCTGCCTATGTCGCCGTGTAGAAGGCATACTGTGCACATGCAAGAACATCTGGTGATAATCATAAAATGAATTGAAAGGAAGAAAATTACCTTGAAATAGGTCCCATGAAATCTCAGATAAAAATGCCCCTGGTGGGGGAAGATAGAACTAAAACCTGTGAGACAATCGAAAATCAAATTGAATAAGAAAAACCCAATGGAAATTGGGTTCATTCAACCCGAGATAACAATACATAATCTTCACATGAAGATGGAGCTAAAAATTTCAAGAAAATCATAAGCTAATTTTCAAGAATCAATACCTGTTGAAATCTATTTTGTGGAATCCGACAAAAAAGGAGCTTAAAAGTTCAATAGTCATCATACTTTAAAATGTAAATAAAGGAAAGAATACTGTTGTGGATGGGCTCTTAACTCCTATCACTTCACTGTGTTCACAGAACACACTAGTAATTTTCGATTAAATTGATAAAATTCTTTTAAATTATGATTTTAGCATTGAATAGCATTTAATTATTAAGTTGGTTGTCTGCATGTTATATAATTTGTGATCAATCGATTTTCGAAAACTAGTGGAATGTTCAGACGGGAAAAAAATATTTTTAGTTCTATTTTTAATGGAATGTTTGTTTCTGTATGTTTCTCTTGTATGCGGGGTTGCCAAAGGCGATTATTTTTTAATTCTAATTGGTACCACTTTTCCAAAACAGAAATCCTTACACACACTTTAATAACATTTAGAATACAAATAAACGTCAACATTTATATTAGAAAAATACTCATGCGAACAGAATACAAAAATAGTCGACTGTGGCAGCTTTCGCATATGGGATCTCTCTCTTTAGTATACTGTCGCCGTCAGTTTGAAAAAAAAAAAGTTACCGAACGATTTTTAAATTTTTTTAAATTTTTTATATATATATATATATGTGCTTTAAAATTTTCAAATTGAAATCTTAGTTTTTTTTTTTCTTTTTTCACTGATAAGTGAAAAATTTTAATTTCTTTCGATTGGGAAATCAAATTCAGATAAGTGTGCGATTTTTGCCATTTTGAAGGGAAAAAAAATCACATTTTTGATGAATTTTTAATTGATGTTCTCGACTATGAGAAAAAAGAAAATAAAAATTTTGAGTCTCACATGCATTAGGATAGAATTTGCCTTGTACTACCCTCACCCAAAATGTAGGTGCAAAATTTTATCTTTTTTAATTTTTATATCAATTCCATACATTTTTTAATTTGTAACTTTTGTTAAGGTTATTGAATTCATGTTTTTTTATGAAGAAAAAATAATTTATTTCTGAAAAAATCAAGATCTTGCTGATATCATTGGTAATCACAATCTTACTAAATATATTTACGTATTACTCAAGCTTTTTTAGTTATTAAGTCTGGCTAAACCTCAAATAAAGCTTCGTTATTTTACTTATTCTTTTGTGAATTAGTAATGTACCTTTATGAGGCAAGTTTCATTGAATAATTTAGAAAAAACACAGTTCATTTTTATAATGAATATTTAATTGTACATTATTGATTATTAACTAGACCTTTGCTTTTAGTATTTTTATCATTTTAAAAATTATCTAAATTTTTATTTTAGTTTATTACTCATTTTAATATTTTAGTATATTGTAAACATTCATTGTACTTTTGATATCATTTTTAATTACATTCAAATTACTCTTTTAAGAATATAAACAAAGCAATGACCAGAAATCCGCAATATTCTAAAATCCTCACAACCTCTGGTCCCGAGCTGTGCAGATTTGAGGGAGTCTACTGTATTTAAATTCAGCACATATGTATTAGAGAAAACTTGCATCTATCTATGTAAACTACGGGAATGACCGAGAGATCAATGGAATAAAATAATTTGACTCGGGAACCTCTTTGATCCGAACTCTTTCATCATTGCATCTTACAATCATCTCGATGAATTCGATTGGAGGTCTTACGATTTATTTACACCAATTTTGGGACCTACATGGTCGTAGGTTATGCAGGCTTATCAAAATTACCAAATCTAAACTTTTTTATTCCAGTTCATGCAAATATGTTGAAGCTTTATAATATTTTCCAGTAGGGGGCAAAGATGTCAATTTGCGAGAGACGTTTAGTTTAATTGGTTAATTAGCTTTTGATTGACATATGGTCAAGATCCACACAATTCCTGCAATCTGAAACATACAAAGATTTAACCACAAACGTAAGAAGAATTGCCTAAACGTCAGTATTTTCCATCTTAAGCTACTCTCACATTTTACTGGTGAACATAATAAATGTCATGCTGAAAAACAAAATTCAAAGAGTAAAATGGATTTTGAGAAAAAGAATTTATGGATTTTAATTTAAATTTTTGAATTTCAAAATGATTTTAGTTTTTATCATTTTCATCTATAGCATATCTCTCTCTATATTGATATCTGATCATTGTCATGCGACTGAAAATATGTTATGGGTTTATTAAGATCTCAAACAAATTCATTGAATATCTTGATTTAACATAAGAATTCCAGACCTTTTATTGTTTTCCCACCCATCTTTAAAAATGAATGTGTATAGCAATTTGAAATTCTAGGGTGACTGCAGTTTTTAATCAGAAGATTTTATTACCATAATCAGACGTATCATAACTTAGCAGTTTTAGTAAATGTGGTTTTTTGCAAATTTATTTTCTTTGTCGCTATTCCCATTACAGAGCCAGATTATTGCACAGGTCTATAAGGCCATGGCCTTGGACCCACTGTTGCTGGGGACTCATGTCAATGGTTTCCACATAATTTTCTCAAAAAAAAAAAAAAAAAAAAAAATATATATATATATATACTTTGATTAATTTTGAAAATGTATCGTAATATCTAATAATAATCCATTCCTTATTCTTTACAATCCCCCCCCCCCCCAAAAAAAAAAGTGTATAGGAACTGCCTGAAACAGGTGCTGGGCCATGGGCTGCACATAACCTTAATTGGGCTCTGCATCCCACATGCTTAAAAAAACATTTTAGTTTGGTGTGTTTGAGTAAAATTAGCTGAATCCTTAAAAACAAGAAAAAGCAAAGATGTCTTTTCCTCCCAGTACAAGTCAAAAAGACTATTTTGATTCTTCTTCCAAAAAAATAATCTTTTTTTTTTTTTTTTTTTTTTTTTTTTTTTTTTGGGGGGGGGGGGGGGGGGGCACAAAAATTAATTTTGCCCCAGGTGCCAAAAAACGTAGCTACACCACTGGACCATGAAATTATCTGTATTTTTATTTTTTTTATGATTATGGTTCTTATTAGATTAGAATCTAAACATGTCAATACTATTTGTTTTTATTTTTCATTACACCTCTCTCAAGTAAAATAATATTGCTTATTCAAATGTTTATATGTAAAAGGTGAATTTCTTAAAATCGTGTGATTTAAAAGTCTAAAAGATTCAATAACTTTTTATGTAAGTTACTTTTTTGAATTTTAACATTTGATATGTCTAACCTTACATTCTATGTATTTTTTCTGTTATAATTCATATACTAGTGGGGGTGACCAAGCTTATCTCGGTCAGTTATCTTGTTTTTAATTTAATTAACTTTATTTTTAACTCTATATAATATTCTTACTGTATCATTCTTTCTGTATTAGTGGTACAAAACAAGTTATTTTTAATAATACAGAAACAATAAAGTGAAGACTATGCATGTATATATATATTTATAAATTTAACATTATTTACACATTTATAACAAAAACACATCAATCCAAATCGCATTTTTAGCTTGACTCTGATTGGTTTAACTATGCATTTTGATTACTATTAAAAATGTCTAAAAAATTTCTTCACATCCTGAAAGCCAATTTTTTATTGCCAAATATAGCTAATATCAGGACATACTTTCATTTGGCATTTGTGGCATTATGTGTTTCAGCATTTATAATTTTGAAATTCAATTTTTCGGCCAAATCTCACAAATTTTTTGTTAAACTTTACCAACTTGTTGTTTGTTGCCAACTTCTCAATTTCATGACCATGACCAGTATTTAACCGAAATGACTCTGTAATCAAGTTTGTGCAAATATGTAACATAGTTATGTCACATGTTTGAACAAATATGATTAGTGGTATATTGTATTCTAGAGGTATAGTCATATTATAGTATGACCTACCAAAATGACCCATTAATCTAATGTCTTTGAACATGCAGTCTAGCCTAATAGTATTTGTGTGCACAAAAACAATATACAGTAGACTCCCTGAAATCCACACAGCTTGGGACCAGAGGTTGTGTGGATTTTAGAATTTTGCAGATTTCTGGTCATTGCTTTGTTTCTATTTTTTAAAAAGTAATTTGAATGTAATTAATAAGGAAATCAAAAGTATATTGAATGCTTACAATATACTTTTGATTAACTATTAAAATTAGTAATAAACTAAAATAATAAAAATTTAGATAATTTTTAAAATGATTAAAATACTAAAAGTTAGGTCAAGTTAATAATCAATAATGTACAATTAAATATTCATTATAAAGATTAAATATGTTTTTTCTAAATTATCCTATGAAATTTGCTTCATAAAGGTACATTACTAATTCACATAAGGATCATAAAATAACGAAGCTTTATTTCAGGTTTAGCCAGACTTAATAACTGAAAAAGCTTGATTAATACATAAATATATTTGACAAGATTGTGATTACCAATAATATCAGCAATATTGTTGGTTTTTTTTTTTTTTTTTTTTTTTTTTTTTTTTTTTTTTTTGAGATAAATTATTCTTTTTTCTTGTAAAAACATGAATTCAATAACATTAACAAAAGTTACAAATTTAAAAATATTTGGAATTGATATAAAACTAAAAAAGTCAAATTTTGCACCTACATCTGAACTGAATGTTTCATTGTTTACATCCATAAATTATGTGCAGATTTTAGAGAGTTGCAGATTTTAGGGGTGCAGATTTGAGGGAGTCTACTGTAATACAAAATTTATTGAAAATTGTTAGAGAAATTTTCTAGATAAAATTAACATGACCCAAAAATGACCCACTGACAGAATTTTCTCTAACATGCAACTCAGCCCAAAGGTGTTCTCTAATCTCCAGTACAAAATTTTGTTCAAGTTCAAAAACCAGCATTTTAGCAAAATTTTACACCATTTGTGGCAAATCAAGGAGTAATTCTAAAAATCTCATTATTTTTTCTTGTATAAGTTTAGTACACATCTTTTCTGTGCTACCCATCAGTGAAAAATACTTTTTTTTTTTTTTTGACCCAGCTTAATGCATATAGGTAGAAAACTTAAAGCATGCCTCTGGGAGGCATTTAAAATCTTTCTAAGATGATTTAAAAGGTTCTCTTTTCAGAAGTAATGAATTAAGTGAACAGGAAAAGAACACACACAAACATATATGTATGTATTTATCACAGTTCATTTTGGAATGAAAAGCAGGGGCACTTTGTCATAAAAGGGCACCTCAAAGGAATAAAGGGGCACATTCATGAATTAGTCCAGTGTTTATAAGTATTATACTTATAAACTTTGTTTTTTTTTATATACTCACTATTTTAACTAGTTAAAAAAATAAAGTTTAATAAAAAAACATTAGAATGAAAGATTAATTTGTGAATGTGTCAGAAAATATTCTATCTAGATTTGAGAACAGCCTGCCAATATTTCTTTTGCATGCAACAATTAAAAAAAATATTGATTTTTCTCTTGAAGAGGGCAAGTCATGTTATTTTTTCTGTGTTATGTATGAATATTATTCTTGTTGATTATTTGTATAAAACACAAACCATACATTTAAATTTTAAATATATTAGAATATTTTTATATGTATATATTTCTAATATAGCTCGTGAAGCAGCAGTTTGGGAGCTTGAGGAAAGGCATTTACAAGAGAAACATCAACTGTCAAAACGTCAACTGAAAGATATATTTTTTCTGCAACGTCATCAAATGTTGGTGCGCCATGAAAAAGTAAAAAATTGTTTGTTTTGCTCTGAAACTTTTGTCATAATTTATTTTAAATACTAGACTTTACCAAATATGTCATATTCTAAGCATTAGTTTATGGTAACTGAAACTATGCTGAAGATTTTATCCTTATTTGCATTTTTAAAAATATCTTATCTTATGATTTATAAAATGCATGCGTAATGTGTAATTAATTGAAATGAACTAAAAGTTTTTTTATTATTATTATTTTACTCGAAATTACTTATAAATTAATTTTGTAGTTCCATTTCTAAAATCTCTAAAGCTGTCTTGTTTTTCTCAGTACTGATGATTTTCTAAATATTTAGTCTCTTAACATACAGTCTTGTGTATACTTAGTAGTATATACAGAATAATTCATAATGAATATAGCGATTACAAATAGCTATTACTATTTAATCAAAAAGAATTTATTGATAAGAATTACACAGAATTTAAAAGGAAGTTCACAATTTTGTTTACCGTATTTTTGGGCGTATGAGCCGTGGCACATACAAGGTTAAAAGTTAGAAATATGCCTAGTGTGGCGCTTCTGTTGGGGCGGCGGATATTGTGTTTACTTTTCCCTTGTTAGGAATTTTTCCGAAAATTCTACAAAGTTGTCATCAGTATAAAAATTTGGGATATTAAACAAATATTGCAAATTTGGACAAATAATCACAAATAATAATAATAATTTTCATAAATCATTCACAGAAAAAATAGCAAGCATTGTCAAAGATTGGAGAAAAAGAAAGAATTTTATCAAGGAATCGGGGGGGGGGGGGGAAACGTCAATTTTATCAAATGATCACGGAAAAAACATGAATATCGTGAAAATATCGCAAGAAAATGCAACTTTTGTCAAAGAGCTGTTGAAAAAACCCATATTTCATAAATGTATATGTTGAAAAAAACATGAAATTTGTTAAAGTATCCTATGAAAAGAAAGTATCTTGTTTTAAGATTGAGGGAAAAATGAAGTATATTATTAATAGATCATTTAAAAAAATGCAAATTTTGTCAAAGGATTGCAGAAAAAAATGAGAATTTCCTCACAGGACCGTGCAAAACTGCATATTTTGTCAAAAGATCGAGAGAAAAAAAAAAAAACATGAATTTCTACATAGAATTTTTCGATTTTGTTTACAAGATTTTATTATTAATATTTATTTATTTTGGATACTTTAACTTTTGGAATCGGTTTCGAAAATAAAAATATTCCTGCCAAAAAAAAAAAAAAACCAACCTGGCAAGAAAATTGAAAAAGTAAAAAGCGGCCTTATCTCCCCTAAATACCAATCTCCTCTAGCTAATGCAAAAATAAATAAACAAAACAAAATTTAAGTATAGTATTGAAGTGCCAGCTAGGTAGTTTAAAAAATATCTTCCATTATATTAGCATTAGCATGCGGATGTTCTCATATAAATAACTGATACTGATTTCATTTGCAACTGAAAATAACCCAAGAATGACACATGTTTATCTAAATTCCTCAGGATTTCTTTCTTTAAATTTATTCTTTCATTATAATGCAAATGAATATTAAAGAAAAATTTGAATGAAAAATAAAGTATTGAATAAAAAATTAATAAATAAAAATTGTTTGTTTTAAATCTTAACGAAATATTTTGATTTAAACTGTTTCTTTTTTCCATAGCAAAACATTTATCAATAGAATGCTTATCTCATTTTCACAACATCTACAAGGTCTGAGTTTGCGTAGCTAAATAAACAATCATGTCATGATAATGAGACTTTTTTATCCAATTAATCTAAGAGTGGACTTTTTTTGGATATCTATAATTTTCTTAAAATTTATTATAGTTTAATAAAAGTTTGGTATGCAGCCTAATTTATTATTATTGTGAGTTGCTGAAAACTTAAACAAAATCGGCCAATTAATAACAAATATTTTTTTTTTTTTTAAGTAAGAAGAAGAAGAGCTTTGTATTTGATTCATTTTCAGTTCATTATTTATGTTTGCTGTTCGAACATTTTTTTTTGGTTTTTTTCAACAATGGAAAATTTTTAGACTTATTGTGATTTCCTTTTACTTTTAAAGGAATACAATTTGCACAAGTACTGAAATGATTTGGAATTAAAAAGCATGTTCCTTTTTTCAATAAATATCACCTTGAATTTAAGTATTTGGAAATCGCAACAAAAATTTTAAAATTACAAAAAAAAAAAAAAAAAAAAATCATGAAAAAAAAAGACAAGTGTAAAATTCAAAAATTGCAGAACAAAATGTTAGGTTAAAAAATTTAAATTGGATACCTTTTGCAAATATCAAAAATTACCACGAAACATGTATAAAATTGCATTGAAAATCGCTGATGAATGTGATTAAACTTTATTAAAAAGAAGACAAAATGTGGTAGATTGGGATAAGATATTAATGTAATTATAGCAGGGCTCGAAAAAAAAAAAAAAAAATTTAAGGTTCCCAGATGAAAAATGTAGATTCCGTGAAAAATTTATGCGTGAGTATTTTTATGAAATTTGCTGTTTTTTTGTGATTTTTCAACTAAACCTGTTATTTATCAAGATTTTTTGACGAAATTTGCCGTTATTTGTGATCTTTTAATGAAATTTCTTTTATTGCAATTTTTTGACAAAATTTGTTGTTTTTTGATGAAATTTACCGTTTTTTTTATAGATTTTTTTTTTTACGATATCTGTCGTTTTTATGCGATTCTCTGATGAAATTTGCGTTTCTTCCCGTGATCCTTTGATGGAATTCGGGCTTTTCCCATAATATTTTGACACAATTACTCGTTTCACCAGCCATCTTGCTCTGAACTATGCAACATGGAAAATTAAAATTGAGGGAAGCAATAAAGACTATTTGTTAGGAAATATGTTCATATTTCTCTCCTATTTCTTATCATTCCATTTAACCTGTCTCATTCAACCTGTTTTCCATTATCTTTTTTTATTTAATTTTGTATTTACCTTATAAATAAATTCTGGATTAAATACTTTATTTACTTTTACATGGTTAAGTTTCAATAATTTAAGTCTTTAATTTAAACACTTGCATTATTTTATTTCAGTATTTAAAGATAAATTTACTATAAATAAAATATCTGTATTTTTATCTTAAATCATTTCTTCATAATTGATTTCTTCAAGCATCAGTATTTACTTACTCCTCACATTTTTCCAATATCACATTGTTGCATGACATTAAATTCTCCTTTTCAGACTTTTTAGGTGCATTCATAATTATGTAAATACAGTATAGGATCAGTTATCCGGCGTCCCGGTATCCGGAACGCTCCGAAAACCAGAATGCAAATCGGTACCTTTTTTTTTTTTTTTTTTTTTTTCCCCAGCGATGCCGCGGACGTGCTATAGAATGTAAATTGCGCAAAAGATCGGCGACGGGATGCGAAAAAATAGCTCTTACGCGTCGCAAGAAACGCGCAATCTCGTCAAAGAATTGCGAAAAAACGACAAATTTTGTTAAAAATCACGAAATACCTACTATTTTTCGGCAAATTATATCAAAAGATTTGCGAGAAAATGGGTAATTCCGTTACAAAATCCTCCATAAAAAAGACAGATTTCCCTCAAAAGATCGCGAAAAAATAACAAATATGGTCCAAAAGATCGCGATAAAACGGCAAATTTTGACAAAAGATTCGCGAAAAACGGCAAATTTCGTCAAAAAATCATGGAAAAACGGCAAAATTCGTTAAAAATCAGCTAATTTTCAGCGTTAATCACGATATTAGATTGATTAGTTTTAGAGTGATTAGTTTTTTTTTTTTTTTTTCAGCGATGCCGCGGACGCGCTATAGCGTGTAAATTACGCGTATCTCGTCAAATTGTCAATCGCGAAAAACGGCAACTTTCGTCAAAAAATCGCGATTAAAGACAAATTTCTTCAAAAGATCATGAAAAAAAAAAAAAAAACAGCAAATTTGTCGGAAAAAAACCCCCCCAAAAAACGGCAGATTTCGTAAAAAAAAACATTTAAAAACGGCAAAATTCGTTAAAAATCAGCTAATTTTCAGCGATAATCACGATATTAGATTGATTAGTTTTAGGGTGATTAGATTAAGAGTGATTAGTTTTTTTTTTTTTTTTTTCAGCGATGCCGCGGGCGCACTATAGGGCGTAAATTACACCAGATCGGCGACGGGACGCGAAAAAATAGCTCTTACGCGTCCAAAAAATCGCAAAAAAAACGACAAATTTCATTAAAAATCACGAAATACCGACTATTTTTCGGCAAATTATGTCTAAAGATTTGCGAAAAAATGGGTAATTCCGTCGCAAAATCCCCCAAAAAGACAGATTTCCCCCAAAAGATCGCGAAAAAATAACAAATATGGTCCAAAAAATCGCGATAAAACGGCAAATTTTTACAAAAGATTCGCGAAAAACGGCAAATTTTATCAAAAGATCACGAAAAACGGCAACTTTCGTCAAAAAATCGCGGCAAAAGGCAAATTTCTTCAAAAGATCACACACAAAAAAAAGAAAAAGAAAAACAGCCCATCCTGAAGCAGAATTCTTAGAAATAGGTACAATTTGGAGGCAAACACATTATCCAACAGATCTTTAAAAACTCACTATAAAAATGACTTCTTAAAAAAATGCTCACAAAGTGCAACAAAGGAATTGAGATAAAAAATTTCCAGAGAAGCTTCACAATCAAAGATGCTTTGTGGAGTGCTGCTAAAGCATGGCAGGCTGTGGATAAGAATACACTTATCCATGGATGGTACAATCTGTGGCCACACCTGCATTATTTTTCAATGACGAAAATGAGCCTTTCAAGGCTTCAAGATTTCAAAAGAAAAGCAAATTATTACTGATCTGTTGGCATATGCCAAAGGCTTTAATTGTCCAGAAGCTAAATTGCTTAATCAAGAAGCAGTGGAAGATTGTTTAGAAACTGATGAAAACATTCCTGCCACTAATCACATGACTGACAGTGAGATTTGTGAAATGATGACAAACAATATATCTGATGAAAGTGATGATGAGAAGCAGAATGAATCAGTTGAAAAGGTATCGAATGAAAAATTAGTATTTTATACCAAACAATTAATTTCAGGCATGCAACAAAGGAGCTACTTCCATGAGCAGCAAATCATGTCTCAGTACAAAATACAAGAACAATTAGTGCAAGAGACACACTGTAAGCAAAAGACTATCATAGAAATATTTGCTAAATCCCAATCAAAAGATTGTTTCAGAATCTCAAAATTAAATTTCATATGTGTATTTTTTTCCTTTATTATAATTATTTTTTTATTTTGTGTAAATTAATCTATAAATTAAGGTATTTACATGTATTAGTATTCATATTTTCCTGTTTATGAAATTATTTTGTGCATTTTTTATACTTACGGTAAAGTGTTCTGAATTACGGAAAAACCCCTTATCCAGAATGATCTGGGTCCCAAGCATTCTGGATAACGGATCCTATACTGTATATAGTTGTCATTCAGTAAGTCCATCTGTCTTCATATAACAATGCAAAAGCTACCCAGCTGAATCGTTTGATTTAAAAATATATAATTATTACATAATTTTGTCGCGTCATTTCAAATTTTATGAAAATCAGATGTATAGATGAATTACAGGACAATCAAAATTATTCTATTACATTACGGTCAATGGGGAAAAAAGTTTCAAATGCATTTTAATTGTTTGAAATTTAAAATGTATAATTATTACATAATTTTGCTGAGTCATTTCAAATTTTATGAAAATCAAATGCATAGATCAATTACAGGGACAATCAAAGGTATTCCGTTACATTACGGTCAATGGGGAAAAAATGTTTCAAATGCATTTTAATGGTGTTACACTTATTCCAACTTTTTATCTATGAAGTACATACTATACTATACATTTTGCATAATCTGTGATGCAAAGAACATTTGTTATTGATTTACAAGGCTACACAAAAGTATTACATTATTCAATGGTATAGGGAGAACATTGTTTGGTGCACATTTTAATGTAATTAACTATTTAAAATTTTATGAGATTGATGTATGTTGCTGAAGAATACTACAAGTTATTTCCTGTATACAAGAAAGCAGATAGTATTTACAGGGACACCCAAAGGTTTTGGCTACTATACTGTATCCAAAATACTGTGTACTATTACATCAAGATCTGAATAATTTTAAGTGCGTCCATAATTATAGAAGTAGCTAGCACCTATATTCATTGCTCATTCTGTCAGTCCATCTGTCCATCCATCTGGTTGTCTGCCTACATATAACAAAGCAAAAATTGCCCAACTAAATCGCACGATATTTAAAATATATATTTTTAGCATAATTTTGTCAAGTCATTTTAAATTTTAAGAAAATCGGATGTATAGTTTAATTAGCGGGACTATCAAAAGTATCCATTGCATTACAATATATAAGAATAAATAATTTTAAGTACATTTTAATGATGTTAAACTCTTTCAAATATAATAGAATTGACATGAACCTATGAAGTATATATATATTAAAATATACCGGGTGTCCCAAAAATGACTGATAGATTTTAAAATTCAATAACTTGCAAACCGTGACAGCTATTAAAAAAAATTGCAGGAGGGTTATGTATAATGTCAGAAGTTGTTTTAATGTAATTTTTTATTTTAGTTTGAATTTCAAACAATAGGTGGTGCTGATGGTGATTGAAGGCCAGGTGATCGGTGCTGAGTGAAGCGTCGACCTGGCGTTCAATCGTCGTCAGCGCCACCTATTGTTTGAAATTCAAACTAAAATAAAAAAATTTGGTAAAAAAAAACTCCTGACATTACACATAACCCTCCTGCAAAAATTTTTTAAATAGCTGTCACCGTTTGCAAGTTATTGAATTTTAAAATCCATCAGTTATTTTTGGGACACCTGGTACATTCTCTACAATCTGTGATAAAAAGAATATTTATTATTAAGTTACAGGGCCACACAAAAGTATTCAACTAGATAATGCTATACGTGAAAACATTGTTTGGGGCATGTGTTAATTATATTAAACTAGTTCACATTTTATGAATATGATATACATTGCTGAGATGTAATAAAAGCTTTTTCCTATATATTTACAGGAACACAAAAAAAGATTTTGACCACTATACTATATTCGAAGTACTGTCTATTATAACAGCAAGATCTGAATATTTTTAAAACTTTGTTATCGTACGAACACACCTCTCATGAAATTTCCAACTTTTTTCCTTTAGTAATGGATTAGGTACTGTAGGGTTGTAACCTGGATCCAAAAAAGAGCCAGGAGGATGTTTTTTGCCTCTTGGTTCTGCAACTCAATTATAGCAATTGTGTTCTGAGACTTGAGCTTTTTGGAAGCCCATGCTAAGTAATAGGAGTTGTTATAGATCCATAGCATCAATATTTTTGCAATTTCTTTGAAACCTTATCAGACAGATTAGGGGGTTTCTGTTAAGGCTTACTGCTATTTATGAGACTTTTTTGATTCAATCCTTTTGAAGTTTATGTCTTGCTTCAATTCTTAGTGTAGGGCTGAAACTATTTTTTCTTATTGGCCATAAAGTAATTGAATACTTTAAACTGTCCCTTTAATTAAACTATACATCCGGTATTCATAAAATTTTAAATGACATTAATATGCTCAAAATTATGAAGCAATTATATATTTTTAATTTGAAAGCATTTGGTTGGGTTGCTTTTCTGCTGTTATATGCAGATAGACAAACCAGACAACAATTATAAGTGCTACGTATTTAAATAATTACGATCATGCTTAAAAAAAATGGTTCAGAATCTTACTAAGTGATTGCAAATTTAAAACTATCATAAGAATATCATTGAAGATTTTTTGTATCATGATGATTTTTTTTCCTGTTAATCGACATTATTTTTATTATTCTCCTTTTTCATGTTTGTTTTTTTAAGACAGATTTGCGGTAGCCCACCATAGATATTATAGCAGAAATTTTATCATTTAAATTGATTTTTTTCTTTCTTACATGCCCATTAAATAATTGTTTTCTGTCTGGCTTTTATTTTTGTTTATTTTTGCTTTTTTTGTTATTGTTGAACATTTCTCGTTGCTTTAACCATAGTGGTTAAAGGTGACCACTGTCAGATTGGCTGATTGTGAATATGCTGTTTTAAGATCTAACAATATTTGCATAGCAACAAGAAAGCACAGCACTCTCTCATGAGAAGATTTCTGATGTATCCAACCATATGCAACAAGGTATCTGCTGATGCACTTTCACATCTCTTGGCCTGAGAACAAAATTATTAAAAGTGTTCAGATTTCATTTTGTGTTGGCCAAGAGTAGACGATTTCTTTTTAGTCCTCATCAATGGAGAGTGGCCAATGGATGGAGCAAATCAGATGAATCTCTTATGCTGAAAAGAGTGTGGCAAAACTCGCCTCTCTACCCCAGCTTGTACATTCTTGTACATATAGTAAATATTGCAGCCATAGAATACTAAATGTCATTAAGTACAACCAGGGCTGTATATTTCTGCCCATACTTCACATTTATGCATCCATCGTTTAATGGAGTTTTATTACCTGTGGAGTATTTTCTTGAGCTATCTCCACTACAGGCTAGATACTATTATAGGCCAATGATGTTTGAATGAAATTAGTTCACAAGTTGTCGGCATAGGCCTACCTATTAAGTAGAGTGCATGCAACTTAAGTCAACTGTCTAGCATTTGACTCATAACATGGACATTTAACTAAGAAAAATTCAGTGGACTTTAGCCACTTACAGAAATTTTCACTTTTATTATTGTATTTATTTGTGTGTGAATCTGTCCTTGTGCTTTGAACTTATAAAAAAAAAAATCTTTGTCAGAAAAATAGCTTGCCATCTTTTCCTTTGAAATGTTGCAATACAAAATGAGTGTTTTTTTGCGATCTGTCAGTGAAAAAATCATGCATCATGAAGGACACTTTATAATTTTTTTATGCATATCTCCTCTAATTTTTCTTAAATAATATGCTATAGTGCATCCCTGTTATTCATTTTATATGTTAATAATCTATTTGATGTGATAGTGAAAAGAGGGTGCTGATGTTGGAAGAGAGAATTGTTGTGAATGGTCATTTTTAAAATATGCAGCTCTATTTCTTTAATTGGTTTAATTTATGTAACATCCACACATTTATTTTAAACACATATATTTTTCATCAAATGGTAGATTTCTGCATTTTAAAATTTTTTAAGAATCTGCAATCAGTGGTGTAGTGGTAAAAATAACAGAGTATATACGCTCTAAGCACAGGGTATATGCTCAAGACAGAGGGTATACACTAAAGTGTGTATACTACAGCTTTCTTGAAAAACAGAGAGTATAGGGTGCTATTTTAAAAAATCCAGAAGGTATATGGCATATACCCCCGTATATACACTACATCCCTGTCTGCAAATTTCGTCAGTTGATTGCAGAAAAATGAGATTTTAATTGATTGATCACAGGGAGATAAAATTGCAATATTTGTCTAACAATCACAAAATAAATCTGTGATCTCCATGAAATGATCATGAAATTAAAAATAGATTTTCATCAAATGATTATGAAATTAAAAATAGATTTTCATCAAATGATTATGAAATTAAAAATAAATTTTCATCAAATGATCATGAAATTAAACATAGATTTTCATCAAATGATCATGAAATTAAACATAGATTTTCATGAAATGATCAAGAAATCAAATATAGATTTTTATCAAATGATCATGAAATCAAACAAAGATCTTCATTGAATGATCATGAAATCAACCTGCGATTTTTGTCAAATGGTTGCGATATCAAACAACATTTTCTTTCAAGCAATTGCGAAATACAACAGTGATTTTTGTAAAGCAATCATGAAATAAAACAACAATTTTCATCAAATGACCACAAAATAAAACAACAGTTTCTTTAAACGACCATGAAATAAAACGACAGTTTTTGTCAAATGATCACAAAATAAAACAACAATTTTCATCTAGCAATTATGAGAAAAAAAACCCCTGCTAAATTTCATTACTCGTTCTTGGAATAATACAATGAAGCTTATCAATTGCATAAAAAATTGTGAATTTGGTCAATAAACAGACCCCCCCCCCCACAAAAAAAAACTATTTTATATACTATTTCTACTATATTAATGTGAAATTTTGTCTATTGGTCACAGAAAAAAAAATCATCAGTTGGTTACAAGGAGAAATATTTCAAATTTCATACCACTTATTTTCTGCATAGGAATTAAAAGAAAAAAAAAGACTTACATGACTTGGTGTTCGATTTTTCGCCTTCTACAACATGATTGTCAGAAACTGTTAAATTTAATTTATTAAAATCTAAAGCCTAAAAGAAAAAACTTTATATATCATGCATATACATTTTTCATTTTGATTTTTATAGACATTTTCAGTCATTCTAACAGCAAAATTTATCAATTTGCTCATGGAATCCATTGCTAGATTATCTCAATTGATTTTAAATTATACAATTTAAAATTCCTCACTGAGCTTGTTGCATTTGTTGCTGGATTGCCTCAATTGAAGCAAAATGCTGTCAACTAAAGAAAAATTATGTTTATTTACTCTTATAAGTTTTCATACGTAATGTATTAACACCATATTTCAAACTGTTTGGCCAATATGGGTTTAGAAAGACTTAAATGTTTAAAGTTGATAAAAAAATCTTGTTTTCTTTCATTTTTTTTAACATAGTTTAAAAATAGTTTGTGATAAATTTTATTCCTTGTAATTTATTTATTATAATCAATATAGTTTACAAAATTCCCACATAAATGAAAAAAAATGCATGTCTTTATGCATGTTTTCCTCATTTTGTGTTATTTTCTGAGTGGTATCCCTGAAAAAATTATGTGTGTTGCTGGCTAAATCTGATTCTAAACCAAACTAGTTTATCCTAACGAGCATTGGATAAACTAGTTTATCCTGACACTTATAGAATAAACTAGTTTTTCCTGGACCCCTACCATTCATTTCACTATTATTCCAGGGGTCTGCCCAGACTTTTCTCACAGGGTCCTGTTTTTGTGAAATTGTGAATTTTTTTCTCATATTTGTGAAAATTCTAGTCAGAATTTTGTGAATTTTAAATTATCAATGTCTTCAGGTTTTATTTTTCATACACAAAAAGCTAAGTAATATGCTCTTTGGTGAGTTCAACTGCTTGTTTACGAGCCATATTTTATTATTAAATGATTAAATTTGTAACAATTCAATTTGAAGGTGAAAAAATCCTGTGTAAGGTCTATTTAAGAGACAAATAATTTTGTGAAAGATTCTGTTTTGGGATAAAATGTTTTTTGAAGGGTCTTGTTTGGGGATAAATTTTTTTATGAAAGGTCCTGTTTTAAGATAAATTATTTTGTGAAAAATATTTTCTAAACATATCCCTGTATTCATTGGTCTGAACTAGTTTATTCTAGGCCAATTCAATTTGACATGCCTTATTTGATGCCAACCAGCATTGATGACACTCACAAAAAAAAATTATACTCATATTGAATTTCTCAAAATTGAGTCAAGTTTAGACTTAAATTCAAAAATTTTCTAACAAATCCTCAATTCAAACACATCTATGGAAGTGGATGAAATTCACTAAAAGCTTGTTTATTTATGTATTTATTTTTTAAAATGTAATAGAAGTTTAGTGCCCAAATTTATACAATTTTGGGAGCTTTTGGCTATTTGATTTAAGGCTTTTTAGTGCCTTCCCAATTTTTCTTTCTGACTCTTGGTATGGGCTTGGTTTGGAGATTACTTTTTTCAAGAGGTTCAGACTGAGATGGACTGGGACTGAATTTTTTTACGGTTTAAGTCTTGACTGGATTGGATTCCATTCATCTTGAGGTCTACACAGGCAGAAATTTTCAGTCTAGTTACCAACATAGCTTATATGAAAATTTCTTGTACTGGCAGGATTTCTGGACTGTTCAATAAAAAATATCATTAACATTTGGCCCAGCCCGACTTTTTTTTTTTAAGCACATATTTTTAAATCACTATTATTTCACAATCAAAGTTTATTTATTATTATTTTTATATTCTTTTTAAGATGAGTAGATGCCTTTTTAGGTAATAAAATTGAAGCTTGGTAAAACCTGAGAAAAATAACCTGCCTATAACAAAATCCCATTTTTAACAAAAAAAGAAGTGTATCTATGTAATAATGAGGGTATTAGTACTTGTAAAAAGAATATAATACGTTTTCACCAAAGATGAATCTTTTAATAAGGGAACCTGCCTACAACAGATTTTTCTTCTTTTCTTTGCAATTCTGTTTTAAAAGATTTTATTATATAATTTTTAAATTTTTAAAGCTCCAAGTCAAAGAATGTGAATTAACAATATTAATGATTCTACTGTAAAGTATGTTGATTTTTTAATGAATCTCTATTTGTATGTTAATATCTGAATATTTACTAATACCATTAAATTTTTATATGGCTTGGAGACTTGAAAATCTGAAAAAATTATGTAGAAACTCTTTTTAAGACAATCGCATAGGAGAGAAAAAAAGCTTCTTTATAGTTAGATTCTTTTTTACTTGGTCCGTCGTCTCTAGCAAATAGATTGTTTTTACAAATGGATTCTCATACCTAATTTTCACTGATTTAAAAAAAAAAAAAAAAAAAAAAAAAAAAAAAACCACTTAAAACAGGATTTTGTTATAATACACATATTCTTCTAACAGTTTTGACAGTACTGTATCCCTATCATATAAAAGTATATGTACTGTTCTTTAAAGCGAA
Organism: Maratus speculifer; assembly: GCA_964019185.1. Taxonomy (NCBI): domain Eukaryota; kingdom Metazoa; phylum Arthropoda; class Arachnida; order Araneae; family Salticidae; genus Maratus; species Maratus speculifer. Next base: position 205,034,196 of record OZ025293.1, on the reverse strand, counting down.
TTTTAATTGTGAGATAATGATAGCTGAAAATTATGTATTTTAGGTCAAACTGGGACTGGGAATTCACCATACTGATGAAATAATATCAGATGTACTTCTTATATTCTTAATGGTTCATTTATTCATAATTAATTCAAAGTCAAATTACATAAATATTACTTGGCCAATTATGAATAAATGCACCATTAAAAATATCAGAAGTACATTTGATATTCACTCAAAAATGTGAAATTTTTGAAAGTCCAGCAAACTCCTAGTGCCGATGATACTGGATTTTCAAGATTATACTGAACATTATTAATCAATCCTCTAAATTCTTCCTCTCCTAAATTTTATGGTAACCTCTCATATCATTCTTTAGTGCTCCAGCACATTATTTTTCATATGGAACATATTTTGTAACAACTGGTGGCAATGAAATAGAGAGATAGTATCCTACTTCCCATCAAATAAAATATGTTATACTGGGTGACAGCAATACTACTTTGCATGCTGTTTGCACCAGAGCAATAGTTGGGATCAATAAAAGCATGTTAAAATGCATCAGCCTAAAATAACAATATCAGCCTAGTAGTCTTTGGGATCAATAACATCACACCAAATACAATTGGCCCAGGATAAACTAGTTTGGACCAATGAATAGCAGGCTAAACTAGTTTATCCTATGAGTGTTAGGCAAAACTAGTTTGGCCTAGGAAAACCTAGCTTATCTTATGGGCATTAGAATAAACTAATTTAGCCTAGGAAAAACTAGTTTATCCTATGTATGTTAGTATAAATTAGTTTGGCCTAAAATCATGTTTGGCCGTAACATATGCATTAAATAGGCTATTTACTTGAAATTATTACATTTTCTTTTTATTATTTCTAGTGTATTTTGATGTTGCAGAGTTAAAAGTTTTAACTTTCTTGTATTTTCAAAAAAATTCTTAAAGTATGATAAGATTTCTTTCTTAGCCTAGCCCTATCAAGTTTTATTTAAGTTTGGCATAATGAATTATTTCAGTTGTTTTCATATACCTTAACCTTTCCTTATTTTACATCTTTTAAAGGAATTGGAGCAGGTTAAAAGGATGAATTCTTGCAAAGAAGAAGAACTGTTAAAGTTGCAAGCAATTGAAAAGCGACAGCTCCCTAAAAGAATCAGAGCTGAAATGAAGACTCGTGAATTAATGTTCAGAGCAAGTTTACGTATAAGCTATGTAAACTTATCAGAAACACCTGAAGAAGAAAGAGAAAAAATAAAACAAGTAATTATATTTTATTCTTAGAAACTAGATTTTATTTCAATATTTCTAAAAAATGTTAAAAAAAGTTAAAATCCTGTTAAAGTTTTTGTTGCAGATATTTTTTCCTCACTCTTTAGTTCCGAGTAAACTTATTATTTCTTTTTTCATTTCAGTATATGTTCTGTATTTAACATTACTCAATTGTGTGGATGCCATAAACCATCACACCTACAGATTTTATTTATTTATTTTAATAAATATTTAACATTTTCAGTGTTATTTTTCCTCTTAGATCTATGTATTACTCCAGTTAAAATCTAAAAAGTTAAACTTTATCAATATTTTATATTTATCTGGCAATGATGCACTGCAATTGACATATGAAGCACAAAACTGCAGAAATAAATTAATGTATGTATATTCAGCTTTTAATTGTCACAAAATATCTGTAATTTAAAAAGAAATATTTGTTATAAGTTATAGCTGCATGTAAATATATACATATATATTTTTCTTATTTGCATATTTTTGAATTTTTCTTATTTAGATGATATTTAATATAAAAATAAATGGTGATCCTTGATTAAATATTTGATTGTTCTTACTATTTGTTTATGATATTACTCACATTTATGGAATGTGAAAGATAGAGACAAAGCTTTGTAAAAGTTTACCCGTGATAGATTCTGAAAAAGCTTGTTTTTAAATGAAAATATTTCCAAATGAGCCTAAATTTTCAACATATGCCTTTTAAATCTGTATAATTTTGTACAATAGCCTTCTGCTTAGCTGGTTAAACCTGAGAAGTAAACAAAATTATATAAGTATCTTCACTGTTTAATTATACGTGCACACTGCATTTAGTTTTTCAATTTGTAATGTTCTAGAAAAGTGCATATTTTTTATATTTTGTGGCATGCATACTAGGTGTAATTAACTGAATTGAACGAAAAAAATTATCGCTAATAACAAATAATGAAAAATATTTAATACAAATTATATTGTTGAAAATTGTGTCATACATCTTTATAAGAAGTTGAATTGTTCTAAATTATGTAAATCTAAATTAATCAACTTTAAAAAAAAATCAGTGACTTTCTTCTGTTGAAGGCAAGATTCCCATAATTTTACAGTATAATCTCTCCATATCTTTAACATCATAAGTTTAACCGAGGAAGCTGTTAGCTTCTGCTCAACATAACATAGTGCCAACTCTAATGCTTTTACTCCTTCCATATGAAGAATTTAAGCAGTGTCAACTTCAACTGTATCATCATCAAGGTCATCTTCGTATTGAACAACATCAATTACAGTCCTAAATATATCCTCGTCAAATAATGTTTCATGTTAGTGATTTTTATCAGATTCAAAACACTCTTCTACCTCTTCTGTGGTAATCTGTTCACCTCCCTCAAGCTTTTTAAATGCTTATACAGTACAGCTTGCTGGTAGATCAGACATTATAGAGTTCCAGTAGAGGAGGGAAAGAGGATGGGATTGTACTTTTGACCCTTAAAAGCACAGTATCACAAATCTTCTGTGGGAAGGAATTACTTCGTTCTGGTACACATTCTGAGTTCCACATTGGTGAAGATCAATGCGTATCCAATTAAAATCAACATTATCTTTTTTTAATTTTTTTTTTATGTTGGGAAAAAAGTTGACCAGTTAAAGCAGTCTCTCAATTAAGAAAGAGGTTAGTTAAGAGGGAGGTTGCTGTATCTTTAAATGAAAATCTATCCAAGTGAATGAAGGGTCCCTCTGTTTTAGTGACTACAAATTTAACTGCTGACACTGGGATACATTGACCTTGCAATTCTGACCTAAATATCATGGAATTATGAATTTTTAGTTATGTTACTCTATTTCATACATATTGAATTTGATATATATATGAAAGGATAAAACCTAAAGCCTTTTTAAAATTTAAACTTAAAATTAAAATTCAAAAACTTAAAGTTCCCAATTAATATTTTTAACTTTAATCTAAAATTTAAATGCCCCTTCTTTTAACCTTAATTCTAATACTTAAAGCTATTTTGCCCCTGTTAATGTTCTTTCCCAACCTAACATTTATTACTTTCAGAGGTCATTTTTGGATGTTCTTTAAGATTAAAAAAGCTGACGTAAACGCAATTCTTAATTTGTAGGATCAGCATGAAGGCCTGGAAAACCGCGCCTAACTACGTCAGACTGCCCAGATATTTCTTAACCAATTAAATTAGATTAACACCCATTGTTTTAGTAGCACGACCTGGTGGAAATAATGTGAATTAACATCCTTTAAATAGTGGGAGTGCCTAAAACAAGCGGCTTTTTTTACTCTAACACTTGCCTAATAAAATGCGGCCCAAAGAAACAAACTTTTAAAAAGAAAGCGTCAAGTTCCAGGGACCTGGTTTCACCCAAAAGATCTGCCAAAAAGGATTAATAAACCAGGCCCCAAGTGAAAATACTGTGTCGTTATTTATCTCTCAATCACACCTCATGACTCCACAAAATAACGGCTCATCGATGGTAGAACACCAAAATCGTTCCCCGGCCATTCGGACGATTGACTCGGCGCGATCGCCAAAGTTCTCTCCCCGGCACCTACATGCTTGACGCGACGGATCTATGAGCTTCGTCGCCTGAAGTCCCGAATCTCTCCACGACTACATGAATTCCCTCTCCTCGGATGGTGACGGTAATCCCTCGAACGTATGCCAAGATCGGGTTCGTCACAAAGAGTCGGTGAGGATTACAAAAACCTGACAAGCGAAACAAAACCTGTATGAGAAATCGCTCTGCTTCCAGGAACGTGATCAGCGAATGCGCGGATACAAGCAGCACCAGATTTTCTCTCAGTCCGGAGGCCAGTGCTGGAGTACTGCATGCTCTTTCGCCAAAATGCGATAACTGCGGCTGTGTGGTGTGACGTGACTTTCGTTCTGCAACCCCTGTGAGTTCGCTGCTCCGCGATCAGCTGTGCAAGGATTTTGTTTCAAAGGGAAAGAAGAAGCATCTTGGATCAAACTCTGATAGTTTGAACATTTAAAGAGACAAAAAAGAAAGAACAGAATGTGTGCGTGTATTTTTATTTATTTTTTTCCTCTCCATTTTTCTCTGTCAATCGCGGATTATTGTTCAAGGTAAGATGTTTTATTTAATATGAAAAATTAGAAGGAGCAAATTCAGGCATTTTATTCAGAAAAAAAAAGTAAAGTTGATTTTTTTTTGTTTGTACTTTGTGTTATTTTAAAAGTTATTTTTAGTATTTAAGATTTAATAACAGAGGAAAAAAAAGAAAAGAACATGATAAAATATTTTTATTTTATTTTAAATTTTTACTGTAAAGTTCGTTTTGCATTTGTTTTGTTCTGCTCCTTTCAAGCTGAAAAAGATAAATAAAATTTATCTTTTAAATTAAGATTCATAACTTGAGTTATAAAAAATGATTTAAGTATCAGGTTACTATTATTTTACTATTATATTTGGAATTATTTAATGTTATTTTTATGTGTTACTATGTTAGAATATATTATGATTTTGTGAGATTTTATTTGTAAACATCATGAGTACTGCCCCACCATCAGAGAAAGTAGGCGACCCCCCAAAAAATGATGATGTGGTTCCCGAGACTCCGGGAAAGGAAATTAATGCAGCAAATTCTCAGTCCTCGGGTAATAGTGAAGGCATATGTCAAAAGGATCCTGAAATTGTGCCATTCTCGCCCGAATCGAAGATGTTATGGATTCCTTGGCTGCGATACTTTGAGTCAGTTTGTGTTGAGGAACCCAAGGATGATTTGTGGAAAATCCACAACATCCAAAAGTATCTAAAAGATACCGCGCTTACCTTATATATCAACAACTGTCTTCAGGTCCTCCATTGGCCAGAGTTAGTGTTATTGTTCACCGAACATTACACTACTCCTGATACACTATCATTGACAGATTTCTCCCAGATCAAATTTAAATTTGGAGGTGACTTAAATGAATATTACCACCAAAAATCTAAAGTAGGATGCACTTTAGGTTTAGATCAGTTTTTCATTTTGGACGGTCTTACTGATGGACTGCCGGTAGAGATGAAACAGTTGGTAGTGACAAATGCGCCTGCTGATGTCAATGAATAGAGAGAATTGGTATTTAAATTAAGTAAATTGCAGTTAGAGCAGAAAGATAAAACAGACAGGAAGACTGAGCCCAACCTTCAGCATCCCCCTCAATATCGACAATGGAAACCTTTTAAATCCCACATTGACCATGGACAAAATTCCTACAGACCATGGAATTATCGTGTCCCATACCATTCACCTCAATTTCGACATTTTAACCCAAACCCACAAAGAAATACATTTAGACCAATGCAACCAATTCCCACAAGATCTATGCAGACGGATCAACAACGCCCAAACCTACACTATCAGGCCACGTTGCCACCAACGCAGTGCCGGGTTTGTCTAAATGTGGGCATTTCGAATGCTTATCATTGGGTGCGAGATTGCCCTTTTCGTAAACAAATGCTGAATGTTACTGCCCTAGCACCAAATCCAAGTGTTTCAACCCATAATCTAGATCAGACTAATAATGAGTTTCAACAAAATACAGAAGAGAGCCAATGACAATTAATAATACCCGGGTATATCAAAACACATAATGGATCCAAACAAAAAATGAACAATTGTCAAACAGCTACTCATGTGAAAAGTGAAAACTCATTACCATGTTTGATAGATACAGGTAGTTCTATCAGTGTAATGCCATACCATTTAGCCCATAAATTTAATCTAAAAATATCTAAAGTTCAAAAGAGTATTTCAGTCGCACAAACTCAAGGTGTTCTAGCTTTGAAAGAAAAATGCTTTGTCAGTTTGCAATTAGGACAAATAACTCAAACCATTGAACTGTTTATAATTCATAACTCTTTACCATATGTTTTAATTGGGCTACCACATTGTGAATTGTTTAGATTAAATATTGATTGCTCTAAAATGCAAATCCATCAAAATAACAAAAAAAAATCACTTATGTGTAATATTTCAAAAAAATCATCCCACCATACTTTGCATTTGTCAGAACCATATATCCACCCGCTAAAAGCAGAGATCCAAAATGCAGAGATATTTAAAGGAAATTTTGAACCGGAGTTGTTTGAAACCTCTGACCATGAGCCCAAAGTTCAGTTGGCTAAAGAACAACTACCTGCTCTTCTCGCCAAATATGTCTGTATTTTTGCAAAAGACAAGTACGATGTAGGCTGTGTGAATATAGAACCCCAAAGAATCCATTTAACCTCTGACCTTCTCGTTTCACTTAGGGCTTACCGTACATCACCCAAAGAGGTGGAAGAAATCCGAAACCAAGTCCAAAATTTGTTACAGGCAGGAATCATTAAAGAGAGTTGTTCCCCTTATTCGTTGCCTGTCACTTTAATTTACAAGCGCAAAGAAGGGAAGAAAACTCGTTTATGTGTAGATTTCAGAAAATTAAACGCTATTACCAAGACAGACGCAGAACCCCTACCCCGAATTGATACCCTTTTGGATAAATTAGCACAAGCTAAGGTCTTTTCCACTCTCGACTTGGCCAGTGGATATTGGCATATACCTATCCACCCTCGAGACACCGAAAAATTGGCATTTGCGACCACTTTCGGTTTATTTGAGTGGTTGCGATTACCTTTCGGATTAAAAAACGCACCTGAGATATTCAACCGCACACTCCGAAGAATCTTTAATAAGTACAAAATTAATTTTGCCTATAGTTATTTTGATGATATTATTGTATTTTCTCAAAATGAGGAAGAACATTTGATGCATTTAGAGACATTATTTAATATTTGTGTCCAAGAAAACCTCAAATTAAAGTTATCAAAGTGTAATTTTGTTAAATCAACAATTAATTTCCTTGGTAATGAAGTTTCTAATGGATGTATTACCCCTGACAATCCTAATGTAGAAGTTATTAAGAAATTAAAACCACCTACCAATGTAAAAGAGTTGCAACGCTTTTTGGGATCTATTAATGTCTATAATAAATTTATTCCTAAGTATGCCGAAATTAGATATCCTCTCAACCAATTGTTAAAGAAAAATGTCCCCTATGTATGGGACCAAAATTGTCAATATTCTTTTGAGAAACTAAAACAGGCTTTGATTGAAAAACCTATTTTAAGATTGTTTGATCCCAAAGTGCCTTGTGAACTGTTTGTAGATGCCTCAAGTCTTGGAGTAGGGTGTGTTGTGAAACAGGTAGATGAAAAGGGAAAATTACACCCAATAGCATATCACTCTAGAAATCTTCGAGATTATGAAAAAAATTATGCAATAACGGAATTAGAATGTTTGGCAATTGTGGATGCCTTGGATAAATTTTATCATTATTTACATGGTCAAAAATTTGTCATCCATACGGACCACGCGGCACTTACCTGGCTCAAAAATGTTAAAAATTTAAAAGGACGTCTTTTCCGCTGGTCTCTCAAACTTAGTATGTTTGACTATGAAATCCAATACCAAAAGGGCTCCACCAATGTTGAAGCTGATATGCTATCAAGACAACCTGTTTCAGAAAATGTACACCATGTTATACATCTCCTTGACTTGAATGAAGTAAGAGACAGCCAGAAAAAGGAAAATGTAACAGCAGATGGTAAAAAATACACTGAAGTAAATGATGTTGTTGTAATTAAAAAGAAAAGTTTGTATAAGATTGTTGTCCCCATGTGTTTACGATTACCCCTCGTAGAAAAAAACCCCACACAATTTGGCCACCCTGGTATTTATAAAATGATAAATTTATATTCCCCACAGTATTATTGGCCTAATATCAATCAGGACATTGAAAATTTTGTAAAACATTGTCATACATGTCAAATAAACAAAAAATGTAAACAAAACAGATTTGGCATGTTACAATTGATGCCCCCAACAGATATACCTTTTGAATGCTTGGCATTGGACTCTGTTGGCGGATTTAATTACTACAATTCTACAAAAAAATATTTGCATTTGGTGGTTGACCATGCAACTCGCTATGTGTGGGGCTTTCCTTCAAAAAGTGTAACTACTGAAACTTATACAAACATTTTGAAGCAATTATTTCAATTACAAGTACCAGAAAAATTGTTAACTGACAGAAATGGAGCATTTACCGCTTCCAGATTTAAGAGATTTCTTCGTACTTACAATGTTAAACACAGATTGACAAGTAGTCACCACCCCGAAACGAATGGAAAAATTGAATGCCTAAATCAGACTATTGTAACCAGATTAAAGTGTAAAGTTAATTCTTCTTTTAAGAAAGTACCCTGGACTAAACTGTTAGATGAAGTCTTAGTTGAATATAACAATACTCCTCATTCTGTAACTCAATTTACCCCTAGTTATTTATTGTTAGGAAAATTGCCATATGATCCTCCTTTGCCAAATAATAGTTATTATCCTCCAGTTGATGAAGCTAGAAAATTGGCTAAAGAAAGAACAATTGCTTACCATAAGAAAAATAAAGTCCGCTATGATGCTCATTTCCTTCCTGTAAAGTTAGTTGGTGACATTGTAATGTATGAAGAATTTCAGTATCCTAATACCCGTAAACTAACTCCCCCATATTCTGGACCGTACACCATTCTGAAACAACTTTCTGAAGTCACTTTTGAAATTGATAAACCCAGCCCACATTTTAAGAGAAATTCTGAAATTGTCCATTCATCCAAGTTAAGATACTACCATTCTCCTCAAAATCTCAATCTCAACCATGAATAAAACCCCATCGATCTCTTTCATCTTTCAATTTTTTATTTTTGCTGTTCTATCGTCCCTCTATCATTAGCATTTGGAAGAGGACCCAGCTGGATGTTTAACCCTCAACCCCCAACGGTAAAGGATGAAAGTTACAGTTTAAAAGCACTGTTAAATTAAAAAAAAAAAAAAAAGTTATTAGTATATGATGAAATGTGTTACGTCAGTAAGGGTCCTCCACTCCTTGACCACCCGTCTTTAGCCGGACTGTTTTCCCAGATTCTCTTTCCAGGTTGAACGGAGAATCTGGCAAAACTGCTTCGCTTGCCCTTTGTAGGTGAATGTCAGTTTCTCACTTTCCTTTTCTATAGTGCAAGTGGCACGTTTTTTTTTTTGGGGGGGGATGAGCTTTCACCACAAAGTATTAAAACCCATCTCCCACTAACACTGGGCATGGTGAGAATTATAGCAAGTTTATATTTTTACTTAGTAGCTATAGTTTTCAGAGGTCTGACATTTTTGTATTTTGGAGTTAGCCTCGAATTAAGCCTAAAGCTGGATACTGTACATTGTTAGAAAAGGTGCGACCTAAGAATTAAGTAGAAAAAAAAAAGTTTTTATAGTATTATAATTAGCATTATGTTATATAGTGTTTTCTTATATACTGATTATATTATATAGTGTTAAAATTGTGTTGTGTTGTAATTACTTTTGGTGATATTTCAGTGTCAACATACAGTATTTTCAGAGAAATGTGCATTTATTATACAATTGTATTTTGCTAATAATATTGAATATCATATTTTTTGAGTATTTTGCTATTTTTACCCATGTTTTATGTCAATAACTTGTGTGTTTTGGTATTTTATTTTTGAATATTTTATTATATTATATAGTGTTTCAATTTTACATAAAGAATGTTTCCAAAGGACTTTCCTTCATAAAAACTTTCAACCAAAGGAAACATCACAGACATTTAGAAAACTGTTTAATGGAAAAAAAAAAGTTTATTTTTTAAATGTTATGTTTTTTAGTCAATATGTGTTTTATTATTTTAAGTGTTTATATTTTGATTTTGGTTAATGTTTCTTTTTTGTTGTCCTTCTCGAGAATGTCCCTTAAATGCTGCAGCATTATCCGTAACATTACCCGTCACATTATCAGTACCATTATCCGTAACATTATCAGTAATATTATCAGTAACATTATCAGTAGTATTAGCATTAGTGTTCATGTTATTCAATGCCAAAATATTGACAAATCTTTTGTTGTAATATAGTGTTTTTTTATGTAAAGAATAATGTTTTCATATAACCTTTTTCATGTAACCTGTAAATAATGTAGAAACTAGGTCCAGCTGGCTTGACGTTGTAAAACTGGAAAAAACACTTAATAATAATGAAGAAACCTGGATAAAATATTTAGGGGAGCTGAGACCCACAGACCTTGCAAGCAAGATCTGTGGCTCTTGTTTTAGTGGGGGGTGATATGAAAGGATAAAACCTAAAGCCTTTTTAAAATTTAAACTTTAAATTAAAATTCAAAAACTTAAAGTTCCCAATTAATATTCTTAACTTTAATCTAAATTAAATGCCCCTTCTTTTAACCTTAATTCTAATACTTAAAGCTATTTTGCCCCTGTTAATGTTCTTTCCCAACCTAACATTTATTACTTTCAGAGATCATTTTTGGATGTTCTTTAAGATTAAAAAAGCTGACATAAACGCAATTCTTAATTTGTAGGATCAGCATGAAGGCCTGGAAAACCGCGCCTAACTACGTCAGACTGCCCAGATATTTCTTAATCAATTAAATTAGATGTTTGTCCCATTGTTTTAGTAGCACGACCTGGTGGAAATAATGCGAATTAACGTCCTTTAAATAGCGGGAGCGCCTAAAACAAGCGGCTTTTTTGACCCTAACACTTGCCTAATAAAATGCGGCCCAAAGAAATGAACTTTTAAAAAGAAAGCGTCAAGTTCCAGGGACCTGGTTTCACCCAAAAGATCTGCCAAAAAGGATTAATAAACCAGGCCCCAAGTGAAAATACTGTGTCGTTATTTATCTCTCAATCACACCTCATGACTCCACAAAAAAACGGCTCATCGATGGTAGAACACCAAAATCATTCCCCGGCCATTCGGACGATTGACTCGGCGCAATCGCCAAAGTTCTCTCCCCGGCACCTACACGCTTGATGCGACAGATGTATGAGCTTCATCGCCTGAAGTCCCGAATCTCTCCACGACTACATGAATTCCCTCTCCTCGGATGGTGACGGTAATCCCTCGAATGTATGCCAAGATTGGGTTCGTCACATATATATATCACTGAGATGCATTATTAGATGCTTACTATAGAATATGATTTGCATATGTTTTTTAAAGTTTAAGTAATATTTAACATATTATTTGCAGACCTCACAGAGCTCTTATTTTTTAGGTATCTTGCCTTTTTTCTGTTTTTCTGTTTTCTATTTTCATCTGTAAATCAGACAGCTTTAATTTCTATGTCCAATAGTCTGTCATCTATATTACATCACAGGAGTGATTTGGTCCCAAATTTTCGAAGTTAAAAAAATTGATATTCCAAAAATTCAGAAAAAAAAAACATAAAATTTGACAAAATGGTCACCAAAATTAGTAAATTTTGTTAATCATTTGCAGAGTAAAATGCAAATTTAAGCTAGTTTTAAAAATATATGTAAGAAGAAAAATGTATCAATTTTTTCATAGATATGCACAAATATATCTAAATGAATATTTGCTCACTCCACAATTCCAAATTTCGTAGCAATCTTGAAAAAAAGGAAAAAAAAATTATTCATCTAGAGCAGGCATGTCAAACATGTGGCCCGCCAACCCTTTAGCATTTTCGTAAGTTTGATTCAGTTCTTAGTTGATGCAGAAAATACACTTTGCATTGCAAATATTGCAGCATTGCAAAATTGGAAAATGATTTTATACAAAATATCTACCATTATTTCAGAATATCAATCTTCATTACATTTAATAACAGATATTGACATACATTAAAATTAATAATCCACAATTAAATAAAGGAAAGTTTAAATTTTTAAATTAATGGTTGTTATTTTACATGAAAAGATTTTACAGTTTGACATAGGAGATGCAGACAACACTAACTCAACAACACTCTGGCATAAAAGATGCAAACATACTGTCTTAAATATGATCAAATCTAATTTATTTTAAAATTCCATTTCCAGGAGCTAGGGTATGCAAAAGTTACTATTAAGAAAGTTAAGAAGAGCATATCTTAATCTAATATTTAGAAAAGTTATATGGGTTTATTTTAATAGTTTATGTGTTTTATGTTGAAACAAATACATTATTTTACTGTTCTCTTTGATTCATTATGACATTACAAAGTAACGCGTGCTATTTGTTAGGTATTTAAAATGTATCAAAAATAATTAAAATACGAAGCTAATTTCTAATTAAAAGTTTCTAAAAAATCAAGAGATATAAATAGCTTTGAAAAGGAAAGTGACACATCTTATAAAATAGTAATAATAATAATAAATTATTACCTTGTTTTTATAATTTGGCTACAAGTATAGTCAAAAGTGAACATTTTGGAAATAAGCTAATTAATTTCATTTTTAAAGGTTAATAAACGTATCATTGTAAATTATCCTTTCTTGATGATGATGTAGCATCACAGATTCATAAAAATTAATTTGAAATAATTTTTCATACTCAAACAAAGACTGAAAAATTGTGTTTAAAATGTAGAAACTTCGTTGAAGTTTGCTAAGAATTTACTCACAAATATTTCGAAAACCCCACAAATATCTAGAAATAATTTAAAAAAATAAATAGATTTTAAAATGAAACTTTATTGAAAAAGTGTGTTTGAGAAGCATATTAAAAATAATCCATCTGCTTTTAAAAACAATGATTGTATGCAATTGCACACAACTCGAAATCATTCAAGGTAGAATAAAGGATGTACAGAATAGCTAAATAAATTTAAAAATATGCTGGGGAATTTCTTTAAATGTTAATGATGTAACCAGAAATTCCAGTAATCCCATGAAATCTACAATTTCAATATGTGTTGCTACAATTGAATATTTTCATTAATTATTCATTGGTAGACAGTATGCATTAGTAGCCACCGACAAATATTTTTTAACAGCCATTTTTTCTCATTTAGCGGCCCCGTGGCCAGTGGCTAGCATTAATTTTGCCCTTTAACTTTATAATTCTTGAAAATATAGGTGCAAGAAATTTAACTTTGTGGGCAGTTTTTTTTTTTCGCAGACACGATATGTATTTAAAAATAAGTGAAGAGAAACAGGAAATTACTCCTATGGCGGATCAATAACCATAGCTAATGATATTTTAATCAATTATGAATTTTTTTTGTTAATTTCATAATATTATATTGTAAATAATTGTCTTCTATCAATGATTCATTTTATAAAAAGTAGCAATTATAACATAGAAAATACAGATATTAGGATTACAAAATCGATAAAACTTTTTTGTATAATTTTGATTGTGGTTTAAATTTTAAAATATTCAAAATGCGTTTAAGCATGTTTGTATTTTTATTTCAATTTATTTTTTATTGCATTTAAATTTCTTTTTCTACAGATTTGTTTTACCTAATAAATATTTCTAAACATTTTCTGGTGCGTTTTTCTAATTTTTCTAATAAATAGTTTAAAAAAATTTTGTATGTATTTTTGTTTGCTTATTTGTTTTTTAAAACAATGTTTTATTTTTAATGAACAGTTTTCATTTTGTATGATAGTCATGAAATTAATATGCTTTTTTATTTTCGATAATGTGGCCCGTGGCTTTTTGTACAATACTAAATCTGGCCTGCTGCACAGTGGATCAAAGTATAGGCGGTGGCGAACCTAGGATTATCATGATAGTATAAGGTTCTATATATGATGTTTTTTGTTAGATTTAGGTTCAGATGAGCATAAATAACACCAAAAGTATATTAACCATTTTTACACACAATTCCATACTTTTTGGTTTCAGATAGAAATTTATAGAGATATGTTGGGATAATTAGACTTTGAAAAAAAAAAAAAAGATGATTTAAAAAACTTAACAGACATTGGTTTTATTATCTATCCAGGTTTTATTTAAATCCAAATTATTTTTGTGGAATATTCCATATTTATTTTATTTTTAATAGACAACATATGTGATGTTCACATATCTCTTTAAAATTGTTTTACAAAATTACAACATTTTACTATAAAATATTACAACTCGTTTCAAAACTGATTTATCATAGACGTGATTTAGTTCTTTAAATTTATCTTTACTTTTTATTATTAATTTTTTTAAAAAATATTATTATTATTATTTTCTTAATGTTTTTCTTAACTAGTTTCGTTCGAAATTTTACAACAAATAGAAATCTGTTTCTGTTTGTAAAGAATTTAAATAGTGCTTTTATTTAAGAGAAATAGTGTCATTGAAAACTTTAGGCAGTAGCCTCAGCAATTGATGAATGGTATTCAATAGATCTTTCAAGTATGTTTTGTTCAAATACATTTCCAAAGTAAGCCAGTAGAAAAAATAGTTGTCAAAACCTAATACTATTATCCACCAGATTTTGTTAACCTGTTAGATCTGAATTTTTTAATTTAATCTGAATATTTTAAAATTGTATCAATGACTGGAAAAAGAAATGTAAAGCCTAATATACATATATGGCCATTGATCGCAAAATGTATTTAACCATGATTTATGGAAAAGTTATTATTGTAATTTTAGATGCATCAGCATGTTCCATTTGAGTTACAAAATCTTACTAATGAATAATATTCATAAAACTGTTAAAAGAAGTGCAATTTTGCAGTGAAAACAGCTAAACAATGTACCTCAAAATATGGGTGATATTATATGCTTACTATATAAAATAATGATTTATGGAAACTATGTAATTAAGTGTTTTGATTTTCCAATTTGGCAATTATTGGGAGAAGCTTAACTAAGCTCGTAGTAAAGACTTTTGAAGGCACCAGGATTCCCAAACGAGAAAAATAAGTCGAAGAGCATTTAACGAAGACTTGTAGCACCATTCGCTTATAACATCTGACTCGTTGATTTTCAGTATTAGACACAAAGTAAAAAACATTCAAATGAAAAGAAAATTTCCTGAGGCATTAGAACTTTCACTTTAAATAATACTTAAGGATTTACACATCATGCATTCATTTATTAGAGTAGATTTAATCCTCTGAGAGCATTTGCGTTTTTCAGAATTTTCATGCAAATATTTATATAACTCAAGATACTTATATATTGAATTTAATTTTATAGTTTAATTTGAAATTACATTTTTATATTATTCTGCCTTAGAAAATTTTTACAGTATAATATTTATAAAAAAATATTTTTGTCTAAAGACAATTTACTATTTTTTTCCGGAAACAGAAAATTAAGTTATAGCCACTAAAAATGTTTCAAATCCAATTATTTCGAAAATGCGCAGGTTTGCACAAAAATTGCCCTATACCACATTAAAATACAGACTTTTAGGAACACAAATATGTCTTTGAAATTTCAGACAATTTAAAAAAGCAATTTTTAAGTTTATTATGCAGTTAATTTTATATAGGCTGTTCATGATATAAAATGATGTATAAAATTCAATCAAAATGTAATCACTGGAGCTTTAAAATGTGTTTTAGAAAATTAATAATGATATTTTAAATGAGTTACCATTAGTGGTTACCTTGGTTTAATTTCTGAACACATTTAAAAATCACTAAAATTCGCAGAAAAATTCCTCTGCTGAAAAGTGTATATTCCAAGCTATTCAAATAAGATGTAATTTTGTATAATTTAAAAAATAAATGTATATTCGTGTTTTGTAGATATTCTTTTAAAATATTTCATTGCAAAAAATGAGTTATTTGATTATAATTTTTTGGCCCTATGTTCGCATTTTCTTAAGGATGGAACCACTGTGTGCCATGGCAGACGAGTTTGACATGCCTGATCTAGAGTAATGCCGCTATCGTACTACCTAAGAAAGAGTTGAAAAATAATTTTTTTTTCACAAAATGGTAGCTGCCTGAAAAAAAAAAATTTACTATTTTTTTAGTTTTCCATATTTTTTTAAAAATAGTAAAAATTCAAATTTGGGGCTGACAATAGTATGATAGATAAGTGTATAGAGAAGACCCATGCCAAATTTCAAGTAAATTGGTTCAGTATAACTTGAGAAATAGTGGGTACTATTTTAAAAAAGACATTTAAAATTCCACAAAGTTTCACACAGTGCAAGTCATAAAGTGAAATTTTATACGTACGTTTATTCAATCAGCCATTCCTGCTGCATACATGGAACCTTCCTCGATTTTGAAAAAAGCATTTTCTGCATTTCTCTCTTCCAATCGAGCAGTTTTGGCCTCCTTTGACGCATTAGATGTTCGAATCTCTGAGCACCCCAAGAATTTATTGCCGTGAAATTGCCTTTTTTTTTCTTTGATTGATTTGGACACAAAATCCTTTTCCTCAAGGATTTTCGATGCATTTTACCTTAAAAAATTTAAATTACAACTCAAAATATTTTTTTTTCACTCAAAACACACGCATCTACATTTATTGAAGGTTAGAATTCAACTGTTAGCAACTGGATCTAACTTAGCACTAAATATAAAAGATTATTTCAAAATTCATAAAGGTTACCTTTGGTTATTGTATTTCAACATATATATAAAAGCACAAAATGATTTACAAGGAAACAATCACAAGTAGATGGATATTCCTTAATGTATTTGTCCAATTCATTCTGGCTGAGCCAGTTTGGATGCCAAGTCACTAAAACAGCTATGTCTTCAAAAATAATTCATATTTTGAAATTCTCTTAATGACACATTCTTAAAGGATTAAGCTTTGAAAATAAGAAAAAAAATCGATTTTTTTCAAATTTCTATACCAGAATACGAGATTTTATGTTAATACGTTAATTTAATCTTTGACTCTGATGCTTATAATTTGTTAAAGACTGTTTGTGATATTTTAAACAAAGTGCAGCATGTCACAGTTTTGTGACAAATTGTTTTTCTTCATTAATGGAGTTCGTGTTTCGTTAGTTCAATTCAAGAGCAAAACATGTTCTTGTTTCTGCTAAGTTTGTATTAAGAGTGACTCATGAAGAAGAATGGCTTTTCTTTGATACAAAACCAATTGCAAAATGGCATTGAATATTGATATTGTTATTCCTGCCATTCAATTGACATGTCTGCATCATGATTAATTGGAGTGTGGTTTTGCATTACAGTTGTTTCTTCTTTCAAATGTCTTTTTACCTGATTTAAAGATGATAATGAGTTGGTGAAAGATATAAACAACTGGTAGTGTTTTTGATTGCTGTGTTTCACATATCACTCACTTACTCATATAGAGATAGTTTTGCATAAATGTGTTGTGATATATTTTGTTTATTACATATATATTATTTGAACTCTGGGATAAATATATATTTAACCTATTATAGTTTCATTTTTAATGTTTTTTTAAAGTTGAGAAATAATATAGTTTATCTAAATTATTTAAATGTTAAAAACTAATTAAGTATATTTGTTTAATTTTGATATGTATATGAAACACAATTTTAATTTGAAAAATATAGATATGTTTGAATGAATTATATACATGTTTAATTATTTGCTTGTGTTTTATAGACCATATTAATTTGTTGACTGTGTACTATTTTATTTTTAAATAAAATGTAATTGATTGTTTTAACTTTTCATTTTTCTTTTCCACCATTTAAGTTTTCCTTTTAGAAATTTAGTAACAGTGTACTGTTTCAATACAATTTTATTTTTCAGCTGATTCTTATTTTCTAAGTTATTCTTATGTTAGTCTATGTCAAAAGTTCAATATTTGATCCTTTCATTGTAAGTTGATTTGTACACATATTTAGACATTACCATTATGTTTATCAAAAGAAAACAATAATATAAAAAAAAAGAAAGAAAGACATAAAACATTCCTTTGCTATCTTCTGATGCATAAATTGTTTGTGTGTGTGCACAAGTGCTTTTCTTGACTGGGAATCAAATAGGTAATTTTTAAAAGAGAATGAGTTACAATGCTTAATTAATAACTGAACTAATTAGAAGTTTAAAAATCTGAGTCTCAAATGCATCATTTGATTCTTTGGGCTAGCCTCACAAAAATTTTAAGTTTTATATGTCCCGTAATTTTTTCTAGTCATTGCCCATAAACAGAGCAAAACTTTCTTTTAATATTATAGATATTAATAGGAAGCAGAGCTATTTCAATACAATCATAAATCAATGTACTTTCAATTGTAGAGATTTATTTTTTCAAGTTATACATCCAATTATTTTAAAATTTTACTTAATAGTTTTTAGGTGTCCTTTTTGTATTCTATTAATAGATAAATTTTTTTTATTGTAAAACATGCTGTTTGTTTGTAATGCAATGTTAGAATGTGTTGCAATATGCACATTGCATAATTTCTTCCTTTTTTTATTTTCCTTTTTTTTAAATTAAATTAAAATCAAATCAAATTCACATAAAAAAATGCTTTAACAAACTCCAGCTGTATACTTAGTTTTATCAAAAGATTCATTCATCCAAAATAATTAAAATTGTTTTCAATATTGAGGTGAGTCAGATGATGACAAACTTTGATACAATATTTTTTTCAGAATTATAATAATTAAATGAATCAATAATCTATAAAATACTATACTATAATAATAATACTGTTTAAAATATGACTGTATTATTTTATATATATGTATTTATTATTATTATAAAGTTAATAATGCCTTTATAATAAAATTCATGTTTTATATTTGCATTTAAATATTACAGACATTTTTTAATATTTATTAGCTTAAAAAGAACTATTGGTTTTTAAAAATATTTTCTAAATATTGGATCCAACGGTATGTCTTTTAATAGTAAATTTTAATACAAAAATTCCTATTTCAATTCTTATGTTAAAAAATAATTTGTCAATTACTGACTTTTTGATAGTCATCTACTCAGTATAAATGGCAAATTACTGGAAAAAGTTTAATTTTGAATCTAATACTGTAAATGATTTTATTGTGGAAAAAGAAATAGAAAAATGTAGTATTCAGTATTCATTATGCAAGTTATCTTGGGATATTTTGCAAATTGCCAATTATTCTTAAGAAAAATTAAAACCTGAAGAAATTTTCAGTAAATGGTCAGTTATCAGTGTGTTCACCCTATTTGGTAATTTGGTCAATTAGTTATCTCTTTTACAGGACAAAAAGTTTTTATATGTTAAGGTTGTACTTTTTGCAAAAATATCAAATAAAATAACGAATCTTCATAAAATAGATTTCAGAAATAATGAAGTTGACAAATGTTATGTATTTTTTCAGCAATATTTGAATATTATGTCATATGCACCAAATAGATAAGTAGATTTTGTGAAATAAGATTATATTGTTCATTATTGCTTAGTAAAAGTTGTGCATTATCAGGAAATGAAATTTATTGATAGATATGTAAAATTTTAGTTTCAGGATGGTGAAAAGAAAAGATATAAAGCTGAACAGCAGCGCCATGAACAAAAGCAAAAGAAGCAGCTTGATGAGTTAAGAATGAATGCTGAAGCAACAATTAAAGAACTAGAACAACTTCAAGTAAGTTTTTAATTTGTGTATAAAGTTCAAATGATTTATTTTAAAATCTTGATGAATTAAGAGTCATGGAAATACAGGTATAATTTAAAATAGTATAAATAACACAGGATAATACAGGTGTAAAATATAATTCTATAAAAATCTGTGATATCTTGAATTTTCTTCACTTATGGACTTGGAGTGCATTTTTAATTTTGAAATATCTTATCAAAAATTAATATTTTTTTTATGTGTACTCTTCTTAAACAACTTTCAAAATATATAAGCTAACAAAATCTAAACCCTGGAATCCAATCCATTAAACAAAAGTAATAATTTAATTTTAAAAGGGGCAATCAAATAAAATGAGATAGGCTAAATAATGATCATGGTATGGACTTTTTTAATGCAGGAAAGTGTATTTCTAGTAGTGCCCTCTCTAGTGAATCAGGCAGGAACAGCACAAGAAGTCATCACTGTGTCATATGTCTATTAGAGCGATTGAAGTGACATAAATGAGTCATGTGTGTGTCTGGCATTACTATAGAGCCAGGAATGAACAACAGTGAGGTGTAGTGCATTTTTTGATTTCAGAAAAGAAGTGCCAGAAAGTGAAATTCATGCCCAAATATCTGCTGTGTATGGAAAAAACAATGTCACATGCGAGTGGGTTTGAGTAAAGTAAACAATTTTGAGAAGGTTGGGTGAATTAAAAGAGAGCAATGGACCAGGATTGTTTCATTGTGTCACTACCCCTTCTGCCATTGCCACAAAATGTGTTGCCATCAGAAATGACTGACAGCATAAGGGGGAAGACATTTGACTCATGTTGGGCATTTCTCATGATACCGCTTAAATCATCGTAACAGAGCATCTTATGTATTAAAATTTGCACACACTGGGTTCCCCACAGCAAAAATTGAACAGAATGTCAACATCACTGTAGCACCTTGAGCAGTATCACATTGATGAATATCATTTCCATTCCCATATTGTTGCAGGAGATGAAACACAATGTCATCCTTTTGAGCTGGAGAGTAAGCAACAGAGTCAACAATATATGCATAGGGACCCCCCCCCCCCCAAACTCACTGAAAGAATCTAAAGCCATGCACACCAGCCCTGGGAAAGCCATGACATTTTTCTTTGATTGTAAAAGACTACTGCTCATTGACTTTCTGGAACAAGGTGTCACAACTAGCGCACAATGATACATGGAAATCAGCAAAAAATGAAATGCTCCATCACACCCAAATGCCCAGAAATGTTCACAGATGGCATCATTCTATTGCACAGTAATGCTTGCCACATGTCACTCAAGTTGTTTCAATTATGCTGCAGAAGTTTCACTGAGAAGCCCTTACACAACCTCCATACAGTCCAATCTCTTTCCATATTTTTTGTTTCCCTGAACAAAGATATACATGGCCCTCAGTTTGCTTCATATGAAAAGCCGCTGCGTCTGGGTATAATCGTGGTTCTGTGTGCAATCCCAAACATTTTTCCATAAATTCATTGACTGTCTTGCCCACAATGGGATAAAATTATTAACAATTATGGTGATTACTTTTGAAATAATAAACAGTTTACTTACTTTTTTCATCTGTCTCGTTTATGTTTGCCAACAGTCTTATTTTATTTATTTATTTTTTTCATTTTTATTTGACTGTCCTTTATACTTCTGAAAAATGCTTCTGAATTTATGAGATTCAGAAGCAACTACCGTATTTTCGGGAATACCCGCCGCACCCACCGTAAGCGCTGCACCAATGACAATCTGTTAAAAAAAAAAGTACATCGACGTAAGCGCCGCACCCAAGCTGCTGATATTTATACAGTATAAATCTCTAAATTCCGAAATCGTTCGTAGACGCGGCTTTTAGTTATTTCCGAATTTTAGTGATCTTCAAAAAACAACTTTAAAATGTAAGTAAAAATTATTGAAAATCATCATTAAAAAAGAAAAAAAATCACATATTTATAAAAAAAAATCATAAATGGCACATTAAGTTATTTAACAGCAAAGCCAAGCATTTAATCTTATTAAAATTAAATATACACAGAGCATTTTCACGATTACGATTTTATTTATATGTTAGTATTTAGTTGCTTTAATTTAGGCCTACTGGTCATTACTTTTTCCCCAATTACAATGATATTAGCTCAATCTCTGTAATAAAATTCCTTTGTTCCAGGCCTAATATTTTATATAAACTGTTTATGAATTTTTCTGTTGATATTTCTTTGTTTTCTTATTTTACTATATCAAGATAAATAAACTTGGAAATGAATTAGAAGAAATGATTGGTACGGCCATCTGTCGGCAAAATGCAGAATATAATCTAGATTATACTAAAAAGTTAAATACATTTTTGGTGCTGCCATCTGTCAATAAGATAGGATAACTGAACTATATAAATATAAAACATTTGATGATCATTTATGCTATCTGTATTTGAGGTTTCCAGATTTTAGAGACTGTTACAGTATATAAAATATTTTCACTTGAACAGTTAAAAAAAAAAAATTTTTTTTCACTTAAGTGCCTAAAAAATATATTTAAAATGTAAAGAAATATCGTATAGAGACACTGACGAAAAAAATAAAATAAATAAAATAAGCTGTTGAAGAAAAAAATCATTGGACGAAAGACACTTAGATTTAATGTATGCAAATGCCTTAAAAACTGTAGTAAAAATATTACTGAAAAATGTGATGTAATAAAGCGTATTGCTATAAGAAAATATTTTTTAAATGCATACTAGTTTATGTTAACTCCTCAGATTACTGCAAAAAAAGCAACATTTTGTCACTGGATCAATAACAAACAGAGAAAAATATAATAAATATCAGAAACTTATTTATAATATTATAATCTTACCTGTAAATATTGCAGAATCATTTTTCCCTTGACTGTTGATTTATTATTATTATGTATTTGTTTTTCAATTTAATAACGTTTCCTATCACTGATCCGTTATAAATAGCAGGTATGTAATTTTAATATTAAGATTTCAATTTTTTGTAATATTTATAAAATTTTCTAAAAAAATATTGGATTACATATAATAAGAGAACACTACTTCAAAATATCTTTAAAATATGAAAAATTATTATTGGAATGAAGTGAAAATATAGAAAAAAATATATACAAGATTTTATCAACATGTTTAAAAATCTTCAAATCCATCAAAATCGGAATTTTCACTGTCGGAATTAAATAGTTCTAAAAATTGTTTATCAGTTAATACGTCACAATTTTCATCTTCACTATCATCAGATTCAGATGAATCATCACTAACTGTATTTTCTATGATATTGGCTGCTTTGAAGCCCGACATAATAGTTTTAGCACTAATGTCTTTCCATGCCGATGAAACCCACGACGCTACTTCTTCGTAAGTGGCTTTGCGCATTTTTCCAGAATTTGTAAATGAATGTAGCCCTTCCATCATCCATTTTTCCCACAGTTTTCTTACTTTGGACTTGAAAGATTTATTCACAGCCAAGTCAAGAGGCTGTAAAACTTTAGTTAATCCGCCAGGGATTATTGCTGGCTCGGCTGAGACTTTTTTCAAAGCAGTTTTTACGGAATCACCTTTGTGGGCACTCATTGAGTCCATAATAAGAAGCCCACTAGGCTGAAAAAAAGAATTTTTTCTTTCCCTCCACACTTCCGCCAGCCACTCATACATGATTTCCTCCGACATCCATCCCTTTTCGTTACACCGTATTACGACGTCGGAAGGAAAATTTGCCTTAGGCATAGTTTTGCGCTTGAAAATAATTAGTGGTTTTAATTTGTCTCCATTCGCAGTGCAAGCTAAAACACAGGTAAATGAGGTTCGCTCATTACCAGTTGTTACGATGCCGATTGTTTTTTCCCCAATGGTGTTAACAGTTCTACTGGGGGGGCAATCAAAAGTTAATGGAACTTCATCCATATTAATAATCTGTGCTGTTGAAAAGTTGTTTTCCTTGATTTTTTCAGCGACATACTTTAAAAAAGATGCTTTTGTCTTTTCCCAATCTGCAGGCAGTTCTTGTCCCACAGTTGTCCTGGTTCTTACAGACAAATTATTTCTCGACATGAACCTAAAGCACCAGTTGGGACTACCTTTAAAATTTGTAAATCCCATGTTCGATGCCATAATCCTCGCTTGAAACCGTATCTGAACAGTTGAAACGGGCATTCCTTTTTCCCTTTGCTCCTTTACCCACTTGGCTAAATTTCTCTCCAGATTTGGCCAAACAACAACGCCACTTCTTCGTGCCCTCTTAGATTTTGGCATTTCCTTCAAAATAGATTTTTCAGCTCTCCATCTCCTTACGCAACGCTCATCAACTCCATATTCTCGTCCTGCAGCACGATTACCTATTAGCTCTGCCTTATCAACCACAGCAAGCTTGAAAGCGGCGGTGTAACTTTTTAACTTTTTGGGAGCCATTTTCACTTGAAAAAAAAAAAATAAATTGCTTAAATAAGAGCGTCAGACAAAAAGAGCAGAACAGTACCGTAAAATAATTCTCAGCTAAAAAGAAAAAAAAAAACGTGTTTGTAGTACGCAATTAAAATCCAATCGGAAATAGGCGCAATTACTTGCGCCAATGAGAGGAGCGCAGCAGGATGCTAGCTTCCTCCCTAGCATCTTTTCCTAGTAGCGTTCAATTCTAAGTGCTCTTTCCACAGACTTCTAGTTCTTTCCACAAAGTTCTAAACTTTTCTTCGAATCTTGGTCATCCTTGTGTAAATGCGGTTTAGGTTCCCTTAGAAAGACCCCCCACGGAGGGCACTTATCCTAGGGCCTATATCCCTCCTGCAGATAATCGGCCGTCATAAATAACACTATTAACACCACAAAGTTCTAGTTCTTTCCAGCAAAAATCCGTCAGATTTTCGATCAAAGACTTTTTCAAATTAATTTTAGTGTAGGATTTTTTTTTTTTTTTTTTTTAAGTTAAGATATTATTTCAGTCACACACAAAGACCTCCTTAATGCTAATCCTATGGATGAAATTTATAAAGATATCGTGTTTGCATTTCAATATTTTTAAATGATTTTTGGGCATTGGATAGTTCAAGTCCATCTATATGCAGATCGTTTTATACTTTTTCGATTTTGAAGATTGTTTTCACTTTCGAAACCGACTCCCAAAATGAAAGTGCCCTCATTGAAAAATACCTGTAAGCAAAAAGCGAAAAATGTTCTTTCTACAAATCTATCAGAGTTAATCAATGCAAAAATCATTTAAAAATATTTAAATTCAAACGAAATATCTTTATAAATGTTTCCCATAGGATTAGCATTAACGAGCGGGTCGCTTGACTGAAGTAGCCTCTTAACGAAAATATGATACAGTTGAACCTCAACATTTTAGAATCAGCGGGATCACGGCGATACCGTATTTTCGAGATCTGTTAAAAAATAATTTTAAAACAATATCATGCCCCCCCCCCCCCCAAAAAAAAGCAACTTTTTCCTCAGTGTAAAGAAATGACGATCAAGTAAATTGGTGAAGTAAATAATAAAATACGAATTACATTGAAACACAGCACATATGCTAAAATTAAATTACACATGTTAAACCACAATTGATTAATAAATATATATATAACCATTGTATAATACTACAAATCATTATCCACAGCGAATACAATCCACAATTGTTTATCATGCCTGCGGCAAAAAATCGATTCTTAAATAGCTTACAGCACTACA
Source organism: Maratus speculifer (assembly GCA_964019185.1). Taxonomy (NCBI): domain Eukaryota; kingdom Metazoa; phylum Arthropoda; class Arachnida; order Araneae; family Salticidae; genus Maratus; species Maratus speculifer. Next base: position 205,008,879 of record OZ025293.1, on the reverse strand, counting down.
AATTCCTTTATATAAATATATACCTGCATATCTTTATTTAATATTTTAACTATTGATAATTGATTTAATGATTCCTTTTGTGGTAGATTAGTTTATTTTTTATTTGGTACATACGCATCTATCCTTGTTCATTTACAAAAATTTTGTAAGTTTAAATATTTCTTGCTCAAATTTAGACTTTATATTCATCTTAAGTTATTTCGATGATTATATTATGTAGATATAAATTAAGAAAAGAAAAAAAAAATCCACAAATCCACTTAGCGTAAAAAAAAACTATTTTCGTTCTTTTTTTTTCTACTGTATTCAAAGAAACAAAACAGAAGCAATGCGATATTAGCCGACTTACGCATCAAGGTCAAAGGGCAACATGTCCGCACATTGAGTCATGAAGAGGATGAGGAGAAAAGGTGACTTTAAATAACCAGTGTCTCTCTCTCTTTTTTTTTTTTATTAGCAGAAACAAGAGATAACAAAATTGCACGTTTGCTTTATAGTTATAAATACTTACTTGAGTGCTTTTATTAGGCACTTCTTTAAAAATAAACATAGTAAAAGGAAAAAAAAGGATAAAATAAGTAGTTTTGTTCAGAACTTTTCGTACGAAACAATTTTTAACCATATCATAGTAAAAATTAATCTATTGAAAAAATTCACTTGGATGATGCGGATATTTTAAATTTTCCGGGTGCCGGATTGTTATTTTTATTTATTAATTATTATTATTATTTTATATGGGCCGGACCGAGCTGATCCCCCCCCCCCCCCTATAGATCGGACTGCTTCACTCAAGTAAAAACATCTACTCGCTAATGTTAATCCTATGGATTTTTTTTTTTTTTTTTTTCAAATGCGTTTGCATTTCAATATGCTTAAATGATTTCTTTGTATTTTATATCTGAGATGTTGATCCCTAAGAAGACACCTTTTCGATTTCGTTTACAGATGTTTTTAGTGGTATACTTTGACTTTTAGAACCAGTTTCGAAAGTGAAAGTATACTAATAAAAAAACCTGTAAACAAAATCGAAAAAGTAAAGACTCTTTGTGGAGATTGACTTCCGTTATCCAAAGCAAAAAATATCATTTAAAAATAATGGAATGAGAATGACACTTTTTTTTTCTTTGAGATTAACATTAGTTAGCCGATGTTTGCACGTGGGTGAAATAGCCCTTAAAGTTGCCAAGTTAACATCGACTCGTGTAGCACATTTAAACTTATTCTTGCAAAGTCATATGCATTGAAAATTGTTTATATTCTATTGGCTTCTTTTAAATGTTTATCACGGAAGTCGGCCTTTTATTATTTTTTTATTATTCGCCAGGCCCGTTTTTGTTGTTTATCACCTGAATTAACTCATTTGGGGGAAAAAAAACTTGCTGATTCGACCGGTTTCAAAGTTTGGATTATTTTTGCCGGATAGAAAAAGAGTGAGTTATTGAAAAAAATAAAGAAAAATCTTGCTCTCTAAAGTTTTTACTATGTATAGGAAGTCTATTTCAAAAGAGTTCTATACCGGGATTTGAGCTCTCTTTGGGCAGTTTTATTTTCTAACTGGAAGGAGGATCATTAGAAGAAAAAAATGTGACAGCTGTACATTCCAATATCCTACAGGTAAAATCATTAATAGATGAGGGGAAAATATAATAATTTTTAACATGAGAACCGGTGAGACCAACATTATTTTTGAATAATGTTGATTGTTTAAAAATAAACAACTAACGCATCACGGACACCTGCGGTTGAGAGACGTTTTCAAATGTTTTGATACCAATTTGAGAGCATATAATTGTTGATTAAACGAAAAAAAAGTGTCAAAATCATTTGACAAAAAAAAAAAAAAAAAAAAAAAATCATCGTACCCGCCGCCCCAGCGTAAGAGCCGCACCTACAATATTTTATACTTTTAAACTCGTATGCGCCGCGGCTCATACGCCCGAAAATACGGTAATAAAAAAGGAGTATTTACAATTTGAATGTTTTCTACCAGAAAAGAGAATACTTATTGTGAAACCTTGATGTGGGGAATAGTCTAACAATGAGGCAAAGTATTGTTGGGTCAATATTAGAAGTATATAATGCACTTTTATAATGTCATCTTAGACATGGATATTTAACAGCTGAATATACTGGAAAAAAAGTGCTCATGAAATACATTGCTTGGTTCAATCCTCACTGCTTCAGTGTGGTTAAATTGTTAATTAAACTTCCTTTCCTGAAGAATCCTTTCTATCTTTGTGCTCTGTTAGGCTTGGCATAAGTCAAGAAAGAAGATGTCAAGAAACAGTAGCTGCAATTTCCGAGAATTGTGCTGATTATAATTAGTTGCTATTGTGGCAATAATCTTGATGCAGAAAACCCTTAGTCCTTTATAGCAAATGTTGTACATTATAGTAATAATGTCTAACTTTAAAACAAACTGTAGCAAAGTTAATTAGTTTATAGTAGAGGGGTTATATCTAGAAGCTGAAGATCACAACCTGCCTAAATGTTATACCCAATATAAAAGTATAAATTGCTGTTAATAAATATATGATGGATAAATAATGAAGAGAAGTTTAAAACAACTAATATACACTGGTGTCCAAAATTTAAGCATAATTGGTAATTAATTATTTTTAAGTAATGAAAGAAATATGAATCGGAATGTGCTGAAACTCCAGATGTGTAAACAAAATAGTACGCGTCACATATTTTCGCGAAGAGTTTTCCCCGAAATCGAACAGGGGACCGTCAACAAATTGAAAAAGAACGAAGATCTTTTGGATAACCCTGTCAAAACTAATGTAGCAAAAGCATTCAAACTGCACATTATGATTAATTGGCTTATTGTAATGTACTGTGTTAATTTTTACAAGGATAGCATGTATACTCGTAGAGAAATTAAGGTTTTTATAAAAACAGTCCTAAGTTTTTTGCTTATAATTTGCAGAGTTCTTAATATAAAATAGTGTTATTTTTTGAAAAAATGACAAACATCATTGTACAGAATACCCTGTCATCAGAATTAAAAAATAATTAAAATTGTATGACAAATGAGCAGGTTTACTAAATAATTTTTTACTGTGCATGCGTGAACGCTATTAAAATTTAATTTACATATTATGTTAGTTAAATGTATAGAGCAACTTTTGTGAAAGTCTCAAAAACATAGCTTAAAAATTCTGAAAATTATCGTTGATAGAATGAGATCAAAATCCTTTATTCCCTAAATGAAGCAAAAAAATGAGGGGCTGTATCCATATTTCATTGTTTAGTTCCTACACAATATTGCACGTACAACTATATTTAGGTAAAACCCCTGATTTTTTTGCTTCCTTTAGGAATAACGGATTTTGAGTTGATTCTATAGGCTCCCATTTTCAGAATTTTCAAGCTATGTTTTTGAAACTTTTACAGAAGTTGCTCTATACATTTAGCTAACACAATATGCAAATGACATTTTGATATCGTTGACGCATGTGCAATGAAAAATTATTTACTAAACATACTCATTTTTCATACAATTTTTATTATTTTTAAATTCTGATGGCAGGGTATTGTGTATTGTCATATGTTTGTCATATTTTCAGAAAAGAACATTATTTTATAATAAGAACTCTGCAAATTATAAGCAAAAAACTTGGAAAAATTTAGGACTGTTTTTATAAAAACCTTAACATCTCTACGAGTATACATGCTATCCTTGTAAAAATTAACACAGTACATTACAATAAGCCAATTAATCATAATGTGCAGTTTGAACACTTTTGCTACATTAGTTTTGACAGGGTTATCCAAAAGATCTTCATTCTTTTTCAATTTGTTGATGGTCCCCTGTTCGATTTCGGGGAAAACTCTTCGCGAAAATATGTGACGCGTACTATTTTGTTTACACATCTGGAGTTTCAGCACATTCCGATTCATATTTCTTTCATTACTTAAAAATAATTACTTAATTACCAATTATGCTTAAATTTTGGACACCAGTGTATGTATTGAGATGAGGAGAGATGCCCGTACAACACAGAGCCACGAAAAGTAAGTACAAATGGTAAATTTTATAAGTAGTGAATAAGAAAATATGTGCACTGGTTTTAAAAAAAAAAAAAATGCACATTGCGAATTGAAACTAAATAATATCAATCGTAAAGGCTATAAAAAATAGGGATGCAATGGATATCCGGCAAATATCCGATATATCCAGCTGATTTTTCAATATCCGAATCCCAATCACCAGATATCTGACTTCTCTGTCAGATATCCGGCAAAGTGCAGCAAAGTAAATATATATGGATTACAGAAGTCATTTTATCTCAAACATTCCAAAAGATAAAACTTAAGTTCCCATCCATGAACAAAAGTTAATTCTCAAAAGTTTAAAAATAATGCCAGCTTTTTTAATATAGATATTTGAACTCTTTTTAATAAATTTAAGAATTTATGTTTACATCCTTTAGAAAATTGTACCTTTATTTTCAGATTAATAAACAATTATTATTATTATTTTACAAAATATTTTATTAATTTTCTAGGTTAAACAAGTAAACATACAGATTTTTACTTTCTTTTATCTTTAATAGAAAAAAGAGTTTCAATCAAAAAAAATTTGATTTCAGGTTTTTGGCATATTTACAGGTTTAGGTATCAGAGGAGATCCCAAAAAACATGTTTATACAAAATGTCTGTCTGTCCATGTGTTGCCATTGTATCATTGAAAAGTACAGGAAGTTATGCATTGAATTGAACCAAATGTTTTTTCATATGTTTTTAGCTATGACCAACAGGACTTTCTTCAATTAGGAAATATTTCAGCAAAAGATGGTACTGTAATAGCGTTTTTTGTAAAATTCTCTCAATTTTCCATAATTCTTTTATACTACTACATACTCACAGATTGTGCAGCGAAGAGAATTTTGCATCCTGCTATTTGCAAACGTCTGATCTACGATGGGTGGCCAAATTAATTGCATGCCTAAACTATACACTGCAAAGAACATTAAGCTTCGTTTTATTATTGTTTACTGGTGGATTATTAAAATGTTTTTGGTATGCATGAATTGAATACTTATGGATTTATAAATAAAAACAAACTTTTGCTCATAAAATAGAAATATATTGTGAAAAAAAAATCCACCTGAATTTTCTAAATGAAATTCCTCAATATTTCATTGAATCACTCTTTACTATTGTGATTTTCTTGACCTGCTATGTATTTATTTTTTTTTACACTATTCTATTAATTACTCATTATGATGCCAGACCATAATCAGGGCTTCTGTCAAATTTGTTTGGTTTGTTGTATTTTCTTTTGACACATTTTTCAGAGAATAAAATTAAATATAAACAATTGAAAAATTTAAATCACCAAGTGCTCCCATAACATTTCTGATGCACATTATGTACCAAGATTCCTTTACTGGATGACAACACCTGTCAGTGTTCTCAGCATAAAAACATTAAATCAAGATGGCAATAAGAAAAATTGTAGTGTAACTAATAATTTGGCCACCCACTGTATAATAGAATAATGAAAAAGTATTGATTTTAATAAATATCATAATCGAGATTAACACATTCTTATTTGGATCAATTGACTGGAGCAGAAAATTTGGAAGAAAATCTAAGTTTGTATAGTATTAAACTGATAATATTGAAGTATTAATATTTGTAACTACTTTTTAAAATATTAAGATCTATGAGACAGAAGAGAGTTTTGTGATTGCCACACTCAACTAGTTATTTTGTAATTTCATTATAAATATTTAAATATTTTTTCTTTTACTTTTAAATATCAAAGTAATTTAATTAAAAAAATATATATATGCAACTTAAACTAAAACAGTTTTACATAATTAAAACATAAAAATAAGATCAATTAAATCTAGTTTAGAGAAAATAATATTTCAATCATGACTATATTAATAGACATTTTATATTTTGATTGTAAAAATAAAATTTGCATTTTTAAAAAATACTCTACAATTATAGGCATATTAATAAATGTGTAATGGTTAAAATTTATTATAGAAATTATTAGCATTTTATTGTACAAATTATTATTAGCAATTATTAGAATTTTATTGTACAAATAAACAGAATATTTTAATGTTTGAATTACATTTTTTATACAACATTATTGTTGATGCTGTCTTTTTACTGATGTTAAATATACCAGCTCTTATATTAGCAGAGTATGATGGCAAGTACAATAAAATGAAATAATGATAATGTAATAGTGTACTCACAATAAATAGGCATGAAGTTTCCTTGGAAAGCAGCTTTATTGTAGACCTTTGAATTTCTTGAAACAATAAATTGAATATTTCTAGAAATATACCATGTCATCTTTAGCAAAACAAAAAAACTTTACTCTTGATAATATTTTGACCTCAAATCAACGCTAACACAAATCATTACATACAGAGGCGTAGCTACAGATATTTTTTTGGGGGGGGAGAATTTAAAAATTTCCCAACTTGAAAAATATTGTTCTAATTTCCATTTAAAATTATACAATGCAATGTGCTTATAATGATAACAATACTTATGCATTAAAAATAATTTCTTTTCAAAAAAAAAAAAAAAAAAAAAAATAGATTTATTGCTATTTTTTCAGCATGAAAATAAAGATCAGAAGAAAAAGAGATAAAGATTATACTTTTACCACAAAGGTTAAAGAAACAATTTCAAATAATGCAATAAATGTAAGATTCAAAGTTAGAGACATTGCATACATTAAAAAAAAATTATATAAATATATGAAATATGAAACAAAAAATGTTACATAAAGAAAAATTGTAACGATTGCTAATGAACACTTACATTGTAATTTTTTTCATTTAACACTGATCCTTCTGTTCTTCAAAGAAGCCCACCTAATGATCACATCATCCAGTTTAAGTAAGTCTGCTATTTTATTTTCACATTTCAAAAGCATTAAGCTACCCAGTCTGTCATCGCTCATGGTAGTTCGTAATTCATTTTTTATAATTTTTAGCTGACTAAATGTCCTTTCATTTGACGCAACACCATAAGCTGCTATGAATGTTAAAATGCACAGTTTGAAGGCTTGACCTAAATAATTTTTGAATTTTTTGGCATGAACGAAAAGTCCGTTAAGAGAGTCAACATTATTGTTTGAACACAAGTCAAAAAGTATTTCCATTTGACTCTGCAAGTCGTGTATGTCAGGTTTATCAGATCCAGGAGGAAACATGTTAATAACTTTTTCTAGATTACTTATGCTCAAATTTGCTTTGGTGAATGGTAGCTTAAAAATCGAATGTATCGGTTCAATAGTATCTTTGATATATAAAACATTGTCATTGAAACCCATTATTAATGTGTCCAAAACTTCTTTGAATTCTTTCCTGTAAAAAGTATTTAAATCTATGTCCATTGCTGTTCTATTGTTTTCATCAATTTTTTTAGGTGGAACCCTTTTTCTATGGTGTTTTCGGAAGTCTGATTCAACATCTATCCCCATTTTTTCAGCGAATACAATTGAACTTTTTATAAGATTATTCATTCCAGTGGAATCATCACTAATTGCTTGTAAGCTTTGGACAGTACTTTTTATTATCGCAATGCAGTCAATGACGTTAAAATCAGGTGTCTCCAGAATTTCAGTTAAAATTTTCAGTTAAACTTCAATTCCCCTGTGCTTGAAATAGAAAATAACTAAAAGGGCAGTAATGACTGCTTAAGACTGAGGCCTACCAAGTTGGCTTAGATTCAGTACTAAACAAAATGAGATTAGGTCTTGTGGTGCTTATGAAAAAAAGAGGGGAGGGACTTATAGGAAACATACTTAGAAACAACAAATAATTGATACTGGCAAATCACAAAAATTAGGACATTACTTTTTTAAATTAACAATTTTTCATGTAAAAGAAGAAATCAAGCAACTATTTCCTTTTTAAACATCAATATGGGTTAGAAATTCCATTGCATAGTAAAACACAATTCAATTAATGAAAATGGTAGGAATTACAGTTTTGATTATAATTCCATTAAGGATATAATTAAACAATTTTAATCTGAAGGGACATAAAAACATCAAAGGATATTGACAATACAATCACCGATATGCATTATTCATGCAAGTAACTTAAAAATGAATGCACATCAAATTTAACTTTTTTTTGATAGAGGGGGCAGATCATAATTCTACATTTCCAATAATTCCCAATGTTATCAAAGTTACTCTGTTTTGTTTGTCTAAAGTTTTGTTTGTGAAAGATTCTAAAGTGTGCAAAATTGAATAAAAACTAAACTAAGAAATTCCTTTTGCAAATTAGTTGTATTAATTGAACAATAAAAAAAAAGACATGGCATATATACACTATATGGCCATTAACCATCAGACACTTTCACTTTTAAGACATTTTGTCAAATATTTAAAATTATACTTGTAATGTTTTTCTGGAACTACAGGATTATAAAGATTGTTTGACCTCATATTTATCAAAGTCCATTTTATAAGAAGGATAATTAGGAGCAAAAAAAAAAAAAAAAAAAAGAATCCCAATAATAATAATATTTGGGATCACCATGTACATTAAAATGCACAAAATGATATTTGGCTGTAGAATACAAATATGTGGTTACTACTTATCATGTACCCTGAATTTTGTAAAAATAGCACATTAATTCATAGAAATAGCATTTTTTTTTTTTTTAAGTTTAAAGAAATTTTGCATGTTTTTAGCTTATATCATGCAGGATTTTTAACCAAATTTTCCAGTTTTAGAAAAATTGGCAAAATAATAGTTGAAACAATATAGTGCTATTAGAATATAAATATATTAAAATTTTTATGAAATATATTTTTACTTTATTGAATATTTTATTATATTTTTCCATAATTTTATAGTCAATTCTATTGAGCAACTCTTAAAAAAAAAACCAGTAAAATATTGTGATTTTTTGGAAAAATATCTGTGATAGGAGGGAACTGATTTTTAGTTACTCTCTAAAAGCAGCTGAATGATAAGGGATCTTCCACAAATTTGCTCTTTTTTTTTTACTTTTAATGAATATTGTTTAGGCGTAAGCCTTAAATAAAGAAATAAATTTATTGATAGTAATGGATTTGACCTTGACAGGTTAATTACTGTCAAATAAAAATTCTTGATATTTCAAATTTCTTGATATTAATGGATTTGACCTTGAGAAAACCAATTACTGTCAAAATAAAAGTCTTGATTAATATTTATGACTAAAATAATGATTTAAAAATACTTAATGTTGATTTATTATTAAATTAATGTTTATTTCTTGACAAGTTGACAGCTTAATTTAATTTAAATTCATTTAAAGAGATTTATTGGTCTTATTTTATGTCAAAATTAATGTTTTATTTATTGATAAGTTGTCAACTTGAGTACTTTTTAAATCATTATTAGAGATTTATTGAGTTTTTAATTATTTTATGTCAAGTTAATGATATATTTTTAAATTTATGATCATGTAATTTTATCTTTATGCTGTTTCTTATTATATTTCCCCAAGAAAGGGGGTTCACTCTTGAATCTGCAACCAAGCAGATAAAACGTGTATGTCCTGGCTCTGCAATCAGGCAGAGTACAATATATAAAATGACTTTGTATTCAAATTAAGATTGTGAAATTTCATGGCCTTGTACAAAAGGAATATTGATTTGGCTCTGTAACTACAAATGTGTAAGTTCAGAATCTTGAAATAGATTCATGGCTCTCTATGAGAGAATGACATTTGATATCACTAATGCATATACTCTAATGTGAATTTATTTAATTAATGAACTATTTATTAATCTAATTTGCTCTCCCGTTTGACCATCATGAACATTGTGACTGATACACCCATTTTCTTAATGGTGCGCCTCAACCTGGCAGTGTTAAATAGTGAATAGTGTTAAATAGTGACTAAATTGTGTGACTATTGTGACTATTGTGCATGAACAATTGACTTGGATTACCTAAGGATTACCTGAAATAAACAGGTAAGAAGCTTTATTATTATCAATTAGAAATTAAAATTTTATTATTTGTTAGTTATGGAAAATTTAGGAAAACTTAAAGCAAAGCGTTCTGTTGAACGAACAAGTTTTACTAAGTTAATAACAAAATTAGACACGTTATTAGCAGATGATATTGATAATACAAAAACTGATGAATTATTAGAGCTTCACGAAACATTGTCTTTAAAAGAATCTACATTTCAAAAATTAAATCATGAAATTGAAGCTCAAATATCAGACTTAAAAGAATATGAAAAGGATATTGCTAGCAGTGAAAAGTATAATGATCAGTTGATAAGTGCTAAATTTAAAATTAAAAATAGATTAAGTAAATGCAATAAAGGCAATATTTCTATGATATCAGGTAGTTCTGTGAATGCATTGAATAGTTCTGTCAGTGGAACAGAAGCAAGTTCTTATTCGGCCATGAAATTACCCAAATTAAATGTTCCAAAATTTTCTGGTGAAATCGAAGAATGGGTAGAATTTTTTAATTGTTTTGAAACATCGATACACCAGAATAAATCACTGTCAAAGATAGAGAAATTTGCATATTTAAAATCTTTGTTATGTAATCGTGCATACAATGTGGTAGAAGGATTTCCATTGACAGAACAAAATTATGATACCTGTATTGATTTAATAAAGGACCGATTTGGTAAAGTTGATGTAATTATAAATAAACATATGTCTAATTTGTTAAACATGGAACCCGTGAAAAATTGCTCAAATTTAAATGCATTAAGAAGATTGCATGACGTTTGTGAAATAAACATAAGAAGTTTAAGAAATTTAGGAGTAACATCTAATTCCTATGGGCATTTATTAAATCCTGTTTTGATTAAGTTATTACCCCATGAACTTGTAATTGAATATCACAGAAGACGTGATACTAGACCTTGATGTAACAGATCTAATTGCCTTTCTTAAATCAGAAATTGAATGCAGAGAAAAAGCTTTGCTTATGACTAGTTCTAAAACTGATACAACTTCTTCGTTTGTATATAAAAATAAAACTGAATATCGTGAAAGAAAACAATCAAATAAATATCAACATGCTAATACTCTAAATGCTAATATTAAAGTTTATTGTGTTTTCTGTAAAAGTAATGAACATTTATCGTCTGAGTGTAAAAATTTAGCTGATGAAAAGAAAAGATTAATGTTAAAAAAAGAAGGTAGATGCTATCGGTGTTTTTTCAAATCCCATTTATCTTCGCAGTGCCGGGTAAAATTGCAACCATGTATAAATTGTAAAAGCACTGAACATAACAAATTATTTTGTTTTAAGAAAAAATTGAAACCAGAAATATCCGAAAATCAAACAATTGTATCTAATTCTCATTGTAATTTGAAAAATTCTAATTATGCTGTTTTATTGCAAACATGTTGTGTAACTGCTCAAGGTAACTCGAAATCAAAATTAGTTCGTTTACTGCTTGATTCTGCAAGCGAGAAAAGCTTCATAACAAAAACATTAGCTTGTGAATTAAATTTGCCTGTTTTACGAAAAGAACATTTAATGTATTTGCCTTTGGTATTGATCAAGGTCGGGAAGAAGAATATGATGTTTTCAAAATTAAATTAAGAAGTAAATTGAATTATCGCCGTTTCATAAATGTTGAGGTATTAGTTACAGATTTAATAAGCGCAACAACTTTGAAGGTTCCAAATTCTGATCCTTTAATTACGAAATATGTTGAGAGTAAGGGATGGAAATTAGCAGATCTTACCCCCCCAGGAATCAGCAGTGCAAATCCTTCTTGGAGCTGATTATTTTTGGAATGTGCAGAAAGGCATCGTAGAAGAAATTAATGAGCATTTATATGTAGCTAATACACTTTTTGGTTACACAATAGTGGGAAAAATTAACTCTGAAAGCAACAAAACAATTAATGCTCATCATGTATCGGTGAATGAAAGGGAAAACTTTGATTTGCAAAGATTTTGGGACCTAGAATCATTGGGTATTTCTGATAGTAAAAGTGAACTATTTTCACAAAAGGATTTAGATGCAATGGATTTATTTAAAGATAATTTAAATTTTGTTAATGGAAGATATGAAACGAAACTTTTGTGGAAGGTAAACAAAAATGAATTGGAATCCAATTTTGATGTAGCTAAACAGAGACTTTGGGGATTAAAATCAAAATTATGCAAAAATGAATGGTTATTAAATGAATATAAGAAAATATTAAATGAGCAGTCTGATTTGGGGATAATTGAAGAATGTAAATTTGATAAAAACGAAGTGAACACATATTATATGCCTCACAGACCAGTAATAAGGGAAGACAAACTGACAACGAAAGTAAGAATAGTATATGACGCGTCATCTAAAGTTAAAGGAGCAAAATCCTTAAATGACTGCCTATTTTCTGGTCCCAATTTAAATCCCAATATTTTGGATATTATTTTAAGATTCCGTCTTCACAAGATTGCCTTCTCAGCAGATATAGAGAAGGCATTTTTACAAATTCAGATAGAAGATGAAGATAGAAATTTTTTGAGGTTCTGGTGGTTTGATAATATCACTAGTAATAATCCCATCTTGAAGGTCTTCCGCATGACTCGTGTAACTTTTGGTGTAACAACCTCACCATTTCTCCTTTCTGCAACCATCAAACATCACATTGAGGGATATAAAGATCTTTTTGAGAAAATAGTTAATATGTTAAATACTTCATTGTATGTTGATGACTTGTTCCATGGCGCAGATTCAGTAAATGAAGCTTTTGTTTTATCAAAAGGTGCAGAGAAGATATTGAGTGAGGCCAATATGAAATTAAGAAAATTCAAAACCAGTTCAATGGAATTAAAAAATTTATGGAAAGAACATGGGATAAATTTTGAGGAAGACACCCTTGAACAAAATCTTTCAAAGATATTGGGAATCAAATGGATGACAGAAAGTGACACATTAAAATTAGATTTACAACCACTTTTGATAGAATTTGATAGTCAAATTATCACTAAGCGTCTTGTTTTACAAACTATGGCGAAAATTTATGACCCTCTTGGACTCATTTCTCCCTTTGTAATAAGAATGAAGTTTTTGATGCAAGAAATCTGGGAACATGGAATGGACTGGGATTCTATGTTGCCAGATCCTTTAAGTGAAAATTTCAAAAAATGGTTTCACGAGGTTAAGGAGTTAGTAAATTTTGAAATGCATAGAAAATATTTTGTAAATAATGTAAAGCTAAATCCTGAAACTACTCAGCTTTTTATTTTTTTTGATGCTAGTATAAAGGGATATGGGTCAGTAGCCTATATTCGTGATCCCCTTTCTTGTGAAACTTCATTTGTTATTGCAAAATCTAGAGTGGCACCTCTAAAAAAAGTTACGTTACCTCGCCTTGAGCTTCTTGGAGCCCTTACAGCTGCAAGATTAGCAAATTATTTAAGGGGGATATTTGAAATTGATAATGAAAATATATTTTGTCTTTGCGACTCACAAATTGTTTTGCACTGGATAAAAGGCAGTGCCAGTAAATGGAAACCCTTTGTCGCAGCCTATATTCGTGATCCCCTTTCTTGTGAAACTTCATTTGTTATTGCAAAATCTAGAGTGGCACCTCTAAAAAAAGTTACGTTACCTCGCCTTGAGCTTCTTGGAGCCCTTACAGCTGCAAGATTAGCAAATTATTTAAGGGGGATATTTGAAATTGATAATGAAAATATATTTTGCCTTTGCGACTCACAAATTGTTTTGCACTGGATAAAAGGCAGTGCCAGTAAATGGAAACCCTTTGTCGCAAATCGCGTACGTGAAATTCAAGAACTTGTTGCTCCTGTGCAATGGAAATTTTCTAAGGGAAAAGAAAATCCTGCAGATGTTCTCTCTCGTGGTTGTTCTGCATCTGAATTGATTCTGAACTCTGTGTGGTTAAATGGTCCCTGCTGGTTGAAGGAAAATTCTTTACCAATATTTACGCATGAAATTCCAATAAATCTGTCTGATGAAGAGGTCCTGCAGGAAAAACATAAAATGCTTGTTTGCTCCGTATCCTAAAATATTCCTGAATTCGAACTTTTGTATAAATTTTCATCCTGGACCAAATTGAGACGAATTATGGCTTGGTGTCTCAGATTTATTAAAAACAGTAGATGTCCATCTGAAAAAATCAGTGGTTTCTTAACTGTTCAAGAACTTGAAGGGGCAACAAACGCTATTGTGAAATTGATTCAACATCATGAATTCGGAGAAGAACTGAAAACGTTAAATTCAAAAAAGAACCTAAATTCTAAAAGTAAATTACTTCCTTTACATCCTTTTCTTGACGAAAATGGTATTCTTCGTGTAGGAGGTAGGTTAAAAAATGCAAACCTCTCTGAATACCAAAAACACCAAATTATCGTACCTAAAAGACATCATGTTACAGATTTAATCATAAAATACTTTCATGAAAAACATCTTCATAGTGGCACTCAGTTAAAAATTTCGGCCATTCGACAAAATTTTTGGATAGTTAATGCTAAAAAAGCTGTAAAAAGAGAAATAAGGAAATGTATTAAATGCTTCCGAAATATGCCACACCTTTCATCTCAAATAATGGGAAATCTTCCATCATCACGTGTAACACAAGCTCGAGTTTTTTCGAGAGTAGGAGTGGATTTAGCTGGCCCTTTTTTGATCAAACCTCGTAAAGGGCGTGGTGTGAAACCCTTTAAGCATTATATTTGCCTTTACATTTGTTTTGCAACAAAGGCTATCCATCTTGAAATTGTCACAGATCTTACCACTGAAACATTTTTAGCCTCGCTGAAAAGGTTTGTAGCTCGACGTGGAAAGCCTCAAGAAATATATTCAGACAGAGGTACAAACTTTGTAGGAGCTGACCGAGAAATGAAGAAAATGATGGCTCGAATTGTTTCTGATGAAAATTTTCACAAATATCTGACTGACGAAATGATAATATGGAAATTTAATCCACCTTCTGCCCCCCACTTTGGAGGCCTTTGGGAAGCGGGAATAAAACAAATGAAAAATCATTTAAAAAGAACAATTGGTGAACAAATTTTGACTTATGAAGAGTTCTTAACATTGATTGCACAGATTGAATCTTGTTTAAATTCGAGACCGCTCATGGCTGAATCTTCTGACCCCAATGACTTCACTGCTTTGACACCAGGACACTTCATTATAGGAGCACCAATGACATCCTTGCCTGAACCTGACATCTCCTCTACATATGTTACTCCCTTGGAACATTGGAAACTGCTGAAAAAGATTTTCCAGAGCTTTTGGAAAAGATGGTCTTCAGACTACCTCTCACAATTGCAACAGCGAACAAAGTGGTTGAAGAGTAACCCGAACTTAAAAATCAATGACTTAGTGCTGATAAAGGAAGAAAACCAGCCCCAATTAAGGTGGAAATTGGGCCGAATAATTGAACTTTTTCCTGGTGAAGATAGTCATGTTCGGGTTGTTAAACTGAAAACTTTGCACGGGGAACTGAAACGCCCCATACAAAAACTCTCTCCTTTACCAATAGAAAATTGACTGTATTTGATTTATTATTTTCTTTTATATGTTTAATTTTTGTGATTTATTGAATCATAATGTATATTAATTTTTCTTTCTCTATTTTTAGTTATACCAATTTTAACTCCTGAGGACAGTTAGAATTGTTAGAATTCATATTGAAGTTGTTTTATTTTATTTAAATACTAAAAAAAAAAAAAAAAAAAAAAAAAAAACTTTACAGGTAAAATGTTTTCATTTTATTGTTTTAATATTTGATTAAGAAAACTGGTAAGATAAATATTAAATTTGATGAACTCCGTTCATGGAGGCGGAGGATGTTTAGGCGTAAGCCTTAAATAAAGAAATAAATTTATTGATAGTAATGGATTTGACCTTGACAGGTTAATTACTGTCAAATAAAAATTCTTGATATTTCAAATTTCTTGATATTAATGGATTTGACCTTGAGAAAACCAATTACTGTCAAAATAAAAGTCTTGATTAATATTTATGACTAAAATAATGATTTAAAAATACTTAATGTTGATTTATTATTAAATTAATGTTTATTTCTTGACAAGTTGACAGCTTAATTTAATTTAAATTCATTAAAAGAGATTTATTGGTCTTATTTTATGTCAAAATTAATGTTTTATTTATTGATAAGTTGTCAACTTGAGTACTTTTTAAATCATTATTAGAGATTTATTGAGTTTTTAATTATTTTATGTCAAGTTAATGATATATTTTTAAATTTATGATCATGTAATTTTATCTTTATGCTATTTCTTATTATATTTCTCCAAGAAAGGGGGTTCACTCTTGAATCTGCAACCAAGCAGATAAAACGTGTATGTCTTGGCTCTGCAATCAGGCAGAGTACAATATATAAAATGACTTTGTATTCAAATTAAGATTGTGAAATTTCATGGCCTTGTACAAAAGGAATATTGATTTGGCTCTGTAACTACAAATGTGTAAGTTCAGAATCTTGAAATAGATTCATGGCTCTCTATGAGAGAATGACATTTGATATCACTAATGCATATACTCTAATGTGAATTTATTTAATTAATGAACTATTTATTAATCTAATTTGCTCTCCCGTTTGACCATCATGAACATTGTGACTGATACACCCAAATATTAATGGATATATTTGGAACAAATGTTTTGATTTGAATGTTTAATTTTATCATCGGATTAAGATTGTTCTGGTAGTTATCCAAGAAAAACTAAAACATCAATAAAAAATTTAAATTGATGATTTGGAAAATTCCTTATCATTCATCTGCTTTTAGAGAGCAACTAAAAATCAGTTCACTTCTATTGTCGATATCTTTCTGAACTTTCTTGAAAATCATTTGGATTTTTTAATAAGAGTTGTTTTATAGAGTTGTTTATTAAAATTATGTAATTAATTAATGAAGTAATTTATAAATAATTTATATTATTTATAAATAATTTATAATAATTAAATAATTTATAAAATTGTTTTATTTTTTTTTATTTTTGCGAATGTGCATCTAAAAATTGTTCTGTAGAACTGCTCATAATTCATAAAATATTTAATATTTTTATATTCTAATTGCTCTATATTATTTCTTTTACACTTTTCTTATTTTTCTGAAACAGATATTAAATTTGGTTCAAAACACTGCAAGATATAAGCTAAAAACATGCAGGAACTTTTTATAAAAATACTTATATTTCTGTGAATATACATGCTATTTTTACACAATTCAGCAAACATTTTGTATAGTATCCTCAAATTTATATTCTACATTAGGGGTGCACAACCTGTGGCCCGCGGGCCAAACTGATACCAGTAATTTTATGTAGAATAATTTTCCTTATAATAATGACAGAAACTTTGCTATGAAAGAAAACAAACGTCACTTTTGAAATATTCTGGCAAGAAGGTTGTGCATCGCTATTCTACATTAATAGATCATTTCATGCCTTTTAATTTACAGGGTGATCCTAAATATAATTACTTTTATTTAATTATGTTTTGGCCCCTAATTGTCATTCTTATCAAATCGACATTGATAAATATGAAGACAAACATATTCTTTATAATCTTGAAGTTCCAGAAGAATTAGACAAAAAAAATTTTTAATATTCAACAAAATGTCTAAAATTGAAAGTGTCCAGTCATTAATGGCCATATAGTGTATGAAGTTTGATTCTGTACCTTTTTTTAAAGTCAAAATAAACATTTTGGATAATTAAATTGAGTTGTTGCTTTAAATTATTTCAGTGGTATTTTTTCATTTCTGTATGACTGTAAATCTAAAATGGCATGTAAAAAATAACACAGTTTAAAGATTATTTTTTCTTTCAAACAATTCAGCTACCCTGCATTTATAAATGTTAAAGGGATAATCTCCTCCTGGAAAAATTTGAATTTCAAGCCCTGATATTCAAAGATATATAGTTTTTATAAATTATATTTCAATACATTTAAAATGTTTTAATGGTGTGTGAAACATGTTTGTAATTTATTGTTTGGGATGGCATTATATTAAAAAAAAAAAAAAAAAAAAAAAAAAAAATACCATTATGAAAAACACATCTAGTGCCAAATATCTGAATCTGGCAGGTAAAGGAGCTTCCGATATCCAGCAAAATCAATATCTGGTTCATCCCTAATAAAAAATAAGTAAGTTGACTCTGTTTATTTCCTAAAGAACATGTTTTTTTAACACTATTTCTACCAGTATCCAAATCATCTTTAAAAATTTTGATTTTTAGTTATTTTGCTTCTAATTTTTAAAGCTAATAAGTATTAAAACAACTCTTCAATTTATTAAAAATGATTCAGAATAGTTTTGATCTAAAACTTACAAATAAAATAGTAATTATAAATTAAAATATTTTGAAATGTGCCATTTGACATTGGTAAAATTAGTGTTCACAATAATTTTTTTCACATTTAAAAAGGACTTTAAGGAATTTTAAGGTCTGTCAACCAATTTTTAGATAACCAGGTTTCTACTGTATTTGCAAAAGTAGGATGAAATAATAAGAGATTTGCTATTTGTTCTGTTACTTGTAGAAATTAATTAAATAGTAGTCTAAAAAATCTGCACAAATTGGGACCAGAGGCTGTGCAGATTTTCAGGGATGCCACTTTTCCGCCAAAAGGCGGATTTCCGCTTTTTTTAACTTTTAAGAGTTCGCGATTTTCGTTAAGATCGATTTCGTTTTCACGAAATAAAATAACGATTTTCGTCGAATGATTGCGAAATAAAACAGCAATTTTCGCTAAAAGATCGCGAAATACAACGGCCTTTTTCGTCAAGTGATCGCGAAATATAACCGCGATTTTCGTTAAAAGATAGCGAAATATAACAGCGATTTTCGTTAAAAAAATCGAAAAAAAATGGATATTTTCATCAAACGCCCGCGATATAAAGCAACAATTTTCATCAAACGATCGCGAAACAAAACGGTGATTTTTGTGAAACGAATCGCAATGGGAAACGGCGATTTTCGTCAAAAAAAATCAGGATGTAAAACGGCGATTTTCGTCAAACGATCGCAAAACGAAACTGTGTTTTTTGTGATACGATCGCAATGTGAAACGGCGATTTTTGTCAAAGGATCGCGATGTGGAACGATGATTTTCTTCAAACGATCATGATGTGAAACGGCAATTTTCGACAAACGATCGCTAAAAAAAACGGCCATTTTCCTCAAACGACCGCGATGTAAAACGGTGATTTTTTTCAAACGATTGCAATGTGAAACGGCAATTTTCATAAAACGATCGCGATGTGGAACTATGATTTTCGTCAAACTATCATGATGTGAAACGGCGATTTTCGTCAAACGATCGCTGAATAAAACGGTGATTTTCGTCAAACGATCATGAAATAAAACAGCTATTTTCATTAAATAAATATCCTGTAAAATTTTGCTATTCACCCGTGGAATAATCATCGAATCTATTGCTGGGTTACCTTAATTGATTTAAAATGCTGTGACCTAAAGAAAAATCATTTTTACTTACTCGTATAAATTAAAAGTTTACCACAAAAATAAAAGCTGTAATTCTTTATTTAGTTTATTATAAACAATATAATTGACAAAATTCGCACATAAATGTTCTGAAAAATGTCGTAAATTTTACTTTACGCATAATTTCCGCTTTTTTGTGATTTTCTGAGTGGCATCCCTGGATTTTAGAGTTTTGTAGATTTTTGATTAAATGTTTTATTTTTTTCAACTTACCTTTTTTTTTTTTTTTTTCCCAAGAAAAGCATGTCATAATTCAGTTTAAGTAAATCAAAACTTGAATCTTTTTACCTGTACATTATCATTTTAATGTACCAAATTATTTCTTGCTACTATTTTTAAACATTTTTTATATAGTCCTTTGGTTGATTGTTGAAGTTTCTTTTTGAATTTTCTAAATAGTCCTTATTCCCTCTTAGTCTGTACCAGCTGCTCCAAACACTTCACAATTTCTGACATTCACGGTCAGATTCTGTTTTAGTGGGTTCATTATTGAAAAAATAATTTATTCATCTGCAATATGATTTTAAGACTTCATTTTTATTATTCATCCTTCAACTTTTTTTTCTTTAAAAACTCGTGTGAACTTGGGTTGGAATTTTTTGCATAATTCATCAGAGTTCAGTTGCTTTAACTTGTGATAAGGTTAAATGAAAAATATTTATCTTCATCCTCATTTTAGATAAATCAAGAGCCAGGCCATATTTTATATCATGCATTAATTAAAAGTTTGCATGAAAAAAAAATTAATTCACAATTTTCTTTAATGGACAATAGATAATGTTATTGCTAAAACTTTTCTGCATTTGTTTACAACTCTCTTTGATTTCTATTATTTTACATTTTTTTGTATGTAAATTTCTGTGGAATGAAAGTGTTTTATTTATGTAACATCTTGTGT
This sequence comes from Maratus speculifer, assembly GCA_964019185.1. Lineage (NCBI taxonomy): Eukaryota > Metazoa > Arthropoda > Arachnida > Araneae > Salticidae > Maratus > Maratus speculifer. The sequence goes on along the minus strand of OZ025293.1, from coordinate 204,988,500 downwards.
CATTACTATTTTCCCATAAATTTCTATAAAAAATTATTTTATTTGCATTCACTGTTAATTGGAATAAAGATTATAAAAAATAATTCATAATTGCAAATTCATTGTTTATATTTTGAAATGCGAGCAGATTTCGGAGCTTTGTGGATCTTAGAAGTGTGGATTCTGAAGACTGTATTATTCGGTATGCTTATTTTATATAAAAGATTGAGTGACATTGAATATTAAATTGAATTAAGTATCATTATTTGCTCTTTACAAATTTCTCCAGTTTAATTTTTTAGATGCCTAAAGAGTTAAGCTTATAAACAATAATTTAAAGCGTTTTTTTAAATATTTATTTATTCATTAGACAAAATAACCATAGAGGCTTTCAAAGTTGTATTCACTTTAGATTTTAATAACTTTTTACACTATTTTAAAAAATAAAATTTTTTTCTATTTTAATCAATGATTTTGTTTTTAAATCATTTGATTAAATTCGCAACTTAAAAGCTTTTTAATCAACTGATGAAATCATTCATGTACTATTTTTAAGCTAACTTTAGTGAGATTTTTTTTTTTCTAAATATCTTAGGAATATCAAAAGAATAAGGACTTTTAAAGTTTTGTCTCATAAAACTAATAAAAAATGCTTCTTTTAAAGCTAATGTAATATGCTTTGAATTTATCTTTCTTCATCAGTCGCGAAACATTTTCTTTCTTTTCTTGTTGTGAGAATGTACTTCTGTTATAGCAATTTGAAAGAAGAAATAATGATTTATTCGAAAAACTGTCCTGTTAATGCCCTGACAATTGATGAAACAAAATTTGGCTATACTGTACTCAGCAGAATGGAGAAATGATTAGAATTCTGATAAAATATGCACAAAAATACAATAAGATGAATTTACTCTTTAGAAGTCTATGAAGAGGAAATTAACTTATGGCTGTAAACTTTTATCTTAAATTATGTGGTTTAAGGATATTTTCATATAACAATGATGCATTGTTTTATCCTGAAAATTTTAATGCATTGTTTTATTTTTATTAGAATGAAAAACGAAAAATGTTAATGGAACATGAGACTTCCAAACTGAAACAGTTAGAAGAACAACATTCAATTGAACTACAAGAGTGGAAAGCTAGTTTAATACCTCGCAAACAGGTAATTAAAGACATATGAATGTATAATTATAAGGTGAACTGTTTATTATTCATAATTTAATGTACATTTTATGATTTTTTTTAGAAATTAGAAGATGAATTTATTGCTCAAAATGAAGAGTTAGAAAAACATTTAAAAGAATGTTTGAATGAAAGCTATGTACCACCTTGTCTGTTCAAATCTGATTCATCACTACAAATGTCTGTATAATAATAATATTTTTTATAGATCTTAGAGAGGCTAATGAACCATATGTGCCTTCTCTATAGTGCCAATAAATTTGATACTATTTCAAACAAAAATATAGTTTGAAAGAATTTTAAAATCATTTTTGAACAAAATTTTTTGTGGAAAAATATTTTGTTTTGGTTTATGCATCTGTGATATATTTGTTACATCACTTAGATATTTTATCTTTTATATATCACATCATATGTTTTTCTCTTCATTGTATATTTTCTTAGATCTGCATTATGTCCTAAACTTTCAATGCAATGGTGGTGTTCCAGTAGATAATGAATATAATTTATAAAAGTAGAGAAAAGAAGAAAAATCCTAATGATAAAAAAGTGAAACAATGAAATTCTATGTATTCATTTTATATGTAGAGATTAAAAAATATATATATTAATACCACAGTTTAGTTAAGATATAAAAGCCAAATATATAATTTTTAAAGAATAGCTGGTTGTCAATATTTACACAAAGCATATGCATTTTTTTCTGTTTCTGCCATTTGGCTTTCAAAAATTAGATTGCATACACTGTAAGATGTTATAAAAATTGATAATGCATGGCAGTCCACTTTTAAAGAACAGGACTTTAAAAAGTACAGAGGCACTGTTTGAATTAACTTTTTAAAATGTTCAATAAGTATTTATGATATTGAATTGTTTTCGATTCAGACTTCTGTACAGGTGCTATCCTACATATGATGAAAAACCATCACAACTGAAAAATATAATAAGTTCAAAATCTAAATATAATAAAATGCAGTGTAATGATTCCAGTGCAAACTCATCTGTTCAATCATGCCTCTTCGCATTTAAGCATTTGCTGGTTCAAGTGCTTAAATACACCATCTGGTGGAGGAAAGGTGTAACTTCTCCCTAAAGAAAAATCCCATGCAAGTGCATTGCATTACATGTATTTTTAATTTCTTCAGAACAATTTTTTTGCACAATTTCATGTGATATTTTGTTCCGTATTACATGACAAATAAAAATTTATCCTAATTTGAATATCTAATACTTTCAATCACATTTACAATAAAGAATTATTTCAATGTCACTTTAGCATTAGATACATGGATATTAAAGAAACAATTTTCCTGTACCAAAAGGTGCAATCAATGGCTGTTTTAAGTACCATTTGCATGGGATATACTGGAGGTTTTACTGCTCATAATAGTGCAATAAAATATGTCAACATTGGTGCATCTGAAACATTTGTGCCAATATTTTTATCAAATATTTCAAATTTTAAGTGAAAACCACAATTTTTCTGCACCATGCTAGAACGGGCATTTACTCTAGTAATAAATAAAATATAAAACACTTGCGTATGGGTAGAAATTCAATGAATCGCACTCAATATATCTCAATGTATGCACAAAATTTCTTTAGTTACCCATAATTTTCGGTAACATTTCAGTGCAATTTTCACTTTGTGTACCACTTTTCTCAACCCAGTGTCATTGTGAAATTTTTTCATATGATAGCGATACTCAAATAAACATTTTCATCTTTGACAAGTAAATATTCTAAATTAATAGCATAAGATGAACATTTTTTTATTGTTCTTATAAGCATAAATCCTATTACACAGTTGAAAGTTTGTAGCAAATTAGACATCTGTTGATGAAAGAATAAAAATAAAGAAACTAGGTTGGTTTTTTCTAATTCACAAAAATGTTTTATTACTAAAACAGTAATTACAGTATAAATTTCAGTCAAATCGTTTTAATTATTAAGTTTTGTCTTTTAGATTGATACTTGACATAAAGCAATGCTTGTTATATTGAAATTTGATACATGAAATTCATCAGTAATACATACAGTGAAATACCATTGTTGGTTAAATATCGACTTTAAAATAGATATTATGCAGTTAGTTATAAAACTATGCTACCAGAAAAATTTTTTGTTTTTACATCAGAAATATTTTCAGAGATACTTATACTGCAGAAAGATCAGCATTACAAAAGAAAATGAGGTGTCAAAATGTTTCTTGATTTGACTGGTAAATTTATAGAACATTTTGTTGATTTTGAATACTTGTTCCCCTGCTAAAATTTCAGTGTCTAAAAAAATCATTAAAACTGTAAAGTTCCTTGTGCATTTCATTGAGCTTAAATCTTTGTACTGTTGATAAACTTGTGATTTCATTTGAGGGATCTTTTGTAATCATAGTATCAAATCATCATAATAGTCATAAATGCTAATATAATATGTGTAATGAGATTTACCTAATGTTTGTTTGCATCTAATTCTTAAGAAGGACTTCCTTAAAATCACTAATATCTTCATATCTATCATATGATGATAGAGCAAGAGCCCGTGACTGGCAGACCTTCGTTATTTTATAAAAGCTGAAACTTTCTCAGCGCAGTCTTCTAACAAAGATAGGAACGATGGGTAATTATGAAATTTGGATCATGGTGGCTTTGGCAGTGACCATGGAGCAAAGGTGCAAAAAATAGCAACTTACTTTCGTCATTTTATAAAGCGTGATTTTTTGATATTTCCTTTGGAATGATGTCAGAAATCACGTCCTCCCTTGGCAGACACTTCCTGTGGTTCCAACCCCCGGCCGACAACCACTAAACTTCAATAATAGGAAATTCTACTTTCGTCATTTTATAAAAGCTGAATTTTTTATATTTCCTTTGGAATGATGTCAGAAATCACGTCCTCCCTTGGCAGACACTTCCTGTGGTTCCAACCCCTGGCCGACAACCACTAAACTTCAATAATAGGAAATTCTACTTTCGTCATTTTATAAAAGCTGAATTTTCTATATTTCCTTTGGAATGATGTCAGAAATCACGTCCTCCCTTGGCAGACACTTCCTGTGGTTCCAACCCCCGGCCGACAACCACTAAACTTCAATAATAGAAAATTCTACTTTCGTCATTTTATAAAAGCTGAATTTTTGATATTTCCTTTGGAATGATGTCAGAAATCACGTCCTCCCTTGGCAGACACTTCCTGTGGTTCCAACCCCCGGCCGACAACCACTAAACTTCAATAATAGGAAATTCTACTTTCGTCATTTTATAAAAGCTGAATTTTTGATATTTCCTTTGGAATGATGTCAGAAATCACGTCCTGCCTTGGCAGACACTTCCTGTGGTTCCAACCCCCGGCCGACAACCACTAAACTTCAATAATAGGAAATTCTACTTTTGTCATTTTATAAAAGCTGAATTTTCTATATTTCCTTTGGAATGATGTCAGAAATCACGTCCTCCCTTGGCAGACACTTCCTGTGGTTCCAACCCCCGGCCGACAACCACTAAACTTCAATAATAGGAAATTCTACTTTCGTCATTTTATAAAAGCTGAATTTTTGATATTTCCTTTGGAATGATGTCAGAAATCACGTCCTCCCTTGGCAGACACTTCCTGTGGTTCCAACCCCCGGCCGACAACCACTAAACTTCAATAATAGGAAATTCTACTTTCGTCATTTTATAAAAGCTGAATTTTTGATATTTCCTTTGGAATGATGTCAGAAATCACGTCTTCCCTTGGCAGACACTTCCTGTGGTTCCAACCCCCGGCCAGCAACCACTAAACTTCAATAATAGGAAATTCTACTTTCGTCATTTTATAAAAGCTGAATTTTATATATGTTACTTGGGTAACTACCAGAAGATATTTCCTCAGTTGGCAGACAGTTTTGGTGGTTCCAAACCCCGGCCGACAGACATATACAGCGGCTTCTCAATACACTAGAGTCTGCGCGAAACAGACATTTTCCCCGTTTTCCCTTGGGTCGGAAATTGGCGACAGTTATTTGAGGTTGTTGCATGTAATTCTACGGTTGTTGACGTTTTGAAAAAAGACCACAATTAAAGAAAAAAAAATGTAATTTAACAAATTAGAATGACTATTTGGAAAATGATATTTTCAAAGACTAAAATTTTAAAGACTTAAAAAGGAATTCTATACTTAATAATAAACATCATTTTTAGGATGACCATAACGAGTCATATATTACTACACCAAGCATTAAACATTAATATTCCTAGACCATAAATAAAAAAAAACGCAGTAGTTTATTGTTATATAACTTTAACTGTTTAAAATGTGCATTTTTATTTGATGGAGTTAATCAGGCTGACTGCCTCTTATTACGTATGACATTGATTAAACATTAATATTCCTGGGCCCATCTTATAAAAATTTTAAATGAAATTTCAGTTTTACAATTTTTTTGAACTGCAAATTTTTAAACTTCTAAACATTGCACATTTTAAATTTTTATACCGTTGCATAAAGAAAAAAAAGAGTTTTAAATGAAATTTAATTGAAATTTTTATCACAACTTGTTTTCAAATTATTATTTTTAAAAAATGTTTTTATTACTTTTTTGTCATTGTGGCAACAGAAGTAAACCATTTTTGGACATTAAACATGGACCAATTAGAAAATGAATAAAATGCGGAATTGAACCAATAAAAACATTCAGATATACTTCGGATTTCCCAATTCTCTACCGAGGATAACAACTATTTTCCAAATTACTAAAAATTAGTTATTTATTTATGAGTATTAATGAACGTTAGCTTCAAATTCTCTCCAAGCTTGGAAACACTTATCGCCAAATATTTAAAAATATCGCTAAATTGCAAGACAAAAATTAAGAAATCATAAATATTGCCGATTTGGCTATAGATTATTAATTTGGCACAATTCTCATTCAAATTCAGTATTTACGAAATTTCTTTTTATAGGGTTCGTAGCATTTGATCTTAAAATTTCAGTAAAATTTTCAATGAGATAATAATCAAGCATTAAAGAATTTTTAACTCATCTAATCGAGTCGCAAAAAAACTATATTTAACAAAAACAACGAATATGAAAGCTATATACTCCCCGTGGCACATGCCGAAATTGCTGTTTTATTATGTACTTATTTATCAATAAAAAATTGCATGTTTATAATGTTATTGATTATGATTTCCATTTTGATACTTCTTTTAAAAATAAATGAAATACGTTAGAAAATAATGTTTAGGTATTTTATGAACTTTATTTTTAATATCCACTTCAATACAAAATTAGAGTTTTACTGTTTATTCATACATAGTATTAAAAAATTCTATACGTGGTGTCCCAAAAATGGCACCCAAACTCTGCGCAGCCAGATTCCTCATTGGGAATACATAAAAGAAGCCCAAAGAACTGCACCTGTACGATTGATAATTTACGAGAAAATTTGAAAAACAAAGTATACATCAAATACATGTCAAATTATTCGCGAACAGAATGCATGAAAATCATACAAAAAATACCAGAAGCTACAAGGATGCAGTAACGAGTTCCTCAGCGGTGTCGTAACGTCATTCTTTGGCGCGCGCGCTTGACGCGATATTCACAGCGAACGTTTAGAACGTTACCGTCTGAAAAGATATGAAATTACTGCTGTTGATTACTGCTGTTAAACGATCAAGAAATCAACAAGAGCTTGTTTAAAGTTTGAATTTTTTAATTCTTTTGCAAAATCACTTGGCCGAATTTGATCAGGCCCAGTTATGTTGTACTCCAAATCTGCAGATTCGAATAGCTGGGAATGTTCGTAATCTTTGATCGATGGTGTAAAGTACTGATCAAATATGATGTCAACTCTAGACGCTTGCAATTGGGTAACCATTTGCAACATTTTTTTTGAAATGCTTCCAATTTTTTTTGGAATATTTTTCATAGTATGCAACAGAAAGAAGCCATCAATTATTAGGACATCTATGCAAGGTGGTGTCTCATGCTGGACCTCTTTTTCCAAACACTTCATTAAGGCAGATTTATCCGTCTTACAAATAGTTCCATCCAAATGGCACATGGACAAAGGCACTGTGGTAATTGGGTAGGATAAAATTTTCAAAATATTCACATTATAGTCCAGGGAGATTCCCAGCATACGTCCAAACAAATCTCATTGAATTCTAACCTCTTGAATTGTACCGCCTACTTGAATTTTCTTCTTTTTCTCATAATCTTTTGAAAAATTAATAATAGGTGTTTTTTTAATAGATTTTTCAAATCTACTAATATCTGTAAGACATTCAGAAATAAATGCTTTTCGTAGACATTCACCATTCTTTTCAATATTAAGAAGAAATGCTTCTACCGGTTCTGATGCAGCTTTACCAGATGAAATGTTAATCAGTTGATCTTTAGGTACTTCTAAACTGAAGGGATTAATAAATTGATCGAAAGTCGCAACAAATTTCCGTAATTGCTTGATATTTTTCTGAATATTATGCTGATTCAAATCCGCTGAAATATCTTGGTGAGATTGTAGTCCTAATTCTTGATAAACTTGACTAATTATCGTAGATCTTATATCGTGGTTTCGAGCCCAACGTTGGCGTGCCGAAATTGAATTGGTGAAGTGTATAACACCCGTAAGCCTTCTTGCAGCATCTGCATTTATAGTCTGTTGTAAAACCAGATCAACAGGTTGTCTTGAAAACGGCTTGGCTGTCCTTTTAATACCAAAGCAACCTTGTTTGAATCCTTCATAAACATCTGGATGGGTTTCTGCTACTTTCATCAAGTTATCACAATACTTCACCATCCATCAAGCATAGTTCTGTTGATTACAGATAAAGAATAAATTTGTAATTTTAGGCAATACTGACTTGAAAAGATCGAAATCTCCATTACGAATGCTTCGTGATAAATGCAAGTAGTGATTAATTAGATTAATGTAAATCAAATAAAACTGTTGTGTTTTGCCAAACTCGCCATTGATACCTTGTTGTTTGTAAATACAGTAATCATTCATCAATTCTTTTAGCTCTTCATTTTCTATGTGGAATGATATTTTACAGTTTTGTAGTCTTTGAAGTTCCTTCATCATATCATCTGTTATTGGCGTGTTATTAATTTGCAAAAAAGATCTGAAATGTAGTATTTCCAATCCTAATACCACCAAAGGATGCAACCTTTTACAACGGTTGAAATGTTTTCCATCAAGAAATCCACTCACAGAACCATTTGCGAGCAAATTACTTTCCACCATTACATTTGTTAAGCCACAATCACTTATAACCTTACCAACTGCTTTAAAGTAAGCCATCATAATGTGAAACGGCCCTAAATGTATAAATAAATTATCAAATGTAGGTTTTTCGGTTGCTTGTATTTGTAAGGCTATTTTCGCTATTGCTAAATCATATGTAACTTGTATGGATGATTGATTTAATTCCTCAGCTATCTTTTTACATTGATACATGGTTTCCAAAACTACAGAGTTACTAGTTGGCGAGGCATTGATGGGAGTTAAATAAGAAATATGTTGTTGCGGAGAATCACTGTAAATCCGACTATTAAATCCAACCCACATAGGAACATCAGATAATTCTAAGGCATGACTAATCATCCAGATGATATCTATTTCTGTATACAATTGGAAATTTTCAGGAAGTATATTTTCAATTTCATCAGCCGTCGATTGAAGATTACTAGTCATTTTTGGCTTCTTTGGATATGGAATTTCCTCTGAAGATAAGGCGTCAAAAGTTCTTCTTTTTCTTTTTTTTTTTGTATGGTGAATTGCACTCATTAATGGGAACCGGTGCTTCGGATATTCCTGATTCTTCGGATGTACTTAACTCAATGTTTTGATAAATTATTCCTACGGTATCATGTAAAGTGTCCTTTCCACTCGTAGTTTCAACAAAACGATCAAAATTATCATAAGCTACTCCAGTAAAAAGCTCAGGAGTTTTTTTCATTTTTTCTGGGCATAAACTAGACTTTTCAATAGAAGTATATGCGGTTTCTGTTTCAAGTTCTTCGACACCTTCATAACTAATACAATGACCATATCTATTAATGATGTCAATAATTTTTCTGCTGCTCGTTAGACTCTTCAGAGTCATACCCAACATAATGTGCTTTGATGTCTTTACTTGACCATTATGGACTCCATAAATAACATCTTGACAGTAAGAGCGAACTTGACGAACACATCTTAGACTACTTTTCCGTCTTGTACTACATCCACCAAGAAGAGTGAAATAAAAATCCAATAATTGTGTTGGTATTGAAACTTCCCCTGCTATTAAATGTTGTGCTGAAATATTTTTGGCCGGTATTTTTTTCTTTTCTATTTCCAATATTGTTTTTCGTAAAATTAATGCAGCTTTTTGTAAAATATTTTCTGATTGTAAATTTTCAAATATTTCATCATCTACTGTCTTGAAATAACTGGGTGCTAATACCTTTTTATTGCGGATTGTAAAAAATTTAATGTCTTTACCGAATGTTTTAGTTATTTTTTCTTCCAGATGGTGTACGGTAAAAGTAGTATTCATTTGAAGGGAATTTTCTTCAAAGATTTTTTCCAATGAATCAATATATAATTCATGTAAATATATCAATAAATAACAATGTCCTTTCTGGATTACATCTTCCTCTATGATGTTGCTAATATCATTTAAAGCTTTCTGTTGATATTGTCGATGATGATGCCAATCGCTTTTTACAGATATTTTTGTAGAAGATGCTATTTTATTTTTGAAATTAACTCTACATTCAGTGTGATAATATATTTTTGGGCCGACAGAATTTTCCAGTTTATTTAACAACTCGTTATACTCTTCTTCTTCTTTACTTTCTATGTTTGATGTTATACGCGATATAAATTGGTCTTTATCAGCTTCGTGAAGAGGAAGCATTTTTGACCGTAAATGTTTTTTCTTTCTATCACAAAACAAACAAGCCTTTTTGCATGCATCAACACTGGTGTTAATTCGTATCGAGCTATTTAGATCTGAAATTATATAGTTATTTTCATATCTTTCTTCAAGTTCAGAAATGTCTATATATTCCTTAGAAGATGAAGGTTGAGGTTCTTGAGGAGTTAAAGGTGGTTGCGATGCTGCTGATGTACCTGGAGAAGAATGGTCTATCGGTATTTCTTCTTTTTCTGTTTCTTCTCCTTCCTCTATTTCAACGATTCGTTCAGAACTTTTAGATTCAGAAGCGAAAAATTTTTTCTTGAGTCCTGTAAATATTTTATAACATTCTCTATGATATCCATTGTCCGTATATTCATTAGGTAATACAATGTCTTGGTATTTTAGGTTATGTATTTTCCGTAGTCTCAAAACTGATTGGCATTTTCTTAATGTCTCTTCAGAAAATAAAGTTACTTTACCACTACTTTTTTCACAAATAACACAAATTAATACGTCTCCCATGATGAATATTTTATCAATACGGAATCACATTTATACATGATATTTAAATATATATTTATGCATATCAACAACAATTTTTTTTATTCTTTTTAATTCCAAAGATATCGTTTTCCTTTTTGTTGCCATAACACGAAAAGGAATTTTGACAAATTCATAGAGGGTGTGTTCAAGATTCACCTGAGCCACGCGCGCGCGCGCGTTCCGGGGGCAGGAACATGGAGTGAGTCTATATGATAGCGTCGGTGTCAGATTCTTTGCGTTCAGGAACAGATTAAGAATAAATCGTGGATTTGATTAATTACGATGCTTGTTGCAGATGAAGGTATTGATGACCGAATGGATAGAGCACGGAACTCGATACTAGAGGTTATGGATTCGAACCCTTCGCTCCCCCAATTTGTGTTTATGCTTTTTTTTTTTTACTTTATTTGCTACTGTATATTAATAATTAAGATATTTTTGAAAAGAAATTTTTTATATTAATAATACAGAAAAACATGTATTTTTATTATAATAATAAAATACTTATTTAAATACGAGAAAATGAGATATTTCACAATGAAAGTTTTACATATGAATGCCTTTTAATATTTAAAGTATAAATTCAACGTGATTTATATGCTAAGCAAATGAAAAAATAAGTACTGTGAGAAAATATCAGTTTGCGCGTAAAACAATTTCTATCTAATTTTTTTTTTTTTTTTAAGAATTTTAAAAATCAGTTTTTATTCAAACTAGGATGCAAATCATGTTTTATGGTGTCAAAATTCACATGGAAAATACTATAAAAAGCAAAATGCATTAGATGCACATAGTTTTAACTGAAAATATCTGCACATAGTTTTAACTGAAAATATCTGCACATATATTTTTTAAAATGGTGAAATGAATGGGATTTTCTGCTTCGTTTTCACTTCAATGCAGCAACCTCAAATAACTGTCACCAATTTCCGACCCAAGTGAAAACGGGGAAAATGTCTGTTTCGCGCAGACTCTAGTGTATTGAGAAGCCGCTGCATATGTATGTCGGCCGGGGGTTGGAACCACCAAAACTGTCTGCCAACTGAGGAAATATCTTCTGGTAGTTCCAAGTAACATATATAAAATTCAGCTTTTATAAAATGACGAAAGTAGAATTTCCTATTATTGAAGTTTAGTGGTTGTCGGCCGGGGGTTGGAACCACAGGAAGTGTCTGCCAAGGGAGGACGTGATTTCTGACATCATTCCAAAGGAAATATCAAAAATTCAGCTTTTATAAAATGACGAAAGTAGAATTTCCTATTATTGAAGTTTAGTGGTTGTCGGCCGGGGGTTGGAACCACAGGAAGTGTCTGCCAAGGGAGGACGTGATTTCTGACATCATTCCAAAGGAAATATCAAAAATTCAGCTTTTATAAAATGACGAAAGTAGAATTTCCTATTATTGAAGTTTAGTGGTTGTCGGCCGGGGGTTGGAACCACAGGAAGTGTCTGCCAAGGGAGGACATGATTTCTGACATCATTCCAAAGAAAATATCAAAAATTCAGCTTTTATAAAATGACGAAAGTAGAATTTCCTATTATTGAAGTTTAGTGGTTGTCGGCCGGGGGTTGGAACCACAGGAAGTGTCTGCCAAGGGAGGACGTGATTTCTGACATCATTCCAAAGGAAATATCAAAAAATCACGCTTTATAAAATGACGAAAGTAAGTTGCTGTTTTTTGCACCTTTGCTCCATGGTCACTGCCAAAGCCACCATGATCCAAATTTCATAATTACCCATCGTTCCTATCTTTGTTGGAAGACTGCGCTGAGAAACTTTCAGCTTTTATAAAATAACGAAGGTCTGCCAGTCACGGGCTCTTAGACTATGAGAACAATTGGGAAAATATGATTGAATTTACAGAATTGTTTTTCTGTCTCATTAAAGATAAAGTATAAGATGGGGTTTTTTCAACATTTGTTAGATTCTGCCTATCTTTAATCTGGACCTGTTAAAAATTGTCTGTTACAAAATGGGTGTTTAAACTTATTTGTATGTTAATCACACATTTTGTCCAGCTTGATTATTTAGTACCTTGCTAAAATTACAGTCCTTAACTAGCTGCCCCACCCAGTGTTGTCCGAGCCCATAATATTATTCTTATATGAATATCAAATATGTATTGTAGTTCTGATGAAATGTAGAACCAAAAGAAACTCGAACTGGGTCCTTGCTGCCTACAGCTCCTTACAGCAGGTGTGCTGCACAAGCACTGCTGGGCCCTTTCTTTTAAATGAATCTCTACTTTATATGCAAATCTTGATCCAAACCATCATCGAATGAAGTCCCTGCTGCCTGTGGCATCATGTAGCAGGTGTGCTGTGCAGCCACTGCAAGGTCAAATCAAAATTAGATTCATCCTTTCAAATGAATCTAATTTCTATGCAAATCTCAAAATAAATATACCTTGAACTGGATCCCGGCTGCCTATGGCACCCTATAGTGAGCATGCTGTGCATGCATTGTAAGGTATGACACTATATTCTTAACAAAACTGAATTTAAATGAAAATCTGTTAAACAACTTATCTGTAGATATATATTTGTCCTGGTGGTGGTGCTTTAAAGCAAGAATTAAGATTTTTGCAAAAATTTCTGTTCAAAAATAGTGGTATTTGATGCGGCATACTTTTTTATAAATGTATATTATGTGTTGTAAACTATTTTAATGTTTCAAACAGATCCAGCAAGAATTTAAGATTTTTACAAAAATTATCATTTGAAAATAATGGCATTTGATGTGGCATAAAATCTCATATATTAGTCGAGATGGTGGTGCTTTAAAGCAAGAATTTAAGATTTTTGCTAAAATTACTATTTGAAAATGCTAGTGTTTTACATGGCATTATTTTTATCATATGTTTCAAGTTGATCACCTTCTTAGATTTTGTAATTTTAACAAATTCATGTGTCAAAGGTGGTGTTTTAATGCAAGAAATAAAGATTTTTATAGATATTACTATTTGAAAATAGTGTATTTGATGCAGCATTCTTTTTTTATAAATTTTTATCACATGTTATGAGCTATTCTAAAATTTGGAACAAATTAAACAAGTATTAAAGGCTTTTATAAAAATTAATGTTTGAAAATAGTGGTATTTCACACAGCATCATTTTTCATAAATATTTATAGAGTGTCACTGCTATTTGCTTAATTTGATCCTCTAACAATCCTGCCTTTTAACAATGTTGGAGACTGCCAGAATTAAAACGGTGTTATCAAAAAATTGTTCATATTAATTATTAAAAAATATTTTGACAAAAATTTCATCTGCTATCAGTGAAAAAACTCTTGTCTGCTCTCACCTGCAGCCAAATGCCAGGTGACAAAATACCTGAAATCTTTTCATTCAGGTCTCGGCTGTGTGCTCTATCTTTGCTAATTATGAGAATTTTAAAATTCTGGATGTTAGTTGCATCATGAGATCCTTTGGACTAGTGTCACAAAAAATTTGAGCCTCGTACATGCAATACATTTTGTTAAGCATCACACATACAGACATACAGACTGAGGGATTTGTTATTTTATTAGTGTAGATAAGAAATTAATTAGTAGCAGGGTAGGGGGCACATTTGAATTAGGGGTAACTTTGAACACTCTAAATATTTTCCTTCACATAAATTATTTTTTAAAAGGTATGTAGTAGTACATTACTATTGCTTCAATGTAATAAGTATGCAAAGCTGCACCATTTTGTATGCATAATACTATCTAAGCAAAGCATGTATTTTTCTCCTTCTTGAATCTAAAATTAAGAAAATAAAGATGTAAGATTTTTGTTGGTAATTTTCTATCACTAAAATTTTAATTTATTGTTCAATACTTAAATAAAAATATTAGTTTTTGTTTATAAGCTTTGTTTTATTCAAATTCTTCATCCAAATTGAGTAAATAATTGCAATGCTAAACTCTATGTGATAGGGCACCATTGAACATTTAAAACTATAAAATAAAGAGTTATGGATGACAACCATAATTTAAATCATTTGATTAAAATCACTGACACTAACAGCTATTCAGTTTATATTAAGCCAGTGATAAAGAATGATTTAGAAAATTTCCTCAAAAAGAGGAAATTTAATCAAAATTTTAGAAAAATATTAATTTATTAATATGTTACTGTGAAATGTGTTTTTATTATGCATTTTTAAAATTAAGGTATCTTTATCTACTGGTTCATATAACCCAAGATTAATGCTAAGTTTTATATGTTATGCCATTAAGCTTACTAAAGAATATTTTTTCAAAGTGAATTTACAAAACTATATGTGCCTAATTATTATGTGTCTATCATTTACATGTCTTGTTATATTCTTAATACTCCGTCCTATATATAGAAGGGAAAACACAAAGATGTATATTGTCTCCATATACATTCTCTCATAATCACAGTTCAGGCTGCACAATAGAGTGTGTTCACAAATTTCATATTGCAGTACAGAATCTAAAATCCAGAACACTCTGGACTTCTATGGTTTCGAATTTTGGACTTTTCTAAACTCCACCCTCCCTTCACAAAAAACAAAAAAATGTGTGAGTTATGTCAAGAATGCATTTTTAATTCTAAAAAATGGTAATATTAAAGCAGATATTTTAATAAAACTTTTAAAAAAAAGTTGAAAGAAAAAAAATTCTCCATATTGAACACACACCCCCCTTTCCCCACGAAATATTTACATTAGAAACACATTTACTATATTAAAGATATTTTATAAGCATAAAACTAATGATTTTTTGTTTATTTATTTATTTATTTTTTAAGATACAAGTTTTTTTAAAAGTATCTCTAGTTCAAGGGTAATTCTGTTCCGAATTTCCTAAAAGAATAAAGCGATAACTTCTGAAAATATGAAAAAAAGGGTCATAAATCTGAAAATTTGGACATAAAATATATCGCAAATTTCAAGAAATGGTCACCAAAAAAATTAATTTTGTCGATCGTTCAACAAAAAATTGCAAGTATCATCAAAGAAAAGCAGGAAAAATGCAAATCGCATCAAAGAATCATGAAAAAAAGCAAATTTCATGCATGGATCATGAAAAAACTCTAACTTCTTCAAAACATTGCAAAAAAATCACAAATTACGCCAAAAAATCGCAGTAAAAAGGCCAAGTTTTGTCAAAATATTGCAAAAAAAGGCAAGTTTTGTGAAAAGATTGCAAAACAAAAGACAAATTTTATCAAAAGTTTCCAAAAAATGACAAATTTCATCAAAAGAATGCAAAAAAAAAAAAAAAAAACCGAAAATTTTTGTCAAAGGGGCGAAAAAATACACAGTGCCGGGACTGGATTCCTTACTCTCCTCCCCCCCCCCCCCCCAACGCACATACACACAACCACCACTTCTGTTGCACCTTTCAGAAAATGTTTTGTGAATTTCAGAAACTATTTTGCTACACAAAAAACCCTGCTTTAGTTAAAAAGGAAAAAAAAATGAATCTAGCTGTGGTTTCTCTCTGCATAGCAAAACATATTATCCATCCAAAATGATGATCTGATTGTGTAATTTCTGATTTCACATAGTGAAGAGAATAAATAACTTTTTCTGCCCAATTACATTATAGTGGACATTTTTGCCAGGCAATTAACTTTCTAATGACTGATTATGCTTTAACAAAAATTTTTTACTCAACCTAATTTATTATTATTTCAGTTTGCTGAAAATTTGAAAAAAAATCCGTCAATTAACATAAAAAATGCAAATTTTTTTTTTTTTTTTTTTTTTTTTTTTTTTTTTTAACAGTGATGAAAAAAAAATTTTGGATTTTGATTCTTTTTCTTTTTTTGTTTGCTTGATACTTAATATTATTTATTTATTTATTTTTTACTTAAGCAACAGAAGCTGGTTGACATATTCACAGAGTACTTTTTCTATTTTAAAGAAGAGACTTTGAATAGTTATTTTTTTCTTGTACAAAAAAATAAAGGAAAAAAAAAATAACAAAAATGAAAATCATTACGGCAAAAACAGATTGTAAAATCTTGTCATTGTAATTAGACATGTGGAATGAAAAGAATATGAATTCTTTGTTTTTTAAAAATTGTTAGAAGAGTGGAGAGGTTTTCAAACCAGTATTAAAAATTCCAAATTTATGCATTTGTTAATATTAGAAGGAAAAAAAAAACACATTTGTAAATTGTCTGGATTTTGGAGAATTCCTAATTTTGGATGTTTGGATTTGAGACTTTGTACTGTAATATTTTCAACACAAAATTTTGTTGAATATTAAAGACCTGATTTATATGATGTTACAAAATGTTGATATTTGAAAATAAATATTAAGTAAGGATTGTATTAAAATTAGTTTATGCAGTATAATGTTAAAACTAACACTTCTGTTAAATATACTGTTAATTGTCTCAATTTTAATTTTCTTGCCATATTATAATTTTGTTGTGTTCATGTGTACACATTTTGAAATTAGATCTAAGTTTTCTAACCAGTTTGTTGGCCAGCTTTGTTTGACAGTTGGTTGTCATTCTAAAAATTAATTAAAATGTGTTTGTCTATTGTTTTTCATTTATACTAACTATATTCACTTATATTTTTATTTTAAAAACTGATGTGTTTCAAGAGACTAATTAATCCCCCCTTTTTCCCTTTATTTTATTTGCACTGTATTTCTTTTAACCAATAAGACTTTGACATTGCATATTATTTCAAACAGGGCGTTAATGTAGGTTGAAAAGGGTTAATTCTGTAACTAATATTTTCTAATGAGCTAGTGTTTAACTGTATTTTAGTTTGACTTCATAATTTTCAATAAAATGTCACTTTTTTGCTGTATTAAAACAATATGCAGTTCTTTTTTTTAAACTATTGTTTCATCTATAAAATACTACTGATTATTGGATTCTGTGATTTCTTATACTTCAAAAAATATCCAAAAATTTAGAAATACATGGTATTCTTTATTATTTTGGATAAAAAGTAAATTAATATTTTTGACACTATGTATTTTATTAATTTATTTTTTCTTACTTCTTTATACTTTGGCATATAAAACTCCATATAATTTATCCTATGGACAGATTTTAAGAAAATTGAATTCATTTTTATTTATTTATTTTTTGTATAGATGATAAACAGATTTTGTTTAAAAGATAAACTGTTAATTTGATCTTTATTTTGATTCTGTGAAGTAAGATTTCAGTAAATTTATAGATTTGAATGTGGCATTTTAAAACAGTCAAGATATTAAAAATGATTTCTTGTTTAAAAGTGTTTGCTAAATTTTGTAAATTAATAGTCAGATTTCTTTTTTTCCTGCTTAATTTTTAAACATCAGTTTCGGCCTTTATGTATGCTGCATTTATGTTTTCCCTCACCCTTTTATGTTTTCATGCATTTTAAGACTCTTTGAACTTGCATTAGAATTTCTTACAAATCTAAATCATTATGAATGAAAAAGATGTTGTTCCCTTTAAATTAACAAGTTTAGCTATTTTTTTATATGCACAGTAAGTTTTTTTTTATAAATTGTTATGTGTGTTCTGCATTTGTAAAAATATGCTGATATTATTTGCACAACAAGATTCAAGGGTTCAATGATGGCATGTTTGGAGCAGATTAAACTACAGTTTTGGAGCAAGTCAGTGACAGTTTTTGTGTGGGATAATTGCACTTTGTAGCAGCTCTAAACTGCCATTAATGAGTATCTTTTCTGCTATATCATTATTTAGCCTATTTAATTCTTCCAATTTGTTCTGATAATGTCTGTCTTTGTTTATAAAATGAATACAAGAGTTAAATTAAAGAATAAGATTTCCGGTTAATTTTTTTGTAAAATTCTGGAACATTACATCTCAACAGAAATATTATTACTCAATCATTAATCAGTTGTATAGTGCTATATAAATGCTTTTATATCACATCATCATAAACATTTTGCATGTTGGTTCTTGCTCTGTGCTTTGTAAAATAGCTTGTTTTTTTAAGAGTATAACAGAAATAGTGTAAAGTTTTAACTTTACTGGAATTTATATATTATTAACTTATTAATTATAAATATGTGTCTGTTTGTTGTGGCAGAAAATGCATACTATTTTTAAGAATTTTCTGAAAATGTATTGAAGTGTTTGATTAAAACCATGTTATATCCATTCTATACCATTATTAGTTAAATAGTAGTTGTTAATATACTATTGAATTTAATATTGAGATTAAACATTATTTGCCACTACATACATTAGACTGTAATTGAAAATTTCCTTCTGTCCTTCCCCCTTTGTAATAGCTGGTAATCACTGGTGTAAATTTTTTGTAGTGCTTTGTTGATCTTGTTGTAAGCTGTTTTTTAGGCAGATTAATTTTGGCATTATTTTTTCATAATAAAAGAAATTATCTGTGAATAGCTCATCAATAGTTATTGTGATTAACAATGTAATGATCCTGAATAATATAGAAATATGCTTTATTTTATTTTATTTATTTACTTTTTTTGCACCTGCTCCAACATACTTATTTTAATATAGTAGACTCCCTTAAATGTGCAACTCTAAAAAATCCACATACAATTTACAGGTGTAAACAATGAAACTTGCAATTCAGATTTAAGGCCAAAATTCTATTCTTTTTTTTTTTTTTTTAATTTCATATCAATTCTACACACATTTTAATCAGTAATTTTTGCAAATATTACTACAGTAGACTCCCTCAAATCCACAACCATAAAATCTACACATAATTTATGTGCAACTCCAACATACTTATTTTAATACAGTAGACTCCCTTAAATATGCAACTCTAAAATCCACAACTCTCAAAAATCCACATACAATTTACAGGTGTAAACAATGAAACTTGCAATTCAGATTTAAGGCCAAAATTCTATTTTTTTTTTTTTATATATCAATTCTACACACATTTTAATCAGTAATTTTTGCAAATATTACTACAGTAGACCCTCAAATCCACAACCTTAAAATCTACACATAATTTATGGATGTAAACAATGAAACATTCAGTTCAGATAGAGGGACAAAATTTAACTTTTTTAGTTTTATATCAATTCCGTGTATATTTTAATTTGCAATTTTTGTTAATATTACTGGATTTATGTTCTTTCATGAAGGTAGAATAAATTTATTTCTGAAAAAGTTCAAGATATTGCTGATATCACTGGCAATCACTATCTCCTTACGAAATATATTTATGTATTAATCAAGATTTTTTGGTTATTAAGTCTAGTTAAACCTGAAATAAAACTTCCTTTTTTTTTTCCTGTGTGAATTGGTAATGTACCTGTATGAGACAAGTTTCAATGGATAATTTAAAAAAATAAATTTGATTTTTATAATGAATATTTAGTCATACATTATTGATTATTAACTTGACCTTTGTTTTTAATATTTTAATAATTTTTAAAATTATCTAAATTTTTCTTATTTTAATTACTAATAATACTTAATAGTTTTAATATTTACTTATTTTGATATTTTATTATATTGTAAGCATTCATTATAATTTCGATTGCATTATTAATTACATTCAAATTACTATTTAAAAATTTTAAACAAAGCATTGAACAGAAATCTGCAAATTCTAAAATCTGCACAATCTCTGGTCCCAAGCTGTGCAGATTTAAGGGAGTCTACTGTACTGAATTCATGCCTTTTCATGAAGGAAGGATAAATTTATTTCTGGAAAAAAAATCAAGATATTATTGATATCACTGGTAATTACAATCTTTTTGCCAAATGTATTTATGCGTTAATCAAGCTTTTTTTTAATTATTAAGTGGCTAAACCTTAAATAAAACTTCCTTATTTTATGATTTTTATGTGAATTAGTAGTGCATTTTTATGAGGCAAGTTTCATTGAATAATTTAGGAAAAATGCATCTCTTCTTTATGATAAATATTTAATTATACATTATTTACTTGATCTTTGCTTTCAATATTTTAATCATTTTAAAAAATTATCTAAATTTTTATTGTTTTAGTTTATTATTTTACTTAATTATTTTAATATTTTACCAAATTGTAATCATTCATTATAATCTCAATTGCATTTTTAATTACATTGAAATTACTGTTTTAATAATGTAAACAAAACAATGACCAGAAATCTTCAAAATTCTAAAATCCACACAACCTCTGGTCCCAAGTTGTGCAGGTTTGAGGGAGTCTACTGTAATAGCTTTTTTATTTAATTTTATGTCATCTTTTTTTAAATTTCTGAAATAACATGCACTATGTGACTCTGATTGATTCCTTTTAGTTTTATACTTTTTCATAGTCGTTGACTTCATTGTAGCTCTGTAGTTATTTTAATTTGGGGTTGTTGTAATTTTATATATCTAGTCTTTTCTCTAGTTTTTGTAAAAATGTGTTGTTTCTTTTTTTTTCAACTTTTATTGTTTTCAACTGTTTAAATCGTGTGTAATTATCAAGAACTGATTTCCATGAGCAATTTTACAACTGAAATGGATGTAACTTTTTATCGCTGTGATTACTTGTATAATGTATATTACTATATCTGTTTGTTGATCCATGTTTGTGTATTTTTTAAAACTATGATACTGATATGTTTTAGTGTGCTATAATTTTTAGTCATTACATCACTATCATATTACACATGGGCTAAAAATTTGGCATCTGAATGATGCTCTCTTATTAGTTTGTTCAATGTAATTATTTACTGGGTAAGATAAATGTTAGAACTTCCTAATTTTACCTCATACATAATCTGCTTCATTTATTTTATCACAAGTTTTGAAGCTCTCTATTTAAAATGCATCATAAAGCCATTTCAAAATAGAAAATAATAAAAAGTAATTTTTTGTGATTGTAGAATTTTGTTCAATATAAATTACTTTATATTACCTTATACTATAAGATATTTTGATTTGACTTTCAGTTGTCATCATTTTTATATGATAAAAGACTAAAATTATACACAACTTTTCTTTTTACTTGGAATATCAATGAAAGAAAAAGTGCCTAAAGTAAAATTTAACTCTGCTTGAAATTTTTGTGAATCTATATTATTTTCTATGATGACTGATGCATCTCAGTTTTTCAAACGTTAACAAAGGTTATGAATATTGTAATTCCAATTCAGAATTAAAATTATATCTGGGGTTATTGCTCTGTTCTGCAATGCAGTCCATACAGCCTCCAGTGATTTTAGGAAAACATCGGTTCTTTCTGGACTGACACAGAAACTTCTTTTTACATTACTTTAATTTTTAAAGACATATAAAGCAGCATCTTGATAAATTTAATAAAACAATTTTAGTATAGTTTTCTGACATGTTAATTCCTTGGTTTACATATAGAACTTTATTTTCATTTTCTTAATGTAAATTTATAATTTGAAAACATGTAACTTCTTGAGTACATTCAGTGACTGAGATTCATCATGCACTTATTTTGCATAAGTTATGGATGATGAGTCTAATTTGTCATTTCATTGTTATTTTCATTGTATGTACATAATTACATTTTAAAAAAGATACCACCCTCTCCCCATGGCCATTTAAATCACAAGTCAAAAAGACATAGACCACCAAAAAACACATCTTCATTACATTTCTTTGTTTCAAAAGTATAAAAAATATCCATCTTTGGTACAGTAACAAAGCCAGCCAGATGCAAGAAAAAGGACTTAATTCAGGAAAAAGTCCTGCTTTAACCCCTTCGTGAAGGGAGTCTTTTACGAAATTTTTAATGACTTGTCACCGGTTTTAATAAACAGAAATTTGTGCCTTATTAAATAGTGAAAATGCTCTGATTAAATAAGGCAAATTTCGCAGTAAAATTTTACTGGTGGGGATAAACAACAACTCTTAAGCCTTTTTGTGGCATGTATACATGTCGCTCATCCCCAAGGAGTTAATCGTTTGATTATGGAGTTGGGATATATGTTGTTCCATATGCTAATTATTTTAATCAATTCGTACCACATTTTAGAGATAATTCTTAGCCATGGATGTGAACCAGAATGATTTCATTTGAAATTTACTATAAAGAAATTATTTTCAAAATTGTGGTATGAATGTACATAAAAATAGTCACCAGTCCAAGTCCATAATCAAAAGATTATTGGTATTCAGAGTTTATTTGGGGTTTGGCATCTTCTGGAATATCATGAGCTCCAAGGTTTATTTAGGGTAATTGGTATAATTTGTAAAAAGACTCTTTTTCTCCAAAGCTTCAGTGAACTATGTTTGGTATAGACACCAAAAAGTCAGAAATAACTAATACATTTTATGAAAGTGATAACAAAAGAGACTTTGAAAAATATTATGATGATGACTGTAGTGAAACACAAGATAAAAATTTAGAAGACAGTAGCAAACTAGAAATTGATGATGATAGTGAAATATTACCAAGATTTCAGTTGTTTATTGAGCAGTGATAGGGAATAATTGCCAGGGGAATGGATGAGAAAAGAAAAAGAAAACATCCCTGGTGTAAAATGATTTTGTGAAACACCTGGGATCGATTATGTGTGTCTGTGTAGACTAGGTAATAACCCTGAGGATTTAGATGTTTTTTTTTTTTTTTCTTTTTTTTTTTAAGTCCTGACTGAAAACTTTTGGTATATTATAGTAGATGAGACAAATAACTGCCAGACAAATAATTGAAAAAGAAGGTTTTATTAAAAAAAATAAAAGAAACCAAAGCTGGGTACTTGTGAGCTCTGATGAAATAAAAGTAGGTATTGCATTATACATCTTAATGTTTCAAACAAAGAAGCTACACATGTATTGGTCAAAGAAACACATTATAAGTACTTCTGTTTTTGCAAACAGTATGCCACTTGAGGTTTTTTGATATTTCAAGTTTCTTATGTAAGTTTACACATAACAAAATGAAAATAAAATCTAAAGATAGTATCTCTTTATGAATCACTGATGAAATTTAAAGGTCAATTGAAATTATATTCAATTTATTGGCTCCAAAAGAGTACATTTTGGCATAAAGCTTTAGAAACTTTGCAAATCTTCATCACTTATAAAAAGATTGCTGATTTTCCCCTGATTATCTTTATAAGACTTCCCTGATTTCCATTATTAACAATACATACTTAGTATTTTTTTTAAGTAGACTGCTTCCGCATATAACACACTTATCCAGCTAATATCCGGTCCTTGCTAATATCTCATTTGGGCGAAAAACAAGAGAAAAATGTAAAAATTGCCAAACATGAATAAAATATTGATTGACAGTTTCATAAATCCAAACTGTAAATTTAGTTTAACAATGTCATACAGTGACCAATGGATATATTATAACCAGAAATTTTTCTCATTTCCTGACAAATGTTCAATTATAACGCACATCTATATCTGATGGGATAGATCTGACTGGTCAGGTTATGCTAATGTATCATTTAATGATTTCAAAAATGGGTAAATTGCCTTTAATATAAGCGCTAGTCACAGAAAATAAGGATATCTGATCACCTTAATTTGTGTTAAATATCAAAAAGTTGTACATGTGCATCTTTTTAAAAATATTGGGAATATCTAATCATGCGAAAAATGTGATATATAAAATAGAAAATTCAGTCTCATTGGCAAGGCAAAAATGCAAATGTTTTTCCACAAGGCAAATTTTCATGATTTTTTAATATTTGTTACAAAATTCCCTGATTTTTCCAGATTGATAAACCTTGATTTTACCACAATTCCCTGATTTCCAGATTCTGTAGGCACTCTGTAAATACATAACACTAAAAATTCAAATGCTGAATTCAGTCACAGGCAAAACATTGAAGAAAGAAAGATGGCAATATGGAAAAAAAAAAAAAAAAAAAAAACTATCATATGTTCTTGTTTATAATAGAGGTATGGAAGGTTTTGATAAACAGGATCAAATGTTAACCCTTTGCAGCACAGAGCAAATTCATTGTTTAAGTGTCAAAATTAATGACTGACACTGGAATTTTAAAACAACTTTATTTGTAAATAAGACAAAGCTATATTTCATGCATTCAATTTACTGTAAAATTTTTCACCAAAACACCGGTGCTAGTGTGGCATTTGGGAATTCAAATTAAGT
This sequence comes from Maratus speculifer, assembly GCA_964019185.1. NCBI lineage: Eukaryota > Metazoa > Arthropoda > Arachnida > Araneae > Salticidae > Maratus > Maratus speculifer. The sequence continues at coordinate 204,963,883 of OZ025293.1, read as the reverse complement.
GGTTTCATAGATACACCATCACACCACTAGGGGTTAAGTGTGTTTCCTTGTAATGAGAAAGTTTCTAAAAGGGTATAAAAAAGTTTTTTTTATCTATTCAATAATGTCTTTTATGCACATGTCTTGTATGCCAAAGTCTACTGCAGAACCATCTTGTGCATTGCTTTCTTTTGCTTAGCTATTGCTGAAGAATTATTGGAACAAGTGATGCCAAATAATAAATGTTGTCAATGTCCTTTGAACAGTGAGCACCATTTTGATTGCACCCAAAAATTGAGCACATGTTTCTGAAAATATTCCATTTACAAATATCAAAGCAACACAATACAAATGGTGCTATGTTTGTTATTCTCATAAAATTGAGAAAGACTGTGTGGCAGTGCAAACAGTGTCAAGTGCCACTACATTTGAAAAATGCCACTCTCTCTGAAAATATTAGTAATTTGCTTTTTGTGATACCTTAAATTTATTTAGTTTCTTTTATGAATTAAGTTTTGATTTACAATTCTAATTAATGTGTATATGACTCAAAGAAGTTTATTCTTACATAAATTCCTCTCTCTTTACATACTATTCCACACACAAGCAAATTAAATCTATTCAAAATGCAAGAATCTTTCAAATAAATCTGTACTTAATGGGTTAAATTAATGCAGTGGTTTTAAAAAAATTTATTACTCATTATAAGGATTTTATTAATGAGCTTGCTTAGCCTTTGAATAAAGTGTTTTTGTTAGCATTCCAAATTAAAAAAATATATATGTATAAAAATTTGAAAAAAAAAAATCACGAAATTAGTCATTTGGTTTTAAAATTTCTAAGAATTATATCTGTCAAAAATTTTTTTTTGCTTTATAGGGATAATGAAATTTCTATTCCCTTTTTATAAATTGATTTTAAAAACATCATTATATTTAAAAGTAAATTATCCACCTTTTATTTCAATAATGTTTCTATGAATAAGTGTGAATATTGTAAGGGATTTCTGTAAAGAGTTAAAAATTGTAGCTTGAAAATAATTCTATGACACTGAAATTTTAACATATGATTCCTAAATGGTGTCCAAAACTCCGAAATTTTAACTAGATAATTCCTGATATAATCTTTACAATGTTAGTATATATGTTTTTTTTTTATTTTTTTTTTTTTTTATCAAGAAATGGTTTTGTAAGCGGGAAAGAATTTGTGTGTTAAACTTGTTTTACATCTTAGATGTTAATGTTGCTTACTGTTTAAAACACAAAATTGAGTGTTTATTATTCAGTGTTCCTTTAATGATGATGTCTTCAATCAAAACATTTTGAAAGGCTTGTGGATCCTAATCCCTTAAGGAAAAATCAACCTGGATGAAAGTTGTTCTTATTCAACTGTTGATTTGTTTGTATATTTCACATAAAATGCATTTTAAAAGTGTATTTTTAAAACTGTAAAAAATATTCAAATATTATGTACATATTAAATCATTAGTAGTAATTTATTACTGCTTTTACATATCAAATTTTAATGTTTTTTCAGAAACATTATGATTGATCTGCACAATCAGTTTTTCTCGGACTTCACTGTCTTGGTCAGTAAATTAAAAAGAGAGCAAAAGTTAAAGTGCACAACTGCTTGTGTGTAGTATTTTATTGCTTTAAAACTGTTGTCTATATTTTAGTTACATCATATAGAACTGTATGTATATGAAGTATTTCTGTTGCATAATTAACTTTTATTCAATAATAAAGTTTTTGTTGTCTTTAATAAGCTGTTATAGAACTCATTACTTTTTATTACTTCGAAAAAAAAAAAAAACCTTAATTCCTTCAGGATGAGTGTCTTTTATAGAATTTTTAATCACCAGTTTTTAAAAACAGAAATTCTTCGCTAATTGAATAGGGAAAATATGCTAGTTAAATAAGAAAATATTTACAATAAAATTTTATTGGTGAGACTAATTGAGTATGCAGAGTACCTTAAGCAGCACATATACAAGTCATCACAACCTAAGCTTAGTGAGGTTTTTTAACGCAATTTGTCTATTAATTATGAGGCTGAAAGTTGAAGGAAATTCTTGGTTTTCTTATACGAGCATTTTTAAAAATGGAGAAGATAGGCAGGGAATAGGCTAATGTAAAAATTATGTGTTATCATCCAGCAGTGCCGTTGCGAAACAAGTTTCTTCTTATGGGCCTGATTCAAGAAAAGATGACATCACGCAAGAGATCTGAGTAGCAAACGAAGTATATAGAATGGTTGTATGTTAGCATCAAAAACAAGGCTATAAATTTCCGTTTTATGACATTTTTTTACACAATTTGTGGCTTATTTTTGATCTGTTCGAATTATACATTCACTATTAAACACCCAAAAAGTTCACTAAACAAGACTTTTTTAAAATTTGATTTCAAAACTAAACTTACCTTTTGATTTCAAATGCACATGATTCATGCTTTTTATTGAAAATTTTAACTTAAAATATACATTTGTGGTAGACAAAATCATATAGTAAAATTACACATAATTAGCAATAAAATAAATAAAGAAATAAAAGAAATGATACAAAATTGAGATTCGTGATATTTTTCATAGCGTTTAACTTGAAACACAAATTTATGGCAGGAGAAATCCTACATTAAAAATACGCAATTTTAGCAGCTAGTAATTTAGATTTCCTTTAAAAATAGAAATTCTTAATTTTAAATTGTAAATATCAGGATTATTATTGTATAAACCCATAAATAAAAATATTAATTTTTTCAAACAATTAAAATAAAAATTCTTTTTGTCAATTAAAATTTCAAATTTCATTATGCATAATTAACTTAAAATACACATTCTTTCAATAGATATTACAACTAAAAAAGCATTTTTCACTAGTAATATGCACTTTCATATAATTTATAATAAATATGGCATTTAATATTCTCTTTAATCTCACTTTTGTTAATACAAATATTTATTATTATTATTATAAGTGAATTTTGTAGTAAACTTTTGTATAGTTATTTAGTAAGATATTTGTAATTCCTGACAAAAATAAAATTTAAATAGATATAAAAGTTGATTTTCACATTTACATTTATTTATGAAATGCAGAATTTTTTTCAAGAGATTTTTTTTCAATAAACTTTTTCAATAGTAAATTGCATAATAATATTTTTGGGGCTCTGGAAATTTTAGGAAAATACTTTCATAGTTAAAATTGGTGCGTTTTTAAAAAGCATTTACAATTATTTTCTGGGGGTATTAATTGACTTCTATCACCCAACATAAAGTATTTACATTTCAGACAATCTCATTCTATAATTTGTCTTCAACTAATATGCTAATGCACTCACAAAATTTTAATTTATGTGAAACTTTATATTTAATGTAACTAGTTATAAAAGTCAATACAGACATGATGTCATTTTTATATCAATATCTTCACTGCTTGTTTAACATACCGCAAAAGAAATCCAACATGTTTAATTCTTCAATTTCATCAACAGTTGTGTTCTACATATATATATGTAAGGAACCCGAGTCTTGGCCTACGTTCGTGGGAGTTCCGTCATCATTCGAGGAGAGGGATGTAGTCGTGGAGAGATGCGTGCCTTCAGGGGATGAGGCTCAGAGATCCGTCGCGTCCAGCGTGGAAGTGCCGGGGAGAGAACTTTGGCGATCACGCCGAATCAATCGTCCGAATGGCCGGGGCGTTCTACAGTCAATGCGGCGTTATTTTGTGGAATCATGAGGTGTGATGGAGAAAGAAATAACGACACAACATTTTCACTTGGGGCCTGGTTTATTAATCCTTTTTGGCAGATCTTTGGGAGAAACCAGGTCCCTGTGACTTGACGCTTTCCTTTTAAAACTTCGTTTCTTTGGCCAGCATTTTATTAGGCAAGTGTTAGGTCAAAAAAGCCGCTTGTTTTAGGCGCTCCCGCTATTTAAAGGCCGTTAATTCGCTATATTTCTACCTGGTCGCGATACTAACTAATGGGTGTTACTCTAATTTTAATTGGTTAAGAAATATCTGGGCAATATGACGTTGTTAGGCGCGGTTTTCCAGGGCTTCATTGCTGATCCTACAAATTACGAATTGCGTTTACGTCAGCTTTTTTAATCTTAAAGAACATCCAAAAATGATCTCTGAAAGTAATAAATGTTAGGTTGGGAAAGAACATTAACAGGGGCAAAATAGCTTTAAGTATTAGAATTAAGGTTAAAAGAAGGGGCATTTAAATTTTAGATTAAAGTTAAAAATATTAATTGGGAACTTTAAGTTTTTGAATTTTAATTTTAAATTTAAATTTTAAAAAGGCTTTAGGTTTTATCCTTTCATATCCCCCCCCCCCCCCACTAAAACAAGAGCCACAGATCTTTCTTGCAAGGTCTGTGGGTCTCAGCTCCCCTAAATATTTTACCTGGGTTTGGATTTCTTCCTTATTATTAAGTGTTTTTTTTTTTTTCTTCTTCTTCAGTTTTACAACGTCAAGCCAGCTGGACCTAGTTTCTACATTATTTACAGGTTACATGAAAAAGGTTATATGAAAACATTATTCTGTACATAAAAAAACACTATATTACAACAAAAGATTTGTCAATATTTTGGCATTGAATAACATGAACACTAATGCTAATACTACTGATAATATTACTGATAATGTTACAGATAATGGTACTGATAATGTGACTGATAATGTTACAGATAATGCTACGAATAATGTTATGGATAATGCTATGAATAATGCTACGGATAATGGTACTGACACTGTGACGGATAATGCTGTGGAAATGCTGCAGCATTTAAGGGACATTCTCGAGAAGGACAACAAAAAAGAAACATTAACCAAAATCAAAATATAAACACTTAAAATAATGAAACACATATTGACTAAAAAACATAACATTTAAAAAATAAACTTTTTTTTTTTTTTTTTTTTTTTCATTAAACAGTTTTCTAAATGTCTGTGATGTTTCCTTTGGTTGAAAGTTTTTATGAAGGAAAGTCCTTTGGAAACATTCTTTATGTAAAATTGAAACACTATATAATATAATAAAAATTCAAAAATAAAATACCAAAACACACAAGTTATTGACATTAAACATGGGTAAAATTAGCAAAATACTCAAAAAATATGATATTCAATATTATCAGCAAAATACAATTGTATAATAAATGCACTTTTTTTTTTTTCTGAAAATACTGTATGTTGACACTGAAATATCACCAAAAGTAATTACAACACAACACAATTTTAACACTATATAATATAATCACTATATAATAAAATACTATATAACATAATACTAATTATAATACTATAAAACTCTATTTTTCCTACTTAATTCTTAGGTTGCACCTTTTCTAACTATGTACAGTATCCAGCTTTAGGCTTAATTCGAGGCTAACTCCAAAATACAAAAATGTCAAACCTCTGAAAACTATAGCTACTAAGTAAAAATATAAACTTGCTATAATTTTCACCATGCCCAGTGTTAGTGGGAGATGGATTTTAATACTTTGTGGTGAAAGATCATCCCAAAAAAAAACGTGCCACTTGCACTATAGAAAAGGAAAGTGGGAAACTGACATTCACCTACAAAGGGCAAGCGGAGCAGTTTTGCCAGATTCTCCGTTCAACCTGGAAAGAGAATCTGGGAAAACAGTCCGGCTAAAGACGGGTGGTCAAGGAGCGGAGGACCCTTACTGACGTAACACATTTCATCATATACTAATAACATTTAAAAAAATTAACAGTGTTTTTAAACTGTAACTTTCATCCTTTACCGCTGGGGGTTGAGGGTTAAACATCCAGCTGGGTCCTCTTCCAAATACTAATGATAGAGGGACGATAGAATAGCAAAAATAAAAAATTGAAAGATGAAAGAGATAGATGGGGTTTTATTCATGGTTGAGTTTGAGATTTTGAGGAGAATGGTAGTATCTTAACTTGGATGAATGGACAATTTCAGAATTTCTCTTAAAATGTGGGCTGGGTTTATCAATTTCAAACGTGATTTCAGAAAGTTGTTTCAGAATGGTGTATGGTCCAGAATATGGGGAAGTTAATTTACGGGTATTAGGATAATGAAATTCTTCATACATTACAAGGTCACCAACTTTAAACTTTACAGGAAGGAAACGAGCATCATAGCGGACTTTATTTTTCTTATGGTAAGCAATTGTTCTTTCTTTAGCCAATTTTCTAGCTTCATCAACTGGAGGATAATAACTATTATTTGGCAAAGGAGGATCATATGGCAATTTTCCTAACAATAAATAACTAGGGGTAAATTGAGTTACAGAATGAGGAGTATTGTTATATTCAACTAAGACAGTCATCTAACAATTCAGTCCAGGGTACTTTCTTAGAAGAAGAATCAACTTTACACTTTAATCTGGTTACAATAGTCTGATTTAGGCGTTCAATTTTTCCGTTCGTTTCGGGGTGGTGACTACTTGTCAATCTGTGTTTAACATTGTAAGTACGAAGAAATCTCTTAAATCTGGAAGCGGTAAATGCTCCATTTCTGTCAGTTAACAATTTTTCTGGTACTTGTAGTTGAAATAATTGTTTCAAAATGTTTGTATAAGTGTCAGTAGTTACACTTTTTGAAGGAAAGCCCCACACATAGCGAGTTGCATGGTCAACCACGAAATGCAAATATTTTTTCGTAGAATTGTAGTAATTAAATCCGCCAACAGAGTCCAATGCCAAGCATTCAAAAGGTATATCTGTTGGGGGCATCAATTGTAACATGCCAAATCTTTTTTGTTTACATTTTTTGTTTATTTGACATGTATGACAATGTTTTACATAATTTTCAATGTCCTGATTGATATTAGGCCAATAATACTGTGGGGAAATTAAATTTATCATTTTATAAATACCAGGGTGGCCAAATTGTGTGTGGGTTTTTTCTAAGAGGGGTAACCGTAAACACATGGGGACAACAATCTTATACAAACTTTTCTTTTTAATTACAACAACATCATTTACTTCAGTGTATTTTTTACCATCTGCTGTTACATTTTCCTTTTTCTGGCTGTCTCTTACTTCATTCAAGTCAAGGAGATGTATAACATGGTGTACATTTTCTGAAACAGGTTGTCTTGATAGCATATCAGCTTCAACATTAGTGGAGCCCTTTTGGTATTTGATTTCATAGTCAAACATACTAAGTTTGAGAGACCAGCGGAAAAGACGTCCTCTTAAATTTTTAATATTTTTGAGCCAGGTAAGTGCCGCATGGTCCGTATGGATGACAAATTTTTGACCATGTAAATAATGATAAAATTTATCCAAGGCATCCACAATTGCCAAACATTCTAATTCCGTTATTGCATAATTTTTTTCATAATCTCGAAGATTTCTAGAGTGATATGCTATTGGGTGTAATTTTCCCTTTTCATCTACCTGTTTCACAACACACCCTACTCCAAGACTTGAGGCATCTACAAACAGTTCACAAGGCACTTTGGGATCAAACAATCTTAAAATAGGTTTTTCAATCAAAGCCTGTTTTAGTTTCTCAAAAGAATATTGACAGTTTTGGTCCCATACATAGGGGACATTTTTCTTTAACAATTGGTTGAGAGGATATCTAATTTCGGCATACTTAGGAATAAATTTATTATAGACATTAATAGATCCCAAAAAGCGTTGCAACTCTTTTACATTGGTAGGTGGTTTTAATTTCTTAATAACTTCTACATTTGGATTGTCAGGGGTAATACATCCATTAGAAACTTCATAACCAAGGAAATTAATTGTGGATTTAACAAAATTACACTTTGATAACTTTAATTTGAGGTTTTCTTGGACACAAATATTAAATAATGTCTCTAAATGCATCAAATGTTCTTCCTCATTTTGAGAAAATACAATAACATCATCAAAATAACTACAGGCAAAATTAATTTTGTACTTATGAAAGATTCTTCGGAGTGTGCGGTTGAATATCCCAGGTGCGTTTTTTAATCCGAAAGGTAATCGCAACCATTCAAATAAACCGAAAGTGGTCGCAAATGCCAATTTTTCGGTGTCTCGAGGGTGGATAGGTATATGCCAATATCCACTGGCCAAATCGAGAGTGGAAAAAACCTTAGCTTGTGCTAATTTATCCAAAAGGGTATCAATTCGGGGTAGGGGTTCTGCGTCTGTCTTGGTAATAGCGTTTAATTTTCTGAAATCTACACATAAACGAGTTTTCTTCCCTTCTTCGCGCTTGTAAACTAAAGTGACAGGCGACGAATAAGGGGAACAACTCTCTTTAATGATTCCTGCCTGTAACAAATTTTGGACTTGGTTTCGGATTTCTTCCTCTTCTTTGGGTGATGTACGGTAAGCCCTAAGTGAAACGGGAAGGTCAGAGGTTAAATGGATTCTTTGGGGTTCTATATTTACACAGCCTACATCGTATTTATCTTTTGCAAAAATACAGACATATTTGGCGAGAAGAGCAGGTAGTTGTTCTTTAGCCAACTGAATTTTGGGCCCATGGTCAGAGGTTTCAAACAACTCCGGTTCAAAATTTTCTTCAAATATCTCTGCATTTTGGATCTCTGCTTTTAGCGGGTGGATATATGGTTCTGACAAATGCAAAGTATGGTGGGATGATTTTTTTGAAATATTACGCATTTGTGATATTTTTGTGTTATTTTGATGGATTTGCATTTTAGAGCAATAAATATTTAATCTAAACAATTCACAATGTGGTAGCCCAATTAAAACATATGGTAAAGAGTTATGAATTATAAACAGTTCAATGGTTTGAGTTATTTGTCCTAATTGCAAACTGACAAGGCATTTTTCTTTCAAAGCTAGAACACCCTGTGTTTGTGCGACTGAAATACTCTTTTGAACTTTAGATACTTTTAGATTAAATTTATGGGCTAAATGATATGGCATTACACTGATAGAACTACCTGTATCTATCAAACATGGTAATGAGTTTTCACTTTTCACATGAGTAGCTGTTTGACAATTGTTCATTTTTTGTTTGGATCCATTATGTGTTTTGATATACCCGGGTATTATTAATTGTCATTGGCTCTCTTCTGTATTTTGTTGAAACTCATTATTAGTCTGATCTAGATTATGGGTTGAAACACTTGGATTTGGTGCTAGGGCAGTAACATTCAGCGTTTGTTTACGAAAAGGGCAATCTCGCACCCAATGATAAGCATTCGAAATGCCCACATTTAAACAAACTCGGCACGGCGTTGGTGGCAACGTGGCCTGATAATGTAGGTTTGGGCGTTGTTGATCGGTCTGCATAGATCTTGAGGGAGTTGGTTGCATCGGTCTGAATGTATTTCTTTGTGGGTTTGGGTTAAAATGTCGAAATTGAGGTGATTGGTTTGGGACACGATAATTCCATGGTCTGTAGGAATTTTGTCCATGGTCAATGTGGGATTTAAAAGGTTTCCATTGTCGATATTGAGGGGGATGCTGAGGGTTGGGCTCAGTCTTCCTGTCTGTTTTATCTTTCTGCTCTAACTGCAATTTACTTAATTTAAATACTAATTCTCTCCATTCATTGACATCAGCAGGCGCATTTGTCACTACCAACTGTTTCATCTCTACTGGCAGTCCATCAGTAAGACCGTCCAAAATGAAACGCTGATCTAAACCTAAAGTGCGTCCTACTTTAGTTTTTTGGTGGTAATATTCATTTAAGTCACCTCCAAATTTAAATTTGATCTGGGAGAAATCTGTCAATGATAGTGTATCAGGAGTAGTGTAATGTTCAGTGAACAATAACACTAACTCTGACCAATGGAGGACATGAAGACAGTTGTTAATATATAAGGTAAGCGCGGTATCTTTTAGATACTTTTGGATGTTGCGGATTTTCCACAAATCATCCTTGTGTTCCTCTACACAAACTGACTCAAAGTATCGCAGCCAAGGAATCCATAACATCTTCGAGTCCGAAGAGAATGGCACAATTTCGGGATCTTTTCGACATGTGCCTTCACTATTACCTGAGGACTGAGAATTTGCTGCATTAATTTCCTTTCCCGGAGTCTCGGGAACCACATCATCATTTTTTGGGGGGTCGCCTACTTTCTCTGATGGTGGGGTAGTACTCATGATGTTTACAACCAAAATCTCACAAAATCATAATATATTCCAACATAGTAACACATAACAATAACATTAAATAATTCCAAATATAATAGTAAAATAATAGTAACCTGATACTTAAATCATTTTTTATAACTCAAATTATGAATCTTAATTTAAAAGATAATTTTTATTTATCTTTTTCAACTTGAAAGGAGCAGAACTAAACAAATGCAAAACGAACTTTACAGCAAAAATTTAAAATTTTAAAAATGTATTTTATCATGTTCATTCTTAGTTCACTCTTCTTTTTCTATGGTTAAAATCTTAACTACATACTAAAAATAACACAAAGTACAAAACAAAAAAAAATCAACTTTACTTTTTTTTTTCAATAAAATGCCTGAATTTGCTCCTTCTAACTTTTCATATTAAATAAAACATCTTACCTTGAACAATAATCCGCGATTGATAGAAAAAAAATGGAGCGAAAAAAAACAAATAAAAATACACGCGCACATTCTGTCCTTTCTTTTTTGTCTCTTTAAATGTTCAAACTATCCGAGTTTGATCCAAGATACTTCTCCTTTCCCTAATCTCTGCACAGCTGATCGCGGAGCGCGGCGCACTGACAGGGGTTGCAGAACGAAAGTCACGTCACACCAAACAACCGTAGTTATCGCGTCTTGGCGAAAGATCATACCGTATTCCGGCACTAGTCTTCGTACTGAGAGGACATCTGGTACCGCTTGTATCCGCCGATCACGTTCCTGGAAGCAGAGCGATTTCTCATCCAGGTTTCGTTTCGCTTGTCAGGTTTTTATCCTCACCGACTCTTTGTAAGGAACCCGAGTCTTGGCCTACGTTCGTGGGAGTTCCGTCATCATTCGAGGAGAGGGATGTAGTCGTGGAGAGATGCGTGCCTTCAGGGGATGAGGCTCAGAGATCCGTCGCGTCCAGCGTGGAAGTGCCGGGGAGAGAACTTTGGCGATCACGCCGAATCAATTGTCCGAATGGCCGGGGCGTTCTACAGTCAATGCGGCGTTATTTTGTGGAATCATGAGGTGTGATGGAGAAAGAAATAACGACACAACATTTTCACTTGGGGCCTGGTTTATTAATCCTTTTTGGCAGATCTTTGGGAGAAACCAGGTCCCTGTGACTTGACGCTTTCCTTTTAAAACTTCGTTTCTTTGGCCAGCATTTTATTAGGCAAGTGTTAGGTCAAAAAAGCCGCTTGTTTTAGGCGCTCCCGCTATTTAAAGGCCGTTAATTCGCATTATTTCTACCAGGTCGCGATACTAACTAATGGGTGTTACTCTAATTTTAATTGGTTAAGAAATATCTGGGCAATATAACGTTGTTAGGCGCGGTTTTCCAGGGCTTCATTGCTGATCCTACAAATTACGAATTACGTTTACGTCAGCTTTTTTAATCTTAAAGAACATCCAAAAATGATCTCTGAAAGTAATAAATGTTAGGTTGGGAAAGAACATTAACAGGGGCAAAATAGCTTTAAGTATTAGAATTAAGGTTAAAAGAAGGGGCATTTAAATTTTAGATTAAAGTTAAAAATATTAATTGGGAACTTTAAGTTTTTGAATTTTAATTTTAAATTTAAATTTTAAAAAGGCTTTAGGTTTTATCCTTTCATATATATATAATTAAAATTGTTCATTTTGCTCTTAATACAAGATAATTAAAAATTTCAACTTTTTTTCTGCTTCCATAACTTTTATATTGTAAATGAATTTTTCTACTCATCTAAAAGGATACGATAAATTTCATATACTCATCTGATGATGTTGTCCAAAGCGGGCTTATAAACTATCGATCTGATTATATATATATATATTTTTAAAAGATATTAAATAATTTTTATTTCATCTATCCCTATGCATAAGAACTTAGTACTATTCATGTTTTAAAATTGTTTCTGATTTATGCAAACTGAATTGTAAATAGAAATTCTAGACCCAAAATAGGACCTCATTTCTTATTACTCTTATCTATTAGATGATTCTAAATGTTTAATTCCCTACTTCAAAATAAAACTTTACAATTCACATCACATGTAACTCCACGTGGGAATGGCATAGATTTATTTAATTCATTTTAAAAACTAGGTAAAAGGAAATACTCATTGACTTAGGTTAATCCTTTATCCACAAATTAATGCTTTTAAAATACTCATTAAAAAATATCCGTATAACAGAATATGTAAGAGATTCAAAATAGCTAAAAATATATACACAATATTAATGATGATAACTTCAGCACGAGCATAAGCAAAATTTCATTGAGGGAGAAGTGGTCAGCGAGATGAAAAAGTCAGATCTCGTGTATGACTCATTTCTCCTGCTTGGGATCTTGAATCAGGCCCGTAAGAGAAGAAACTTGTTTTGCGATGGCTCCGCATCCAGTGCAATGGAATTATGTAATATACAAACATAAAAAAAGCACTACAGAAGGTTAACAAAAAGGAAAATACTAATCTTATATAGGAGGGACTGGGGCACATGTAAACATTGTCATTTTTCTCTAATTATTACATGTTTTTTTATTTCAAATAAATTACCAAAGAGGGTAGCATATATAGACATAGGGTAAAAAATTTTTTAAGCTCCTGAACATTTTTTTTGTCCTCAGAAGCCAAAACACTGTTTTGATCTCAAAAGTAAAATCTCAATTCCAGCTTGCTAAGAGAATAACTTTATTTTTATAAAAAATATTACATTAAGCAACTTTGCAGATTTTTCTGTTTCTTTTGTTCCAAATTTGCAGTATTAGTTTACTTCTATTTCTAAAACAGCTACGTTATCTGATGCTTTGAATATAGATATAATATTTTAAGAAAGTAAAATTTTTAAACCTATAACTATCGTAAAATCTTGATTATAAGTCCTCCCTCTCCCCTCTTTCTAAAGCTAAAAAAAATTAAATTTGGATGGAGTTTATAATTTAAAAACGCTTTTTTATCCTTACTTTAGAAGAATAATAAAATAAGGCAGGTTCACAGGAGCAATGAGCAATCAATCCACAGGTTTCTGTGGTCATAGGAACAATGAGTATCAATCCACAGTGTATGTTTATGTGATTAGACACCCTTTCTTTTGACTTCATCATTTTTCATGTCTCTTACATCTAAGTGATGTAAGGCATTTTCTTAGAAGGGTTTAAAAAGTTTTTTTTTTTTTCCCCCATCCAAATATTGAGGTCTTCTATTAAATTGTAAAAGACTGTTTGTAAAAAGTATAAAAGTTTAAACATATATATATGTGCTTAAGTTTAATTTTCTGTCTATATGTGAATAGTTATCTGTCTATGTCTATGAATCTGTGTGACTATCTATTAACAAATTTTAAAAAGTTTTAGTAAATTTAAAAAAAAGGTTTTAGCAAATTTTAAAAAGTTTTAATAAATTAAAAAAAAGTTTTACAAAATCTTAAAAATGTTTAAAAGATTTCTAAAAATTTTAAAATGTATGGAAAAAATTAATTGTAAGTGAGCAAAACTATTTACAAATACATTATATAAGAGTGTGTGTATGAACATTTTTGCGTAAGTGTGTATTACATATGAAACAATATGTAAAAAGGCATTGTGTAGCAGTTTTAAATTATTTCACATAAGGAAAACCAAAAATTTTTTTTTATTAAATCAAAACAATTTACAGAAAAAAGTACAGTGGTGGCCAAAAGTGTGGATATTTTTTTAAAGTTTCATGTTTTTCAACTTTGTGTGCTTGTAGAATATATTAATTTTCACTTAAACACAAACGTTTATATATCAAATTGAAGGTAATTTAATGTAGAATTTAATAATAAAAACAGTTTTACAATATATGTATTACAAAAATAGTTATGCAACTAATAGTAAGATCTGTCTTAGATTTGTATTTTTTAAAGTGATGGTTACACAATCAGTACTTACTAGGATAATATTATTTTTTAACACAACTTCGCAGTATCTTTTCATCGAGTGAATGAGTGTTTAGAGCTCATCTTTCATAATCACATGGTGCCAATAATCAATTATAGCTTCAATAAGTTGTCTTTTATTGGATGGACATTTTTTTCGTGCAAGAATTTTCAAACGTTGCCAGAAATTTTCAATTGGATTGAGATCACGGCTGTTTCCTGGCCATGGTAATATATCTATGCCTTTATTTTGAAACCATGCTGTACATACTTATACTGTGTGGCATGGAGGTGAATCCTGCTGAAAAATATATGGCGTGTTGTTGGGGAAGAGATCCCTGATGGAAGATATCAATTTTGGTTCCAGGACAGTTTCAATGTATTTTTGGCATTCAGGATGCCATCAATCACTTGAATTTGGCCCACACCATTTGCAGACATACATGCCCAAATCATGACAGTAGTAGGGAAACGACAGTTTAAGCTCATGCGGAGGCACGGAGGCACCGTGCCTCCGGCTGTGCCTCCTGCGGTGTCTCCGGCTGTCCCTGCGGCTGTCCCTCCTGCGGCTGTCCCTGCGCCCACCGTGCCACCGCCACCCTCCTGCCCCCTACTATGCATCCCCCTCCACGAACACCCCCTAGTGGAAAAAAGGAACATTCTATTATAACAGGATAGGTGAACAACCTTCCCTAATTAAAAATATTATCAATCACATCTCAACTCGGAATCATACTATATGATGAAGATTAAATTTATATTTGAATTTTGAAGAACCATAATTTTAATGAGTATTATTAATTAAGCGAAACAATGGAAAATCACAGTTTTTAACCATTTTATTTGGATTTCTTCAACTACATGATGAGATTATCAATTTAACACAAGAAAGTTAAACATATATTTGAACTTTGCTTGATAGACATCTTAATGAGTATCGTTAATTAAGTAAAAACAATAGAAAATATCCAATTTTATAGAAAAAGACTGATTTCTTACGATTTTTATCAACTTAAAAGAGAAAAGTTAAACATGTATCCTAGTTTTTCAACAGCTATAATCTTAATGAGTATCGTTAATTAAGTAAAAAAACAATGGAAAATATCCAGTTTTATAGTAAAAGACTGATTTCTTACGATTTTTATCAACTTAAAAGAGAAAAGTTAAACGTACATTTCAGTTTTTCAACAGCTATAGCCTTAATGAGTATCGTTAATTAAGTAAAAAAACAATGGAAAATATCAAGTTTTATGGAAAAAGATTGATCTCTTACGATTTTTATCAACTTAAGAGAGAAAACTTAAACACACATTTCAGTTTTTCAAACGCTATAACCTTAATGAGCATTCATAATTAAGTAAAAAACAATGGAAAATATCGATTTTTATAGAAAAAGACTGATTTCTTACGATTTTTATCAACTGCAACATCAGTGTATCGACTTACAAGTTGAAAGTTAAACATGCATTCTAGTTTTTCAACAGTTATAATCTTAATGAGTATCGTTAATTAAGTAAAAAACAATGGGAAATATCAAGTTTTATAGAAAAAGACTGATTTCTTACGATTTTTTCAACTCAAACTTCAGACTATCAATTTGATAGAAAGAAATTTAAGCATGCATTCCAGTTTTGGACAACCATTTCCTTCATGAACATTATTAATTAAGCAAAACAACAGAAAATATTAAATTTTTAACTGATTTCTTCATATTTTTATTTATTTTTTAATATAAAATCAGAATACACAACTTAAAATAGAAATTTAAACATATTTTTTAGTTTTTGAACAGTCGCTACCTCAAAGAATTTCGATAATTGAACAATTAACAAAGGAAACTAATGATTTTTTAACGAAAAAAGACGAATTAAACGAATTTGGTTAACTTTTACTCTAATTGGAAATTTCATCGTACTTTATATATACCAACTAAGTAGAATTTTAATACATAAACGAATAATTTAAAGAAATCCCCAATACACAAATGTGAACCTGCAGAGCATTTCTTATTACGTCATATCTAAACTAAAACTTTTTTCTGCAACCCCTCCATGCATGCATTCCAGGTAGGGGAACATAACAAAGAATTTTGACGTCACAACTTACAAAGGTATACAACAAAATGATTACGTTCAAGAAAAAGTATCACATAGAGAGAAAAAAGAAGAGATTTAAGCTATTTATCCATTCTAGTTTTATAACAGTTACCACAACATCTCCAAATTAAAATTTGGAAGTCATAATGAGTGTAATTAATTAAGCAAAATAATAGAAATATTAGTTTTTCAGAGGGGAAAAGACGAATTTAAACAAATTTTATTAGTTTTACACTAGTTTAATAATAATTTTAAGAGGAAAAAGACGAATTTAAACTTTTTTTTTTTTTTTTTTTTTTTTTTTTTTTTAGTTTTACACTATTTTTTCTCATTTCCAAAACGGATATATCAATTTTAACAGAAGAATTAAACGTATATTTTAGTTTTTAACAACAAAATCTTAACAAGTATCATTAATTAAACAAATATAAATATCAGTTTTAAAGAAAAGACGAATTTGAATAATTTTACACTAGTATTTTCAAAAGCAACATGGAAATATCAATACTTATTCACATATTTCACTTATTCACTGTATTCAATACTATATTTAATAAATTTGGATACACTTTAAGAATTTCCTAATCTATAATTATATATTAGCTATATATTTATTGTTACCCATGTTTTCAACATTAGTTCATAATCGTGAATTTTGTATTTTAAATACCATATATTCAGGTTCAGATTATTTTCACTTGAAATCATACAGAATTTTTTAACAGAGTTTACTTTTGAAATCATTGAAGCAACTGTATTTAATATTTTTAATACCAATTTTCTAAGATTTTCTAACATTTTCCGATTATACATTCCTCATAAGTACATTTCTAAATGCTACAATCACTTTACATATCGAAAAGATATCATTGAAGCAACTGTATTTAATATTTTTAACACCAATTTTCTAATATTTTTTAACATTTTCCGGTTATACATTCCTCAAAAGTATATATTCTAAACAATAGAAAATATTAATTTTAAGAATAAAAAGACGAATTTAAACAAATTTTATTAATTTTACAATATTTTTTCTCATCTCCAACACGGATATATCAATTTTAACAGAATTAAACGCATATTTTAGTTTTTAAGAACAAAAATGTAATAAGTATCATTAATTAAACAAAAAATAAATATCAATTTTCAAGAAAAGACAATTTTTTACACAAATTTTCAACTTTGAAATACGTTTGTTTACATATATTGTTACAATATATTACTAAACTTAAACTTTTTTAAAAGTCTGAATGTCTTTACAAAGGGTTCATATTTATATTTTTCACGTCTTGACTGCATTCGAAATCTTACAACAAAAATATACTTTTATTATTTTTATTATTATTATTATTCTAGAAAACCTAAAAAGTCATTTCTTGCTGCTTTAAACACTTGACATATTAAAACTACTCTGAGATATTCTACCCATATAATTAATCAAATTAGGACATGATTCATCTTACACTTCAAAATTTCTGAATTTTTACAATACTTATTTTCATCAAACTTTATTCTTGATCCTATATATTTTAGGAGTACAGAATTTTAACATCTGTTTTTATCTACTTATCAGAAAATTATTAAAACACCCATCAATATTTTCCAAATATGAATATTATCTTTACAGTTTAATAATACAAAACATACACGAATACAAAGTTTAATTTTTACAAACATTTCATATTTCAAACCAAACTTTTCGAAATTTTCACATCATAAGAGCAAACATTAGACGAACTTTTTAACTTTTTAACTTTTTTTATTGTTTAGATCTTTTCATCATAACTTTTAATTATGATAATTATCCATTTTTAGGTTGATTGTCGAAAAACTGTAACTGAAATTACATAAACTTAATGTAAAAAACCATGTTCTCACACAATTTCTTGAAATTCAACAAAGAATTGACTATTACTTATCTATTATTATTCTTATTAAATACTTATCTACATCAATATCGATTCTCGATAGTATATAGATATTTCATCATTACACACTTACAACTCTTTTCAAACGTTTATCAGAAAAATAAGTCAATCAAAGTCTAGTAGTTATCACACCTGTTCCTCAGAAATATTACTATCATATGAAACAGTAAAGAAAATTAATAGATATTTAATATTTAATAACGTCATACGTGAAATTACTGTCGAATGAGAATACTAATAATCTATAAAATCAACTGTTGAACAAAAAAATAGTACAGATTACCGAAAATCCAAATGTTTTTTCTGCAAAAGTTACAAAAATTAACAAATGAATGACAAGTTAGAGAAATAACTAAAAAAGTTAATGAACATATTTACAAATTTATTAAAATCACACCTTTTTCTGGATTGCAAACCACAATTTCTTGAAAGATTTAACACCGAATTTGTAAGATTTTAGTCCTAGTATTACATACACTCAATAAATATTCAAAATTAACAAAAATATAATTTTTTAGTCTCATCAATAAGCAGAAATTCTACATTAAAAGAATATTTTCATAGTAGTACTTGTAAAAATGAGAGTTTACAAACTGATTTTCATAATTTTATCACATTAAAACTTAATATTTTACATAAAACATTATTTAATCAAATTTTATGCTTTCTAATTCAGTAAAATTCAATACGTTTTTAGTTTTTAAACCAATACCACAATATTTATTTACATCAAACTTGATTCTTCACCTTTTATATTTCCACATTACACACGTGAGATAAATACTAACTTGGATCAGGAGTTGAAGTCAATTGATTCCATTCGATTTTCATCATGTACGCATTGCTCCTACACGACATTTCTTACTGCTATAATCATCTAATGTATTAAAACTAATCTACTCATATTTTTAATCAATTCATCAGATGTTTCATCTCGCACTTCTGAATTATCGTGTATCAAGTTGCTTAAAATATAAATACTATCTTTATAGTTTTAATGATATGTAGTATACATGGTTTATCTTGAGTTAGCACTTCCATAGTATTAATCAAATTATATGTTTCATCTTGCACTTGATCTTAATGATTTCATCTTGCATCTAAATTATCGTCCATCGAGTTTTTTTTTTTTTTTTTTTTTTTTTTTTAATAATAATAATAATATATTTATAGTTTTTGATTATACATAGCATGTACGAATACAATCTTTAATTTTAACATTTCATATTTCAAATAACCTATTTCCTAAACCAAGCTATGTGAATTTTACCACAATGCTTATTATCATAGAATAATTTGTGTTTCACACTTTTCTAAAAATTATCAGATATGTACCCCTCAGAGAAATTACTATCATATGAATAAATGAAGAAAATTTAATTTATATTAAATGTACACGAAATTGATTGCAATATACATGTATTTAATAAAAATAAATAAATAAGCGATTATTTATACATTAAATCTTTACTAAATATATATTTCTTTCATTATACAGATGTTTCAACAAGATGAACCAAAACAGCAGCAAACTTTAGAAATTAATGATCCGAATGATTCATCCCTAGCACAAGTAGCGTTAACGAATAACACGTATGTGAGTACTTATATGAGAAATACTAGAATTCGTATATGAAACGTAATTAGAGTAAATACAAAATGATTTGTCTTACTACTTACACTTTAACAAGTGCTTTTTACCTATATTATTGAAGAGAATCCTAACTGTGTCCATTTATTTCTATTACAGATGTGCTCTATTTGCTACAAACACTTCTTAAGTAAATGGAATTTAACAGAACATACAAAAATCTATACAGGTGAAAAACCTTACACTTGGAAAGATTACCATAAATGCTGTTTTCAAGGAGACGTGAATCAAAAATGCACACATCATCATATAAAACATCGTCAGATATATGTAAACTTAGCGAAGATATTCAAAAATTAGTCAGACTTTTGAAAAATTTAGAAATAAAGGAAGATATTTAGGCTATTTATCCATCATATTTTCACAACACTTACCACAATATCTCAAACTTAAAATTTGGAAGACATACACACTGCTGAAAAGTAATTTTGTGATTCTTCTAATCAGTATGAATGTATAGATATTATTTTGCAATGTATTCTTTAAATGCTCACGTTAAATATTCTTTTATATGCATATATCGTTGTGTTTATTTTTCTAATACCTATTACATTAATGAAATACATAACATTTTAAGTGAAATAACACTCTCACAACTTAAAAAATGCATAAGAACATACAGAAAATAAGCAGATGTATGAAAAAATATGCAAGTTTACAAAATAATTTCATTGTTTTCTAGAAATATTAACAAAAAATATTTACAATATGAAAAAATTGCAAAAGTGAAAAGAAAAAACACAAATGTAAAAACAAAAACCACAAAGTGAAAAACTCATAACAAAGTTTTTGAAAAAAATATTTACAACAAATTTTTTTTTTTCAAAAACCAAAACTTCCAAAAATATTTTTTTCAAAAAAATTTTTTTTCAAAAACATTTTTTACAAAAATTTTTTTTTTCAAAATAAGTTTTTACAAAAGTAAAAAAAGAAAATCACAACGTTAAAAAAATGAAAAATTTTTGTTAAAAAAAGTGTAAAAAAATTGCAAAAAAAAGTTGCAAAAATTTCAAAAAAAGTTATGAAAAAAGTCTCAAAAATTTTGTTGTTTTTAATAGCAAATGCAATGGTTTCGCCATTGCATACTGCATTAAAAACAACGAAATTTTTGAAGCTTTTTTCATAACTTTTTTTGAAAATTTTGCAACTTTTTTTTTGCAATTTTTTTACACTTTTTTTAACAAAAATTTTTCATTTTTTTAACGTTGTGATTTTCTTTTTTTACTTTTGTAAAAACTTATTTTGAAAAAAAAAATTTTTGTAAAAAATGTTTTTGAAAAAAAATTTTTTTGAAAAAAATATTTTTGGAAGTTTTGGTTTTAAAAAAAAAAAAAAATTTGTTGTAAATATTTTTTTCAAAAACTTTGTTATGAGTTTTTCACTTTGTGGTTTTTGTTTTTACATTTGTGTTTTTTCTTTTCACTTTTGCAATTTTTTCATACTGTAAATATTTTTTATTAATATTTCTAGAAAACAATGAAATTATTTTGTAAACTTGCATATTTTTTCATACATCTGCTTATTTTTTGTATGTTCTTATGCATTTTTTAAGTTGTGAGAGTGTTATTTCACTTAAAATGTTATGTATTTCATTAATGTAATAGGTATTAGAAAAATAAACACAACGATATATGCATATAAAAGAATATTTAACGTGAGCATTTAAAGAATACACTGCAAAATAATATCTATACATTCATACTGATTAGAAGAATCACAAAATTACTTTTCAGCAGTGTGTATGTCTTCCAAATTTTAAGTTTGAGATATTGTGGTAAGTGTTGTGAAAATATGATGGATAAATAGCCTAAATATCTTCCTTTATTTCTAAATTTTTCAAAAGTCTGACTAATTTTTGAATATCTTCGCTAAGTTTACATATATCTGACGATGCTTTATATGATGATGTGTGCATTTTTGATTCACGTCTCCTTGAAAACAGCATTTATGGTAATCTTTCCAAGTGTAAGGTTTTTCACCTGTATAGATTTTTGTATGTTCTGTTAAATTCCATTTACTTAAGAAGTGTTTGTAGCAAATAGAGCACATCTGTAATAGAAATAAATGGACACAGTTAGGATTCTCTTCAATAATATAGGTAAAAAGCACTTGTTAAAGTGTAAGTAGTAAGACAAATCATTTTGTATTTACTCTAATTACGTTTCATATACGAATTCTAGTATTTCTCATATAAGTACTCACATACGTGTTATTTGTTAACGCTACATGTGCTAGGGATGAATCATTCGGATCATTAATTTCTAAAGTTTGCTGCTGTTTTGGTTCATCTTGTTGAAACATCTGTATAATGAAAGAAATATATATTTAGTAAAGATTTAATGTATAAATAATCGCTTATTTATTTATTTTTATTAAATACATGTATATTGCAATCAATTTCGTGTACATTTAATATAAATTAAATTTTCTTCATTTATTCATATGATAGTAATTTCTCTGAGGGGTACATATCTGATAATTTTTAGAAAAGTGTGAAACACAAATTATTCTATGATAATAAGCATTGTGGTAAAATTCACATAGCTTGGTTTAGGAAATAGGTTATTTGAAATATGAAATGTTAAAATTAAAGATTGTATTCGTACATGCTATGTATAATCAAAAACTATAAATATATTATTATTATTAAAAAAAAAAAAAAAAACTCGATGGACGATAATTCAGATGCAAGATGAAATCATTAAGATCAAGTGCAAGATGAAACATATAATTTGATTAATACTATGGAAGTGCTAACTCAAGATAAACCATGTATACTATATATCATTAAAACTATAAAGATAGTATTTATATTTTAAGCAACTTGATACACGATAATTCAGAAGTGCGAGATGAAACATCTGATGAATTGATTAAAAATATGAGTAGATTAGTTTTAATACATTAGATGATTATAGCAGTAAGAAATGTCGTGTAGGAGCAATGCGTACATGATGAAAATCGAATGGAATCAATTGACTTCAACTCCTGATCCAAGTTAGTATTTATCTCACGTGTGTAATGTGGAAATATAAAAGGTGAAGAATCAAGTTTGATGTAAATAAATATTGTGGTATTGGTTTAAAAACTAAAAACGTATTGAATTTTACTGAATTAGAAAGCATAAAATTTGATTAAATAATGTTTTATGTAAAATATTAAGTTTAAATGTGATAAAATTATGAAAATCAGTTTGTAAACTCTCATTTTTATAAGTACTACTATGAAAATATTCTTTTAATGTAGAATTTCTGCTTATTGATGAGACTAAAAAATTATATTTTTGTTAATTTTGAATATTTATTGAGTGTATGTAATACTAGGACTAAAATCTTACAAATTCGGTGTTAAATCTTTCAAGAAATTGTGGTTTGCAATCCAGAAAAAGGTGTGATTTTAATAAATTTGTAAATATGTTCATTAACTTTTTTAGTTATTTCTCTAACTTGTCATTCATTTGTTAATTTTTGTAACTTTTGCAGAAAAAACATTTGGATTTTCGGTAATCTGTACTATTTTTTTGTTCAACAGTTGATTTTATAGATTATTAGTATTCTCATTCGACAGTAATTTCACGTATGACGTTATTAAATATTAAATATCTATTAATTTTCTTTACTGTTTCATATGATAGTAATATTTCTATAACTACTAGACTTTGATTGACTTATTTTTCTGATAAACGTTTGAAAAGAGTTGTAAGTGTGTAATGATGAAATATCTATATACTATCGAGAATCGATATTGATGTAGATAAGTATTTAATAAGAATAATAATAGATAAGTAATAGTCAATTCTTTGTTGAATTTCAAGAAATTGTGTGAGAACATGGTTTTTTTACATTAAGTTTATGTAATTTCAGTTACAGTTTTTCGACAATCAACCTAAAAATGGATAATTATCATAATTAAAAGTTATGATGAAAAGATCTAAACAATAAAAAAAGTTAAAAAGTTAAAAAGTTCGTCTAATGTTTGCTCTTATGATGTGAAAATTTCGAAAAGTTTGGTTTGAAATATGAAATGTTTGTAAAAATTAAACTTTGTATTCGTGTATGTTTTGTATTATTAAACTGTAAAGATAATATTCATATTTGGAAAATATTGATGGGTGTTTTAATAATTTTCTGATAAGTAGATAAAAACAGATGTTAAAATTCTGTACTCCTAAAATATATAGGATCAAGAATAAAGTTTGATGAAAATAAGTATTGTTAAAATTCAGAAATTTTGAAGTGTAAGATGAATCATGTCCTAATTTGATTAATTATATGGGTAGAATATCTCAGAGTAGTTTTAATATGTCAAGTGTTTAAAGCAGCAAGAAATGACTTTTTAGGTTTTCTAGAATAATAATAATAATAAAAATAATAAAAGTATATTTTTGTTGTAAGATTTCGAATGCAGTCAAGACGTGAAAAATATAAATATGAACCCTTTGTAAAGCCATTCAAACTTTTAAAAAAGTTTAAGTTTAGTAATATATTGTAACAATATATGTAAACAAACGTATTTCAAAGTTGAAAATTTGTGTAAAAAATTGTCTTTTCTTGAAAATTGATATTTATTTTTTGTTTAATTAATGATACTTATTACATTTTTGTTCTTAAAAACTAAAATATGCGTTTAATTCTGTTAAAATTGATATATCCGTGTTGGAGATGAGAAAAAATATTGTAAAACTAATAAAATTTGTTTAAATTCGTCTTTTTATTCTTAAAATTAATATTTTCTATTGTTTAGAATATATACTTTTGAGGAATGTATAACCGGAAAATGTTAAAAAATATTAGAAAATTGGTGTTAAAAATATTAAATACAGTTGCTTCAATGATATCTTTTCGATATGTAAAGTGATTGTAGCATTTAGAAATGTACTTATGAGGAATGTATAATCGGAAAATGTTAGAAAATCTTAGAAAATTGGTGTTAAAAATATTAAATACAGTTGCTTCAATGATTTCAAAAGTAAACTCTGTTAAAAAATTCTGTATGATTTCAAGTGAAAATAATCTGAACCTGAATAAATGGTATTTAAAATACAAAATTCACGATTATGAACTAATGTTGAAAACATAGGTAACAATAAATATATAGCTAATATATAATTATAGATTAGGAAATTCTTAAAGTGTATCCAAATTTATTAAATATAGTATTGAATACAGTGAATAAGTGAAATATGTGAATAAGTATTGATATTTCCATGTTGCTTTTGAAAATACTAGTGTAAAATTATTCAAATTCGTCTTTTCTTTAAAACTGATATTTATTTTTGTTTAATTAATGATACTTGTTAAGATTTTGTTGTTAAAAACTAAAATATACGTTTAATTCTTCTGTTAAAATTGATATATCCGTGTTGGAAATGAGAAAAAATAGTGTAAAACTAAAAAAAAAAAAAAAAAAAAAAAAAAGTTTAAATTCGTCTTTTTCCTCTTAAAATTATTATTAAACTAGTGTAAAACTAATAAAATTTGTTTAAATTCGTCTTTTCCCCTCTGAAAAACTAATATTTCTATTATTTTGCTTAATTAATTACACTCATTATGACTTCCAAATTTTAATTTGGAGATGTTGTGGTAACTGTTATAAAACTAGAATGGATAAATAGCTTAAATCTCTTCTTTTTTTCTCTCTATGTGATACTTTTTCTTGAACGTAATCATTTTGTTGTATACCTTTGTAAGTTGTGACGTCAAAATTCTTTGTTATGTTCCCCTACCTGGAATGCATGCATGGAGGGGTTGCAGAAAAAAGTTTTAGTTTAGATATGACGTAATAAGAAATGCTCTGCAGGTTCACATTTGTGTATTGGGGATTTCTTTAAATTATTCGTTTATGTATTAAAATTCTACTTAGTTGGTATATATAAAGTACGATGAAATTTCCAATTAGAGTAAAAGTTAACCAAATTCGTTTAATTCGTCTTTTTTCGTTAAAAAATCATTAGTTTCCTTTGTTAATTGTTCAATTATCGAAATTCTTTGAGGTAGCGACTGTTCAAAAACTAAAAAATATGTTTAAATTTCTATTTTAAGTTGTGTATTCTGATTTTATATTAAAAAATAAATAAAAATATGAAGAAATCAGTTAAAAATTTAATATTTTCTGTTGTTTTGCTTAATTAATAATGTTCATGAAGGAAATGGTTGTCCAAAACTGGAATGCATGCTTAAATTTCTTTCTATCAAATTGATAGTCTGAAGTTTGAGTTGAAAAAATCGTAAGAAATCAGTCTTTTTCTATAAAACTTGATATTTCCCATTGTTTTTTACTTAATTAACGATACTCATTAAGATTATAACTGTTGAAAAACTAGAATGCATGTTTAACTTTCAACTTGTAAGTCGATACACTGATGTTGCAGTTGATAAAAATCGTAAGAAATCAGTCTTTTTCTATAAAAATCGATATTTTCCATTGTTTTTTACTTAATTATGAATGCTCATTAAGGTTATAGCGTTTGAAAAACTGAAATGTGTGTTTAAGTTTTCTCTCTTAAGTTGATAAAAATCGTAAGAGATCAATCTTTTTCCATAAAACTTGATATTTTCCATTGTTTTTTTACTTAATTAACGATACTCATTAAGGCTATAGCTGTTGAAAAACTGAAATGTACGTTTAACTTTTCTCTTTTAAGTTGATAAAAATCGTAAGAAATCAGTCTTTTTCTATAAAACTGGATATTTTCCATTGTTTTTTTACTTAATTAACGATACTCATTAAGATTATAGCTGTTGAAAAACTAGGATACATGTTTAACTTTTCTCTTTTAAGTTGATAAAAATCGTAAGAAATCAGTCTTTTTCTATAAAATTGGATATTTTCTATTGTTTTTACTTAATTAACGATACTCATTAAGATGTCTATCAAGCAAAGTTCAAATATATGTTTAACTTTCTTGTGTTAAATTGATAATCTCATCATGTAGTTGAAGAAATCCAAATAAAATGGTTAAAAACTGTGATTTTCCATTGTTTCGCTTAATTAATAATACTCATTAAAATTATGGTTCTTCAAAATTCAAATATAAATTTAATCTTCATCATATAGTATGATTCCGAGTTGAGATGTGATTGATAATATTTTTAATTAGGGAAGGTTGTTCACCTATCCTGTTATAATAGAATGTTCCTTTTTTCCACTAGGGGGTGTTCGTGGAGGGGGATGCATAGTAGGGGGCAGGAGGGTGGCGGTGGCACGGTGGGCGCAGGGACAGCCGCAGGAGGGACAGCCGCAGGGACAGCCGGAGGCACCGCAGGAGGCACGGTGCCTCCGTGCCTCCGCATGAGCTTAAACTGTCGTTTCCCTACTACTCATGACATTTGTTGGTTTTTTTGTAGTTGCTTCAATGCAATCAGGATGAAGTGCTTCTCCTACTCTACATATCAAGTATTTTCTACCATCACTACTGCCCCACCAGTGGCCGAGAGGTTCTTACCTCAAACTGGTAGACGGTAGGTGCTGGGTTCGAACCCAATCGCGACCGTCGGCCTAACCGTTCGGAGTTTTCTGTGGTTTTCTTCGAACCTTGCTTAAATACGGGTTAGGTTCCTTAGAAAGACCCCCACGGAGGACATCCCACCCCTTAGGGCCTATATCCCATGGTGTAGATAATTGGCCGACATACAACAACTACCATCACTACCAAAGAGTGATATTTTACTCGCATCCTTCCAGGTTATTTGATTCCACTGATTTTCTGACCATTTAATGTGTTCTTTTGTCCACTTAACTCGTTTTTCATGTTGCTTTTGATTTAAATATGTTTTTTTTTCTTGGAATTCTAGCTTGTAGTCCAAATTCTGATAACCTTCTTATTGTTCTTGAACTTACTGCAATACCCGCTGCATTTATTTCTCATCTAATGGCATCTTATGAAATTTTTCTATCTTGAAGGCATAGCAATTTAATTTTTCTATCGGCAGTAGCCCTTGTGCATTTTTTTCGGCGTGATTTTCCACGGATTTCGTTTTTTCATAACGTAAACAGAACTTTTGTACACCAGAACAGGTCACTGAACCACCAACTTGTCTTGCCTTTTCAACATAAGAGAAGCCATTTTCTCGCAATATGACAAATTCGGCTTCTTTTTGTAGATGTCCAATTAGTTCTTCTTGTTAATGACACTGTTTAAAATTAGTTTAATTTTTTAAAAAAAGGACTTTAAATATTCAAAAACAGCAATACTCTATTTAATTGTGCATCGTTCTGCAACATATTTCCACAACAATAAATCTTTTACCATCCAAATAACCTGAACTATTGTTACAGACATTTGATTGGTCCTCAGAACAGTGTTTGTGATAGGTTAGTATGCTTTTATTACAAAACACATCCTTATTCAAAACGATTGGTGTTTGTTCTACTAAAATAAGCATAACTTTTTTTTGTGATACAGATATTGTAATACTGTTTTTATTATTAAATTCTACATTAAATTATCTTCAATTTAATATATAAAAGTTTGTATTTAAGTGAAAATTAATATATTCTACAAGCATACAAAGTTGAAAAACATGAAAATTTCAAAAACTGTTCAAACTTTTGGCCACCACTGTATATTTACTGGAAAGATGTATTTACATAAAAACATTTTCTTGATAATTTTACAATATATTAAAAATTTTCTTAAAAGCAGTACAATCTTGACTAATTTCACAATGGCCTTATTATCCAGGCATTTGGTGCTCAAAAAGGACAAATAAATGCAAATTTTGGTGTAGTTTTGATATTTGGTGCCTTTATGTTTTTTGGGTCGCTGAATACGAGTCTAGTGTTATCCAACAAAATTTATCCCCGGAAACATGTTTTTTTTTTGGCAAAAAATGTGACTTTTCTTTGTTTTTTTCTAAATAACTTCAAAACTATGCATTTTACATAAAAGTTTTCAATACATAAATTAAAAAGGACAAAATTTCCTACATTTTATGTATTTAACGTTTTTTTTTCCTCTTATCAATGGTTTAGTCGTGACAGTGTCGCAAAAATGGGTGTGAAAAGCAAAAAATTCTGAAAAGCGGTAATTACGGTACTGTACGTTGATAAAACGTGAAAAAGAACCATTCTACGTTCATTTTGGCCACTTAATAATACTAAATATAATATTATTGACTATATTTTATAAATCTGGTGTTCCTTGTTTCCTTCATAACTAAAAAATAATTAACAAGAAAGAAAAATCATGCGTTAAGCATAGACTATGAAGCACTTTCTAACACTTCATAAAATCTTTAACAAAACTTCATTATTTAAGGAAATAAAGTTACTGTATATAGCCAAATGTGTATTCCAGTACTTTTGAACAGCCCTGTATTTGATCTGTCAGTTGAAGCATACATGCTATATAATGGGAAAATTTAGTTTCTCAAGAAAATGTCTAGCAGGTTGAAATTTCACTTTGAGCAATTTTTACTAATAGATGGGAGCATAATTTAATCCCTTTTTTCAACCCTGTAGTTTATCTTGTACCTTTATTACAAATCAGTATTAAGCTAAAATTTATTTCATTCTAAAACTCTCTTAAAACTACAGAAATCACATTCCCAGAAATTATCATTCATACGCGTCTATGCATCGAATTCTTTGAGTGGTTCTCTGCTTCATTTTATCTATATTCTGCAAGCATTTCTTAGTAAATTGAATGCTATTCAGCATAAAAATGCATAACCTTTTTAAAAACTACTTTTAAGTAATTTATGCTCATATTCAATAACGTTTGCGAGCCCTTTTGGGTAGTCCTATATATCAACTATTGCTTTTATACACACCATATAATGTTCATTGATTTAGTGAAATTAGAATTAATTAAATTGTATTTATCCACCCATCAGCCATCATCGGATACATATATAGTACTCCGGAAAGAATATAGTATTTGAAATCTTTTGTATGTCCATGTAAATGCTATGTACTTCATATTATGCCTGACTGTATGTCATATAATTTGTATTAAAACTCAGCGACATATATCAATTTTATTATATATGAAATAGTTTTAATATACAGAAGTGTGAAAATTATTAGAATAATTGTGAAATTTTTAATAAAATCTTGTTATATTAAAAATATAACACATTATTTTTTAAATATTCATATATTTATTATTTATTGTGCATTCCACACTTTTTATTGAAGATTTGGTACATTTTGGCATACTTTGTATGAATTTTTAGCTATTAATTTGCATTTCATTGTTATAGTGCCAAATTCGGATGAGTCTATCAGATCATTTTTGTTTGTGATGCTGCAATTCTTTAAATTTTAATTACAATGCCCCAAAGATTCTTTATGGGATTCATATCTGGGCTATTTATAGGCCATGCAAAGTTTTTTATATTTTTTTCATCGAAAAATTTGGTCACAGATGAAGCTTTATGGCACGGAGCTCCATTATGAATGAATATGAAGTCTCCATTTGGAAATCAGTCTTTTTATTGTGGAATTAGACTTTGTTGAAGCACTTTTTCATACTGCTACTGCTTCATATTGCCTTTTACAATATATAAAAGTCCAGTACCATAAGAAAGCATCACGATCTAAACCATTAATTTAGTAGAATGTTTAACTGTTTGTACTATGCAATTTCATAAAAATTCTTCACTGGTACTTCTGAGATACTGAATGATTTTTTCTGATATGGCAAACATTGATTCATCAGAAAAACATACCTAAAAGATAAACAATTCCTTAAAATATGTAATTTGCTGAGAAATATTCTTATAAAGAAATTTACAAAGAAATTTAAAAACAGTTTTACATCTTTAGCCAGTATGCAAAAAACATGATTTCAAGAAAAGAAATGAACAACCTAAGTTTAATTGATTAATAAAGGGAAAATTAATATTTTTCAACTTGCTTCAGTAATTTCTGAATTGTTATTGCACAGCTTTTGCCCAAGCAAATCTCTTTGCCTTAGAGCAGTGATGCACAATCTTTTTGCCAGAAAATTGTTTACCACCAGAATATTTAAAAAGAGTCGTTTGTTTTATTTAATAGCAAAGATTTCGACATTATTATAAGGAAAGTTATTCTGCATGAAAATAGTGGTAGGTTTGTGGCCCGCAGGCCAAAGGTTGTGCACCGCTGCCTTAGAGGATGTGATTTTAACCTTTTTCGAAGATGACGAGCACTGACTCCAGCTGACCTAAGCTAAAGCTTTCTACGAATATAAGAATTACATACATTTATTCCATACGCTTGCAAAAAGATTTTTAGTTTATGACTAGTTGCTCTTCTGTTAGCCTTAACAATTTTAATTAATTTCACTTCTATTTTTGCAGTAAACATACCTATCCTTCCACATATCCTTATTCTAAAAGTTTCATATTCACATTTGGACTTCAAAAATCTTTATATTCTATGCACAGTTGCAATATTTCTGCTTTTTTAGCGATTTTGTGCACTGTATCGTTATTTTTTGAATGAGACACTTTATCACAGCTAGTCTTCTAACAGAAATATCACTTGCTTTACCCTTAATCATGGAAAAATCCTTTGACAAATGAGAAAAAGCTGTCAATTAGCATAAGCTAATCAAAATAGCGAAAAAATTTGTTTTAAAAATAAACTAATACTAATTCAAGAAAGGGGAAAAAAGTACTAATACAGCAAGCAGACAAAATTTAAATTGAATTTTACATTCAGTGACGCAGCCAGAATCCGGTTCTAGGGGGGGGGGGGTGAGTTTCTTGCTTGCCGGTTATTTGAATCACCGGTTAACAGAATCAGTATTTTTAATAAATCCAATTATAATGCATTTTTTTCCGCAGTGGTCATGTTTCATTTAAACAGAGTTTATACAATAGAGTTAGAAAACATAAAAGTGGTCAGTTTTCACTGCCTGCAGATTCGGTTATTAAGGTTGGAAACAGTTTTAACGAATGATGTCATCCAGTGTGCATGTGGTCATTTGTACAGTTCGTTAAAGAAATGCTCTACCTTTAGTGTATGTTTCTGTTTAAAAGCAAATGCTGATTTGTTCTCAAATACCCGAAGCACCCTGTATAACTCAATAAAATTAAAATACAACCAATACTTCTTTCCTACGAGGGACGGCTATGAAAGCATCCCCGAGAGCACAAGCACCATTACTCAATTCGACATTTACCACATAATAGAATATAATGTTTTTTTAAATTTGTGTACTGATCCCCCTCCCACCTACGGAGCAAATATATCGAAAGAAACACTGACTGCGATAATTTGTTCACTCGCAATCAGAAACTGCTTTTAATATCATTATTGTATTATTTTTTAATTTTAATTTTTACAAATATTTTTAAAGCTTATTCAGGTTCGAGAGAAAACATAAAAACAAGGCATTTCAAATTGACTGAGATCGACAAAAAGTATGTTTTTCTGCATAATTTGATAGTGTATTATTGTTTCAAACATGGAATAAAGACGGAAGGGCAGTTAAGAAACGGTTCATTTTATAATACTTAAAGTTAAAAAGCATCTGTGTGGTTGGATATCACCATTCTTTTAGCATGTCTCAGAAAACTGACTTTGTTCAAATAACCAATTTTCACTTAACTAATGCATATAATATGCCCTTTCACAGTTTTAAGTAGAATTTTCGCCATTCAATTGAATCACTTTGTTGAAGGGAATCTGATTCAACAAAGCGGTGGATTCTGAAATACGTAAAAAGGTTATATTGAGTTTAGCTTTGATTCATATAAGCGGCAATTATGATGATCTTTCTTACCTCTGGGAGGGGTTTTAACTCTAAAACCCCCCCTCTGCCTGCGCCACTGTTTACATTTGTTTGCTAATCAAACTAACCCTTTATGCAATGGAAACAATTTGATTACTTTGGAGAAAATACCTTTCTGTTTAAAAAATGGCAACATTTAAATTTTTTTTAATCCCCATAAGTAATTTAGAGGAGTTCAAAATTGACTAGACCAACAAAACAAATTACCTTTCTTGAAAAATGGCAAGTATATGCAATATTAATCAAGAAAAACTGAAAAAATCACAATTCTAATAATTTTCACACCTCTGTAATTAAAATATGTCACACACAATTCCCCCTTTACCATTATGGAATGGAATTATTTTGTGTAGCCTTGTAAATGAATAATAGCTATTTTTTCACCGCATATTTTACAGAATGCATATTTTAGTGCACCTCGTAAAAGTATATAAATTTTAATGTTTTTCAGCTTTGTAACATCTTTAGATTTCATTTTGAAACGATTTGTTTCCCATAGGCCTTAATGTAATGGTAAACTTTTGGCTGCCCCTCCAAATAAACTAATCGTGTTTAAAACTTCATTTGAAACAGGTTTCGTGCTAGGGTAAACGTCAATAACTTCCAAAGATTTCTGGGCAATCCAAGTCTATTTACAGGAGATAGATCGCGGATAGACTTACAGACAAACCAAATGTTTAACCCTTTGAGCTCTGGGGTGTAAATTTCTTCAAAATTCCTAATGTCACTTTGGCACCAGTATTTTGCAAAGAAAATAACCGGTTAACAATAAACACGAAAAAATGCATTAGACCTTTTTCAAATAAATTTGGTCAAATTTTCTGGTACCATTGTGACATTTCGGAATTAAAATTATGTGATAGAAAATTCTACCATCAGAGCTCAAGGGGTTAATCACTTTTCAATTTTGTTGGAAAGTGCTAAAAATTAGTATATCTGTGATCGAAATCTTCATGTACGATTAGAAAATTATAATAACAATAACAATAATAAAGCATTTCTTAACTTGGCTTTTAAATAATATAAATAAAATAACTAAAACAGATTTTAATTGATAAAAGCTGACACGGACTTTAGTTCTTAATGTTCAATGTATGAAAATCAAAAAATTCTGCAAAACAGGAATTACGGCATTATGCATAGATTTAACGTGAAAACTGACTATTTTATGCAAAGATTGACTATAAATAATACTAAAGATTATATGATTGACTGTATTTTACAATGAAGTTGCTAACAATAAATACGACAACTCACTATTTAATTATAAATAATTATGTACATTAGTAAGTACATTTACTTAAAAAAACTAGTTGGATGTGCCAATCCCAAAACTTTCTTCTATCTCATACGTACATTTAAAAAAAAAAAAATAGTTACTCATTTTAATGCTTTAATAATTTTAATTCAATACCATACCAACTTTGATTTTCATCTTAAATTTCTGCTTCAATCAATTAATCGGAGTAAAAACGAATTTCCGTCTCTGCACGAGCCGATGGACAATAAGGAAAGGGCGGCTGACGTCACTGTGGACGAATTACTGTGGATCAGCGAGAAAAACCTGTCCGTTCTTTAACGGCAGACACTGTACGGACGAGCTCCGTGAATTTGATTTTTCTAAGTTTGCCAATGTATAAGTAAGTATGATATGATTGGGCTACGTCGTCAAGATGATTCCTGCAATGATCGCTATGACAAAAATTGTAGCGGTAGATTAGTTGACAGAAGTGTTTGTTTGTAAACATACCCTTTCCTTATAGAATTATAGGCAGATTTTTTTTTTTTTTTCAAATTCAGGGAGGACCTACTTGCCTTACCAAAAAATAATCATATACAAAAAATTTAGTTCAGTTCTAGAACTAACTTCATACACTTTTATGCGGTGCAATATTGAAAATGGCATAAAATTCGCTATTGCAGCGCCCCCTACCAACGAATTTTTTTCAGATTCAGGGCGAT
Organism: Maratus speculifer; assembly: GCA_964019185.1. Classification (NCBI taxonomy): domain Eukaryota; kingdom Metazoa; phylum Arthropoda; class Arachnida; order Araneae; family Salticidae; genus Maratus; species Maratus speculifer. Next base: position 204,929,559 of record OZ025293.1, on the reverse strand, counting down.
CCAACTAGCCATAGCCATACACTTACACAAAAAATTTCATTCCATTCGATGCATAACTTCATGTACTTTTGGTCGGTACAATATAGAAAATGGCACAAAACTTTCTTCTATCTCATACGTACATTTTAATATTTAAAAAAAATAGTTACTCATTTTAATGCTTTAATAATTTTAATTCAATACCATACCAACTTTGATTTTCATCTTAAATTCCTGCTTCAATCAGTTAATCGGAGTAAAAACAAATTTCCGTCTCTGCACGAGCCGATTTACAATAGAATGATAGGCAGATTTTTTTTTTCAAATTCAGGGAGGACCTACTTGCCTTACCAAAAAATAATCATATACAAAACATTTAGTTCAGTTGTAGAACTAACTTCATAAACTTTTATGTGGTGCAATATTGAAAATGGGATAAAATTCGCTATTGCAGTGCCCCCTACCGGCGAATTTTTTTCAGATTCAGGTCGATCTAACTAGCCATAGCCATACACTTACACAAAAAATTTCGTTCAGTTCGATGCATAACTTCATGTACTTTTGGTCGGTATTGAAAATGGCACAAAATCGCGATTGCAGCGCCCCCTTTCAACGGATTTTTTTTCAAATTCAGGGAGGACCAACTAGCCATAGTCATACATATACACAAAAAATTTGGTTCAATTCGATGTATAACTTCATATACTTTTGGTCGGTACAATATTGAAAATGGCAAAAAAATCGCGATTGCAGCGCCCCCTTCCGGCCGATTATTATCAAATTCGGGGGGGGGGGACCAACTAGCCATAGTCATAGAATTATATAAAAAATTTGGTTAAATTCGATGCATAACTTCATATACTTTTGGTCGTTACAATATTGAAAATGGCACAAAAATCGCGATTGCAGCGCCCCCTTCCGGTCGATTATTTTCAAATTCAGGAACGACATTTATATTTTTAAATATACGATTCATTTGTATTATTATTTCTCAAGGTATATGAACTAGTTCTTAACATAAATACACAGCTCAAAACAATTAAAGGATATTGCAGTTTTAGGTGGATTTTGTATCTGGGAAACTTTTTAGCTGATTGATACATGGTCGACAGACATAGTAGGTTATATGAGAATAAATTACACATGTTTGGCAGAAAAAAATGCATTTTATTGCACATTTGTGTACAAAAGGAAAAAAACACAATTTGTGCATATGAGAAAAAAGAATAAGAAAAGGTGTTTTCTTCAAAGAAAATCATTTTCAGTAGGGGGTATGGTTTCCACGGGCGGCCAGCAACATTGAACACCTTTAAGGCATGGACTCAATGAGGCTATTAATGACGAGTTGGGGTATTTTGCCCCACTCTTCCAGAAGAGCTCTTTCCAGCTCTTGGAGAGTTTGTGGGGGTTGTTGGCGGCCAGAAACTCGTCTTCCTAGAGCGTCCCAAACGTGCTCGATTGGATTCATGTCTGGAGAACACGCTGGCCATTCCATTCGAACGATTCCTTCTTCGAAAAGGAAATCCTCCACCAGGTTTGCACGATGTGGCTTGCAGTTATCGTCCATTAAAATGAAGTTATCTCCGATAGCTGCAGCGTAAGGGACTACAATAGGTCTGAGGATCTCATCCCTATATCGGCGAGAAGTCAGAGCTCCATCTCGAATGATGTAGAGGTCAGTGCGCCCGTCAATGGAGATGCCACCATACACCAACACTCCTCCGCCAAATCTGACACTTTCGTGCACGAACGCAGGATTATTCCTACTGCCACGGCCCCTCCAGATGAAAATACGCCTATTATCCGGATGCACAGAAAAACGGGACTCGTCAGAAAACAGAATATTGCTCCATTCATTTCTCCTCCAGTTGACATGCTCGGTTGCCCACTCCCTACGGTCGCGACGATGCCTTGATGTTAATCTAACACATACCATCGGTCGGCGAGCATACAGACCTACAGCATGGAGCTGGTTTCGGACAGTCTGAGTCGAAATCGTGGTGCCTGTAGCCGAGCGAAGGTGTTGTTGGAGAAGAGTAGCGTTCATGTTTCGGTGTCTCCGAGCTGTTAACGCTAAATACCGATCTTCATTGGGCGTTGTTGCCCGTCTACGACCTTGCCCTGGTCTTCGGCCTGCACATCCACTCTCCAAAAACGGTTCCAGATCCTGGAAATGACACTTTGTGACACTCCAATGGCTTGCGTTACTTCGGCTTGAGTTTGGCCCCCTTCTAACCTACCAACAATTCTCCAAGCTTTTGAATCTGTCAAATGACTTCGCTGAGACATCGTACTCATCGAAACAAAGCAATCACTGAATGCCGATCATCTTTGTCTTCATTCTCTTTTATCCAGTTGAAAGTCAAATTTCATTCGCTGCCGCTGAAGTGACGTTTTTGACGTCGAACTCAAAATTTGCATACTCCACAGTTTGAAAACCAGAAAAATTTGCATTTGTGATTATCTTCTTCTATTTTCGGCAAAAAAAATTTCGTTTATATCTTTATTTTCTATAAAACTTCAAATATCCTTTAATTGTTTTGAACAGTGTATTTCATTCACGTATGCTTTGTTAAGCTTACGTGAATGAAATATTGCTGTGTATTGCTTTGTAAACCATAGTCATACACTTACACAAAAAATTTGGTTAAATTCGATGCATAACTTCATATACTTTTGGTCGGTACAATATTGAAAACGGCACAAAAACCGCGATTGCAGCGCCCCCTTCCGACGGAATATTTCAAAACTGAAGGAAGATCTGCTTGCCACAGCCAAAAAAAAATTCACAAAAAATTTGGTTCAATTCTATGCATAACTTCATACAATTTTTGATGGTAGAATGGCGACATACAGACACACGGACAGACAGACATTTTGTACAAACATGTTTTTTGGAATCTCTGACCCATAAAACGTGTAAATCCGTCGAAAACCGGAAGTCGAAAAAATTTCGATTACAATACTTTCTTCTATTGAAGATAGAAGAAAGTAAAAATATATACTGTTTCCGCTTTCTTTTACTTGAGGGTCCGTACTTTTCACCTACATCTACAAAGCAGAAAATAGACGTTTGAGATTAGTGGGTGTTTTTATTACTACTAATATTTTAAATAAAAGTTTTTTTAATAGTAAATATTTAATACATTGCAGCATGACTTGCTTTGCATTTGAATGCATTTCCCTTTCCATTGGATCCACTGGTTGATTGTATATTTTCTAATGGCAAATGATCATTTTAATAAGATATATGCTCATTTTTATTCATTTTTTAATTATGAAGGAAACAAGAACATAAAGGTACAAGGTAAACTTCAGGGCTGTGGCTGAATAAAAGTATTCAATTATGTTTCCATCTATTAGTACAAATTGCTGAAAGAGAAATTTCAACCTGCTTGGCATTTTTTTTTTTTTTTTTTTTTTTTTTTTTGCGAAACTAAATTTTCCCATTATATAGTATATTATATCAACCGAAAGATCAAATATAGGGCTGTTCAACAGTATTGGAATATACATTTGGCTATATACAGTAATCTTATTTCCTTAAATAACGAAGTTTTGTTAAAGATTTCATGAAGTGTTAGAAAGTGCTTCATAATCTATGCTTAACCAAGGGCGGATCTGCAGAGCCCTCAAGGGGGGGGGGGGCGATCTTAGAAATTTGGAAACTCCAGTCTGATGCACAGGTCGGAGCTCATTTTTTAATGCGGGTCGTGTTTCGTCTAAATTTTTGCTGTGGGTCGGGTTTGGGTCCGGTTGACTGCTACTCTTTGCTGCGGTTCGAGTTAATTTCTGATTTTTTTGCTTTTCAGTCGGGTTTGAGTCTGGTCGACTACTACATTTTTTTTGTTAGTCGGGTTTACTTTTACTTTTTAGCTGTGCTTAGCGCATTTGGGGCAGTTTGACATACAATTCTGATTTGGGGCAGTTTAGGATTTGGTTTTTACTTTTGCAATTGATTGGGGTGAATCCTTTGATAAAATTTTCATTCTTTTTCGCAATTTTTGGACGAAATGAGCGTCTGTTTGACGATCCTTTGAAGAAATTCATGTTTTCTCCGCGATCATTTCACAAAATTTGATGTCCAGTTCGCTTCTATTTTTTTGTTGCTGGTCGGGATAATTTTTATTTTTTGTTGTGGGTCGTGTTTGGATCCGGTTAACTTCTACTGCTTGCTGCGGGTCAAGTTAATTTCTGATTTTATGCTTCGGGTCGGGTCTTGGTCCGGTTAACAACTATGTTTTGCATTGGTCGGGTTGACTTTTACTTTTTAGCTGAGCTTAGCGCATCGGGGCAGATTGTCATACATTTCGGATTTGAGTCAATTACAGATCCGTTTTTAATTCTTGCGAGAATGGTTGACCCAGTTTTGATCGTGATCCTTTGACGAAATTTGCGTTTTCCGCGATCCTTTAATGAAATTCGCTTTTATTCGTGAATGTGATCCTTCGAAGAAATTCAGATCTGAGACGTACCGAACGTTTAGCTGTACGGGTCGCGGTCGGGCCAATAATGTTTATCATACTACCTAGATCAGAAACGGACCGAATATTTAGCTTTTATTCCTGGCCAAGCCACGACCTGAAAATTTTGTCCAATGTCCAATGCAAACTTCTAGGAATAATGAAATCGAGACCAGACTCGGTCTGGAAAAAAAAAGAAGCCTGTCCCCAAAAAAGCAAGATCAGGCAGCGGATTGTGAAGGGGGGA